>JACJUY010000055.1:132916-143587 GCA_014220935.1 Platorchestia sp. MABIK
AGTCAGTCCCCCAGTCAGTCCCACAGTCAGTCACACAGTCAGTTCCACAGCCAGTCCCACAGTCAGTCACAGTCAGTCCCACAGTCAGCCCCAGCTCCGATGTACACGTGTGAACGAGGTTTGTTTGTTCCCACCCCCACAAAAGGCCTGCCAGAGACACGCATGTGTGTTGTACGGACCGAGTGAGCAGACAACCTCCAGCTTCTGGTTGTTCTGCCCCCGCTTCAGCTTACAAGATGTAAGATTTAGAGCTGTTGAGTGAAATTTTTGAGCATATAAATCAAATTCAAAATTGAAATATTTAAAGCCCTTGAGTTAAAATTCTCAATTGTTGAGTCTAATTCAAAATTAAAGGTGGTGAGGGATAATTTGAAATGATACGATGCTAGGTCACTTCCGTGGCTGTGTGGAAAAGAGATAAATTGAAGTAGTATTAGTAGTATTATTTCTGTAGAGAAAAAATTGACGTATCATCATTAAGTCTTTTTTAATTCAACGTTATGATCATAAAAACACCAGTAAGAAACATCATTAATGTTTGGTGTGCTAGATAACCTCATAACTCCTGATATAGGCTTCTTCACACTGAGTGCAGAGTTGGTTTTTATTAAATTCCCGCAATTGCTGTCAGCGTTCGGCTAAAAAGAAGCCTAACGCACTCAAACGAACAAATTGAGCGAATAATTGAGCACATGATTGAGCTTACATTCACACTATTGTGAAATGGATCGTATTTAATAGGATTTAACTTCTCCAATGAGGAAACCAAGCTCCCGTTGACGGATGTTCTGAGGGATGTTCGTACGACAACGCCTCGAATAGATTCTAAGTCAGTTAAAGCCTTCCTAACAGCAACAAAAGCGTTACAAAGAGAGAAGAATCAACGCAAGGTTTAGAATGGGGTTGAGAGAACGGGAAAACTTCACACAAGATGCGTGTTCCCAGTTAATGAAAAGAGTTAATGAAACAAAATAAAATAATGAAAAATAAAATAATAGGTGCTGAAAGATCTGACTGCAGTGAACCGACAAGAAAATAATTCGTAATGTAACAAAAAAACCTGCTTTATTTCCCGACCAGGACAGCATGCTCAGACAGGTATCTCTCAGTAGCCAATGCTGCAGATTAGGATAAGAATTTCAGGTACAGGCGCAATTTCAATCACAGGCTTCTTTGATTCATTGAGATTGAGTTTCATGATTTAAAATTAATCTTTTGTTTAACTCCAACGTCGAAAACATCTCAATCTTCGGGTGTTCAGCCACGCAAAATTCTGCGACTGATCCTCTACTGATATCAATGAAACAAGTCAACGAATTTAAACAAAGTATCACTGAAAGCATCACTGAAAGCATCACTGAAAGCATCACTGAAAGCATCACTGAAACAAGAACATCATCGTGGACAATCAAATATTGACAATGTGCTAAAAATAACCAAATTATTAATATGCAAAACATCCTTAAGACCATCTCACCATGTCATGCAGGCCGTCCGCTGTTAGTTCAAAGAATTCAGCTCCCTAAGTTTTTTACTGCAAAGGTATTCTCATTTCATAGGTTCACTTCATCTGCGCCTAAATTTTATAATGTTAACAGCGAAGACTTGTTTCTTCTAATATTTGAGGGAGAATAATCAGCATTTCCAACCATCGAAATGAAGACGTCAAATAAGATAGAAGGAGGCTGCCCCTCCCGCTATGAGATAGAATTTTAATCAAGATTGGAGAGTTGCAAAAGTGTGGCCAAATTGAGCAGGAGTTGCGGCGATTGGGCGACCCTGAACCTCCACCGCCTGAGGCGGCACAGCGACGGCCTGGCCGCCGATGGTCGGCCCTCCCTTGCTGCGCCTCCTGCAGCAGTCTGCTGCTGCACTGTAGGGAGTGGTGCTGCACTGTAGGGAGTGGTGTTGCACTGTAGGGAGTGGTGCTGCACTGTAGGGAGTGGTGCTGCACTGTAGGAAGTGGTGCTGCACTGTAGGGAGTGGTGCTGCACTGTAGGGACTGGTGCTGCACTGTAGGGAGTGGTGCTGCACTGTAGGGAGTGGTGCTGCACTGTAGGTAGTGGTGCTGCACTGTAGGGAGTGGTGCTGCACTGTAGGGAGTGGTGCTGCACTGTAGGGATTGCTGCTGCACTGCCGAGTCAGGAGTACATTTGGTCTACCGGAAGTAAAATGAAAACCTTGATCACACACAAGTGCTACCAGGAGAATCATTCCTGAACATAAATCTTAAAGCGTAGCGCAAAGCAAAGGAACGTGAATGAAATGCAAAGGAAATGAACCCTGATGCAAAAATTATATGTATCAAAAAGGTAAATCCAAAAATAAATTCGCGTGTCTCCTTGATCTGAGACAGCAGAATGTGAGTACTGATAATCCACATCATAATTACCAGCATTTTGTTCACTAAGAAATTTATCTGTCAGAGAATTTCGCACATTCGTCTTGCCGGTAGAGCTGCGTCCATAGCTAACTGAAACATAAAAAATGGACGCTTGATAAAACAAAAAACATGGATAAAAAAATACAGAAATTTCCGCAAAAACTAAATGACTGGAGGCTGCAGGGGTAAACACACACCTGGCACTTCTGTCTACTTCATACGTGCGTCATAGGACGCTGTTTACTCGCTTGTTTTTAAACTCCAGTGCGAGCGTTCACTTTTTTATTCTACCGAAAGGTGTGACAGTCACTTTATGTCACCGCAGCGCGATCGCGATGACTTTATGTCACCGTGGCCGAGTGGTTGCGAGTGCGCCCTTCACGGGAAGGTTCGCCAGTTCGAATCCTGCCAGTGCCGCCCGGTGATTTCTCCCCGCCGGGAAAAGGGAGAACTCTGCCACAATTCCCCACTCCACCCAGGTGTCGGAAATGGGTACCGGCTTGTCCGGGGGTAACCGTCATTCCATCCTGGTGTTAGTTATAAAGCAATTCAAAAGCCCCTGTACCAGATGAAATGTATCAGGCTTGATTGGCATAAAACATCCTTTATTGCCTTCCGCCAACTTACGTCAACTTTGGTGTGAGCAGTCATGCGTCAGTGGAAGTTAGTTGCGAACTTTCCAGGGAGGTTACACCAAATTAAGCCCTCCAGAACCGTGAAAGCATTAAGAATTTTCTTTGCCTTGTGACGTAAAGCTCAACTGTTAAGGGCAGAGCGAGATGAAGGAGACCACTCAGTACATATCATTATTGCAGACCAGACCTATATTAAAAACGCAGTCGTAAAGAATTCACGAGATTTACAACACAATCCAATTTCACTTTAATCGCAACCTTACTGCAACTTGTCACAATTCGCAAATAAATCGTGGACTAGAGCGCCAAACTTTTGAAAAAATACAGGAACTTCGGCCGCCGTCAAACGCACGGAAACGATCGCGGCAGAGTGGAGCTCCTTTGCCTTCCTCCTACTTCTGCGAAGACTGAACATCGCTCCGGGCGCCATGTAATCAGAGGGAGTTGCCAATAAATTTTTACGATTACGATAAGTTTAGTAGCAACATTTTCGAAACGTCATCTCTCTTCCATACCGTGCAGGGCAGTAGAAAAGTCTCTTAAAGTAGACGAATTTTGAGCCGTGCTACAACGGAGCGAGGCCGGCTTGCAATAAAACAAGGAGAGAGAGTACTCCGAGTATCAATCATTCCAGCGCAAGCTGTAGGCAAACATCGCGGGCTCAACGCACCCAAAGATGGTCTGCAGAACGCCGAAAAAGACGGTCTCCGAAACATAGGCGAAGATTGTCAGGTTGGCCGTGGAGCTTTATAAATATACTTATGCACTTTCCTCATTATCCTTCCTATTTATTGCAGGAGGGAAAAAAGCGTATCGATATTCGGCACTTAACAAGCATATTTCTTCTTTTCTGGCGCTCTATCACCCAATAACTCTCGAGGGCAGGTCAAAAGAAAGACATTGGCGGCCTCTATTACGAGCCTCCAAAGCTATACAGGTTATTTTTTAGCCAGCAACGGCAGGCCACATCGGAGTGATTCTGGCGACGACCAGGACCCATGAAGCTCCTCATTCTTGCCTCATTCAGTGGCAATAGAAACGATTTTTCCTCCTGTGAGTCACACAAAGAAGTTGAGAGCTACGCTCAGGGCACCTCCGCCACGTACAAGTCACTTACTTAAATGAGATAAGCCGGCACGCATAATCGCACAAAACTCACGCTCCAAAACGAGCTACGATTCTCAATTTTAGTTTCCCGACATGGCCCTAATTTTACTGAGCCTTTTATGCCAAAAGTCGCACTGTAAAGGGTGAAGTCTGCGCAGGATGAACAAGTACGAGGAGGCAGAGCAATGTGAGCATCCGAGAACGCCATCACGCAAGTAACCTCGACCATCACAGTGCTGATGGCGGCAACCGAGCACAGTGTGTCTATAACTAAAAGGGCATCTCTGGGCAGACATGATGTAGTACACTACGCTTCTACCTCAAACACACACGCGCCCCGGCGTGTGGATAGTTACGCACACCGAACACACGCCAGCAGCAGTTGTATCGCTCACACAAGTACGTTCAACAGCTGCTAATTCACGAGGATCCTTTCAAATACTAACGCTTTTTTATAAGAAAGTTCCTACAGAATGGACACAAGCGACGGAAACACAATGCCTGGCCGCACAATTAACCATTAACCCACTGAATTTTTCCTTACATTACTGTTGTGACAACCGCGGATCACAGACCGGGACTTACATCATGCTGTCACCGACATTTAAATAAGGACGGAACTGAAACTTGGAAGTGAACTTCAGAATACAAAGTGGAGCAAAAATTCGACTGAAAATCAAACATAGAGCATTTTTATTGTGTGTCCCATGTCCGGCACGGGAGGTAGTTGAGTGTTAACCCACGGACACACATTCATTGTTTGTGTTATCAACAACGTGGGACACGGGCGGCTCGAGTTAACACTTTGCCTGCGATGGGTGAAACTGAAGTTCAATATTCAACTCAAATTTACAATCAATTGTATGTAATAATTAATTTTGAAAATAGCCATTGTTAACTACATCATGTCACCATTTAGCTTTCGTAAAATTTCATGAAAATTGAATTTGTGACTACTGTTCAGCATTATGAAAATCCCCTACGTGGCCACCGATAGGCGAACGTTGCGGTCAAAGTGTTAAAGTAACTCGAGTTACCCGAAGACTCACGAATATAGAAGTAAGCTCCTGCATGCGGCCAGGTGTAGGCTGGAACAGCACGACGTGTTCTGAAGAAATACGTCGGCGTTAAGAAGGCATTCGCATGGAGTGGACAGAGCAATTCCGCACACGTGGCCAGATAAGCATCGCCCCAGGGCCTCTCAGGACCACTCGAAATACGCAGATATCCTTCGGCCCACACAATGCAACTCTCATCTGTTTCTAAAACGAGTTCGGCGATTTAAAAGCCTGCGCTCTGCAAACTGAAAGGAACGAGGCAATCGTGTGGTGCTTGCGTGGTCTATGTGTGTTTATTATTTTGTGTTAAGCCTCTGACTTCTAACGAAACAGTGCAAGCAACTACGTAATTTGTGCTACAACTGTCATCATCGACGAAACGCATCATTACTCACACCTACACAGTGACAGCGAAACGTTCGCCTTCAGTGTAAGACTTTCTATTAAAATGTGAATAAATTAAGAATTAATTTCTATAATTTTAACTTGTTCCATCTATAACACTTAATCAACACTTCAAGAATACCCTTGAGCAGCTCTGAATATTATTTAGGCCACTCCCGTATAAATAAAAATGTCAACGAACATGGCGAATCGAAAGGAAAAATAAACGTAGTGTAGAAGTTCGGTACTGGAAGTCCGCGAAGAATGACTCCGTATGCAACACTACAAAGAGCACAACATTGCCATTTAAAAGAGTAACTTTTTGGATTACAGATGAGGCCCAAACCTTTTCCCGCGAGGCGGTATCCAGGCTACGGCCGCACGCCTGATCATGAGGGGCGAGTAGGAGCGCAACATAAAGCATTCACGATGCTTTTATGGCGCACTTATGGCAGTGACGATGTACGGCACTGCGCCGCCGCAGGTAATGTTTAAGCGGCCGTAGTCCGAATTATGGCTTCGGAAACTAGTCCTTCTTTCCGTTGCTCTTCTTCGGACACCTCTACAGGGATTAAATTTGGAATGCCCCAAAAATGAATGCAGAAAATAAGGCATAATGATGAATGCATAATTTTATGCATAATGAATGATGCATAAAATTAGGAATTTTTCTCAAAAAAGGAATACTTGATGCTTCAGGTGTTCAATAGAAAGGACTCCTCAGTCTCTGTGTAGCCAAATAGTATGGAACGCAACTCAAAATTCCTAAATGACACAACGAAATAAATATGTTATTGAAATGTTATTCTTTTTGTCTAACTTTCATGAGCGAGTACGGCCAAAAGTTGTCGATTGTGAAAGATAAGTTCAAGTTTGCTTCCCATTTCGAAGTTTGACTCGGGGATCAAGCAACAACTTACTACACATTTCCAGAAAAGAATTATTGGGCTGAAGTCGTCACAAGTACACTGTGCAGAATTAGAACAGACCAAGTGAAATTGAGTTGAAATTGAGTTGACGTTGAATTATTGAGTTGAAGTCGTCACAAGTATACGGTGCAGAACTCGAACCGACTAAGTGACAAAAAAACACAACTCGCCTGAAGAAAATATAGAGGTCATGAGAGTGTGATCGTAGTGCCGCTGATAACTTATCAGAGATCAGCGAGGCTTGATAACGACATGCGACCACCAGCGCTTGCTCTCGTCTGTATGCGATCGCTTTTTTACGCATTCATATTGCATCACTCGCGATTAAGTTGTTTTATCCGTGTACTACAGGGCGAGCTGTGAGTAACTACTCTAAATTAAGGGGAGAAATGAGCCGGCTGTTGTATCAAACATAACTAAGACCATCGCACTGAGCCAACGCCTCCTGTGTGGGGTACTTGTCTCCTATACCGTATGGACCGAAAAAAAAGTAAACCCAACTTTAAATGTTAGTAAATTTGAAGTAATATATTTCAGTTTTATTTGTTGCATTACAAGCAGTAAATTTCAAGTGGCTAAACCCATCTTTACGCAACTCACAAAGGAGCAACGCATTTTTATCAATAACGTCTACGCGGGAACAAAGAGTTTAAAAGTAGTTTGAAATGAATTCGAACAGAGACTTCTTTCATGAAATCTCAGGAAGTTATTAACATTAAAAGATGGGTTTACTTTTTTATGGTTCATGCGGCATATCCTACGTAGGAAGCATTGACTGAGTAAAACCTTATTCCCAGGTAGTTTGCGTCTAGCGACTAGCTAAAGCAAAGTCTGCAGTAGTGGCAATCTCAATGAGTCGGTAAACTTCGAAGGAAGAATACTTTAGTTGATTGTGCGTGTTTTTCGAAGGAAGATAACCCCGCCTAATAAACTCTTCGTCAGGGCTCGAAGATTCCACTGAAAAAAATGATGAATGCTTGCAAAATCTGTTGTTCATTTTGTGAATTGTAGATAATTGACATGAGTCAATTGGGTTGTGATTTAGATTGCAGACGCTATCGGAAATAACAATCTTTATGAAATCTGAAAAATAATACTTACAATTTCCCTGTTCATTTGAAGCTTCGATTAATTTAGTTCTTCACTTAGTTAGATTTAGATTTAGTTCTTTACTTAGTTAGATTTAGATTTAGTTCTTTACTTACTTAGATTTAGTTCTTTAGTTAGTTGGATTTAGATTTAGTTCTTTAGTTTGTTAGATTTAGATTTGGTTTTTTTAGTTGGTTAGATTTAGATTTAGTTTCTTTTAGTTTAGTTTTTGGATTGGGCAGTGAGCAAAAATTAATCGCTCCATGTTCAGAAAATTTGGGGATTCGTGCGGCTGTCGTACAACGTGAAACATTTCACTCGGTGCAGAAGACGCAGGCAATCGCATCGGACAAATTTGCCCGGCTGCGGGCAAATTCGTCTGCCCGCCTGTCCGGGCTGCCGGGCAATCGCTCACCAAAACTTCGTTCATTCGAGACCAATGCCTGACCTCAACAAGATCATAAGGAATTTAACCTTTGTATTCCTCGCATATCCATAGTATTCAAAAGTAAGTGCGTTTATTCACAAAATCTCCTTAATCCAAACATGCGTCATTCCTTCAAATCCAACTCACTCCATTCAAAAGTAAATGCGTTGATTCATAAAATGTCCGTTGTTGCAATAAGAGAAAATACGTCAATGACCCATATATGCGTCATTCAAGTAAATGGTCCTCTTTCCATTCAAGGCATACCATCACTCATTTCGATGAAAGTGATTAAATACAAATCAGGACCACATTGCTCAACTAGATCTTCACAAATACTTGTTTTTAGAAGCCATTTCTGAGGTAATAGCTGTTCGCTGACTTCAACATCCAATTTTCTATGAAAAATCTTCATTAGGGTCATGTAGAAGTAGAATGTAGCAGTCCTCCCAAAAGTCTAATTGAAATACGACAACCTACGAGTAATCGATTTGAGCGTTTCGCTCAGTTGCCCCATGCAGGGAGCGACTCACACCCAGAAAGTTCAGAGCAGAGCTGGTAGGCTTTACATGGAGAAGTAGAATGTCGAAGTTCTGCCTATATTCCCATTTCACGCTTGTTTGACAATCTACGAGTAGTCAATCGCTCCCATGCAGCTAGTGACACACACACAAAAGCATCAAAAGCAGAGCGGGGGTTTTACACGTAGAAGTAGAAGTTAAAAGGGCGGGCACGGCTGAGAGCATCCCGAGATTCACGGCACTAATTACTCATCAAGACAGACGTGGCGCGTGCCCAGGGTAGGGTGTCCAGCATTAGTTTTCCTAAAGTGAAGTGCAACATGCGCGTTCGAAAAAATTCGTCCAGATGTTTGGCTAGCGGCAAAAATTGCTTTGTTAATCTGAACCTGGCCAAATGAGAGCCAAGTGAGGTGAATGTGAGACAACGCAAAAGTTTTATCACAAAATCAAACAAACAAACACCACGAGGCTTAAGACGCGAAGTGTTGGTCTAAAATGAGATGACACAAATTTTTCGCAAATTTAAGCGGCCGTAGCGGTAGCGTAAGTCAACTTGCTACGCTACCTGCTAAGGAAAATTTAGCGTAGCTACATCGACTTAGAAGAACTTACAGGTACGCTGCATGACGTCAGTTGGTTGAATATCAAGCCAACCATCGTCGGACAACACTGAAGACTGACTAGGTTAACACTGACGAGGTTAAGACTGACGATGTTACAAGACTGACGAGGTTAAAAGGCTGACGAGGTTAAAAGGCTGACGAGGTTATAAGACTGACGAGGTTATAAGACTGACGAGGTTATAAGACTGACGAGGTCAAGACTAACGAGGTTGAGACTGACGAGGTTATTAAGACTGACGAGGTTAAGATTGACGAGGTTACAAGACTGACGAGGTCAAGACTGACGAGGCTGAGACTGACGAGGTAAAAACTGACGAGGTTCTAAGACTGACGAGGTTAATAAAGACTGACGAGGTCAAGACTGAAAAAGTTGAGACTGACGAGGTTACAAGATTGACGAGGTTGAGACTGACGAGGTAAAAACTGACGAGGTTCTAAGACTGACGAGGTTAATTAAGTCTGACGAGGTCAAGACTGTCGAAGTTGATCCTGACGAGGTTCCAAGATTGACGAGGTCAAGACTGACGAGGTAAAGACTGACGAGGTTACAAGACGTGCTAGAACTCACCGTCGCGTGCCAGGCTGGTCCAGAAATTGCAGGCTAAACTGAGGTGTTATTCGGAGGTGTTCCGGCCGTCCTCGTTTAAAATAATCGTGACCGCCAAGGAATGTTATAGCCGTGTCCTTCTGAACCCACGCGCATGACCGCGAGTTGGCTGCAATTTTTGCTTTCGACAAGACTATTTTTATTATTGTAGGCCAAAATGGCGCCCCCTTAGCTAAGCCGCAAAAAATATTAACGCATCTGCTATCGAAGTTGGAATGTGATTGCGATAATGGTTTTGTTGCTCTTAAAGATTTAAAAGCCAAAACGGGCCGAAAATTAACATTTCATCGAGAGGCTGGAACCCCACCGCCTGACTTATGAAGTCTATCAAGCATACTCAAAACACTCTGAACAAGTAAGTAAACTTACCGAGAAGCAATTTCAAACGCCACGGCGGAAAATTTATAATGCAAAATTATGCTCCAGAACAGAAACTCGTTATTGAACTTAATTTTGGAATAATAATTCAACAAAAAAGTGTTCATACGGAAACAAAGAATTGTGATAAGCGAAAGTGATAACCGAGAAAAATGAAATAAATTGCCACGTAAAGTTATCCGTAGTTTGCGTGTGGTCATGAGTAGGTGATCACGATCGGCATTAAAAATAAATTTCAGGAAATAAAAATTTTCAACTAAACACACAGCGCTAAGTAGCAATTTCTCGTAAATGAAAACCTTCAACTGGACACATTAATTCTGTTCCGGATTCCATATAGACTTTTTTGGCTATATATATATATATATATATATACGAATAATACGACTCCGAAGCTCTTCACCCGTCAGAAAAAGTTAAAAATTTAGGTATTTGGTTCGATAGAGACATGTCCTTCAAATCCCACGTTGCTAAAACCTGCAACTCAATTCACGGGACTTTAATGTTTTTTAATCGTATAAAAAGTATGC
>JACJUY010000055.1:145051-172287 GCA_014220935.1 Platorchestia sp. MABIK
GTATCCCAATACCAATGTGTCATTCTCAATTAAGGATGCCTTTAGGTTAAGATGTTTTAAAATCCAATGTATCGACGTTTCATGTTTGTACTTTATTGGAAATAAATGTTTTTTCTTTTTCTTTCTTTTCTTTTCTTTGTTGAAATGTCTTGAGTGCAAAATGACTATCAGCAAAATCATCAATTGCGCTTCAAAATAAAATATATATAACTAAATAGGAGAAATTCCAAATCTGACGTCTGAGCAGTGCATGAACGTCACACACATACAAACAAACACACACACACACACTCACACATTCACTCACAGCTCAGCTCGTACAAATTTCTATAGAAAAAAATCCCGCCCTGCAAGAGCTCGGAGTGAGCATGACTAAGTGACACAAATTTCACGCTCACCAGGAATTTATTGCACCAGCAAGAAGCGTGATGCTCCAGTTGCGAGCGTATCAGAAGGTATACGTCAGCAGTGAAGGCATACACCAAATACTCAGAAGGGGCTGCTCATACAAGCAGTACGGCATAGAGTTTATCCATCATCATAAGATTCCTTTAAGATGACAAATATAATTATAGAAACTTAAACACCCGAAAAAAATGACAACAGTATTGTGCTGCACACATTCTCACGCCCAACAAAAGAACAACACAAATCACAACACAGCGGTGGTCAGCCGGGACGTTGACGGCTTAAGGAGACGTGATGTATTCCCCGGCACTCATCCTTCCATTCCCCTCTCCCTGCCCCTCTCCCTGCCCCTCTCCCTCCCAGCAACCGGTCTCAGGCAGCGGTGGTCAGGCAGCCGTAGGAGCGGCAGCAGCGGCGGCCGTATGAGCGGCCGTAGGAGCGGCGGTAGCGGCGGCCGTAGGAGCGGCGGTAGAGGCGGCCGTAGGAGCGGCGGTAGCGGCAACCGTATGAGCGGCGGTAGCGGCGGCCGTAGGAGCGGCGGTAGCGGCGGCCGTAGGAGCGGCGGTAGCGGCGGCCGTATGAGCGGCCATAGCGGCGGCCGTAGGAGCGGCGGTAGCGGCGGCCGTAGGAGCGGCGGCCATAGGAGCGGCGGTAGCGGCGGTCGTAGGAGCGGCGGCCATAAAAGCGGCGGTAGCGGCGGCCATAGGAGCGGCGGCCGTAGGAGCGGCGGCCGTAGGAGCGGCAAAAACTGGCAACACTGCCCCCGCCCACGTAAACTGGCAACTCCCGGCACACGCTGACACACATGCCGGACTGCATGGAAAGTTCTTCATCGTACACTCTCCCGGCTGAGATTTTGCATCTCGTATTACATTAATTGTAATCTGTTTATTATATGGGAGGCGTACAAGCTAAAAGAGAATTTATTTCACGGCTTTTATTTATTGCAAAGTGGGGCGGCTTATTTAACTCATTGTCCTTCATTTTTAACACTTCGAAACTCATCCACACATGTAAACGAAACCACTCGTCTTCGCGAGCTCGACTGCGTAACTAACTGCGTCCCACTTCTTAATCTCACAAAGTTTTAGCCATATCACAATATATTGAAAACTTCGCAATGCGCTCATTACAATATTGACAGTAGGACGTGAGATTCTCCATCAACGGCAAAGTAGCGTCGAAACACGGTTACCAGACAGGCTTCTTTTGAAGAGAATCCTCAAAGTAGTTTTCAAATAAAATATTGCACTGGCCTTTTTTGAAGAGAATCCTCAACTTACTTTTTCAAATCAAATATAGCACTGGCCTTATTTGAAGAGAATAAATCAAATGCAGCCTTCAATACGACTACGCATCTAGCAATTCTTACGTATGTCACATGCTGAACAGTTTTAAGGGTCGAAAATAATGTGAAAAAAGCCCATTCTTGAAGATTTTGGCTGGAAAAATGCCTTAGTCAGATGGCTTAAACAGGCTGCAGGGCTGCCAATATTTTCATGCCGCCGAGGCCAGCGACGTCGGCTCACGGTAAGCAAGCATGGCTCACAACAGCTACAAACACGCAATGTTCAGCGCCGAACGTTAGTCTAAGTCCCTCGTTAATTTTAATTTTCCAATTTTCACTCATCGGTAATTGTTTGCATTTTTAGTTAAGTGTCAAGGAGCTGAGAGAAAAGGAAATTTGAGTGGCGAAAAAGAGTACGCGAGACCGGTTTAACAAAAAAAATTAACCAGACACTTGTCTCAGGACAACAAATACGGCTATCACTTGAAATTAAAACTTAGCCTCTGTAAATTCTAGTATAGTGTATGATGCATGCATAGTAAATACACTGCGCACACGACCACAACTCAGTGAAGCATGAGTCTTACAAATGTCTAATGCTAAAGATAGGAAGAGATTCCAAATTTAATCCCAGAACCACCGATGGAGCATATCAAGATCCGAGTAGATCATCAGGAATAATCATTGGGCTTATCAACACATCAAAGTCGCAATTTCTGTACCCGCCAGCCGCGTTTTCGAATGAATTATGTCTGCTCGAGCTGAGCGAAACAGCACCAGTTACGATGATCCGACGGCGGGGACGCGCTGAACAAACTCGGTCGCTCGAATTTGGTGCGCAAGTTAAGCGTTGGACTGCACATTAATCTCTCGTAAAGTCATAAGTGCTGCCAGTATGCGTGTTTAGAAAAATAAATGACGTCCCCACGCCCCGCCATTATTTAAACGCTAGCTAGCTCGCTCGCAGTCGACCTCTCAACGCTGACTCGAAATTGTCCTGCCCACTGATGAGGAATTCAGTTTCAACGCGCATGCTATTAATTTCTCATTACTAGATTATGCATTCAACAAGCAAGGAGCGCAAGTGCTCATGTGTCAAATTATAGTACGCTGTAACACTCGGGCATTTGACTCAGTTAATACCACGAGTCTGAGTGGAGTCGGGCTGTTTGTAGTTTTATATGTACGAATAAAGTATATATTCCATTCTTCTCATTTATGCTATGAGCTGGAATTTTTCTGCTCGCTGTCTCAAGCTCACAAACCAAAACCAAGAAATGATCCTGAAAACTCAGCAAGTTTTCGTTTAATTTCTACAACGTAGGCATGAAGAAATAAAAAGCGAGTTTAAACACTATGTACATCACGATGAAATGAACGTTTATGCTTAAAAGAATTAGCGTTTATGCTTAAAAAATTTAACACAAAGTGACACAAAGCTTTTTGGCGGCCCTAGTTACCATGTCGCTTGCGCTCATCGCTGATATTGTTAGATTATCAACATGGTTTATTATCAGATAGCAAATGTGCGTTAATTCATCAAATTTTACAGCACATTCAATTTGAATTTCAGCGCTTGAACTTCATACCCATTCTGAATGATGAAATGGATTACAAATGTTGTCTACTGAAACAACTCGCGGTGCTTGGAAAAATTAGATGTAAAGCAGAGCTGCAATAATTGATAGCATGTTGAATTCTTCCTTCGAATTCTATTTTTGCTGCTGCAGTCTCAGTCAGTAGATACGTTTAACATTAAACTGAAGATATGTTTTCCATAAGTATTCAATTTTAGCTATACATGGCGACTTCCATCAATCAGTCGCCCTTGTTATAACCTGCTGTAGCGTACGAATGATGCTCCTCAAAAGTCAACTGATGTGGTTTTTACATCATCAAATACATGTTTTTAGCTCAACAGTTGTAGCAATAAGCAATAAGTTCAACATTAGCAATAAGTTTCCGATAACGTTCACATTTACTAGAATATCTATTTAAAACTAATTTGATTCATACAGTGATGCAAACTCGAGAATAATAGTTAGCTACTGGAAAATCAAAGACGAGGACGAGAAAGCATTTTGTTGAATTTCGGCAGTTCTGATTGTCTCGGAGTCGGAACTTTGCGTGGACGCGGAGCAGGGCAACGTTCTGAGTACAGGAGTTCTGAGAACAGGAGCTGTCCCTGCACTCAAACAAAGTAAATACTGTCACAAGCAGCAAGCGTGGTTCTGGTCAAAGTACTTAATTAGGAATTTGTTGTAATAGGAATTATCATCGCTGGTTGTCAAAGAAGCTAAAGTTTTCTATTTACAGAACGAGTACAATCATTAAAGGTCAGTCATTATGAGTAGCGTGCCATGTTCCTTGTCAAGAGGAAAAAATTTGCAAATATTGGTTAAGAATCCATTTTCCATCCATGGCATGACTGCACCTTTGAAATGAGTACTGAAAGCAAGAAAAGCATGCCTCGTGATCCATAAAAACCACGACATTCGCACAGTGCACCGAGCAACATAGAACAGAATTCGAAAGATTCATAAGGAACAAGTTCAGGCATAAAACGACACGAAACGGACACCAAGGTAAGATAATTAAGGCGAAACATCAAAGATAAGGCGACGTTAGACGACCTTGTCGACGTGAGGGCCCGGCAGCCCCGCCATTGCAGTCGTTCACAGGATTGTCACAAGCCTCAATCTGCTCTCATCGCCGACATCAAGATCACAATTTCATTTGCAATAACGAGCTGAGCACCGCGTGAAGAGGTAGACGTCGTTGAAAGCTTCGTGGCGCGGCGACCACATCGCTTCTCCTCTCATTCGAGCATAAAATAAGTGTGGAGAATTTAAGGATTTTGCTGGGAAAACAAGCCTTTCATGCCTATTTAAGAATATTACACGTACCCCAAAAATATTCTCGCACTCTGGCCGCACGCAATCGTAAACCAACATTTCTCGTATTCCTAACGAATATCTTAAAGTAGCTGGGGGCCCAAAAATTTTAGAATCGTTTTCGCTTAGTTTCCAGCAGAAGAAAAAAGCGCGTAAATAAGGGACGGTGTGTCAGGAAGCACTTGGACACGCGTGACTTACCTGAAGGTTTCTTTGTAACTCATCCTCCGAGTCCGCCAAGCCGCTTAGGCTGGCCGCTCTCTGAGTGCAGGCATTACAGACCGCTGCCTAAGCGTCCTCGAAACTCGAGTGAAAGCATGAGAAACAAGGAATGGCAGCGCTTGGCTTCAAGCTTCCTTGCTCACCAATGGCTTCATCGCTCCCTAATGGGCGTAGGCAATCTGAGCATAGAAGCTCTTGACCTTTTTGCTTCGTGGCAATCTTGGTAATTTGTCAAGACTACTTTAAGGCATTTTTTTTGTAATAGGTGCACACTTTCGACGATTGGAATTTAGTAAATAGTACAGAGTAGCAACTACTTGTAATTGGCAATGACCGAGTTTCCATTGCTGAGAACTGCAAGAGGTAGAAACTACATGTAAGTCCGTTCTGTTTGCCATCGTTGATGTTGAAGATTTTCTCAATGGCAAAGTTCATAAAATGTGATGGTTTAGTTGCCTGTTAGCTTTGCATTAAAAATCAAAGCTATTTAAAAGCAGCTTTACGTTCATAGAAATAAAAAGTAATGTACTCCATAACGTAGGATATTATATTGTTGAACAAAATAATTCTATCTCCGGAAGCTCAAAAACTTGTTTCGTGACAAACTTGCCTTAATAAAACAAAAAGCAGAGAAACGCTCAAATAAAAAACTTCGATGAACCCAACAATCTCTGGGAAGAATTAGTCAAATAGAACACATTTTAACTTGTAGGAATGAAATGTAGCACACAAAAAGTTGGTACACTTTTAAATAATTCTGCAAGTGTAGGTAGCGGTGATGAAGTTGAATGTTCAGCGAACATTGCTTCACAGCGAACTTTCCTTGCTCGACAATGATAAATAAAACGAGTGTAGCTGTTGAATGTTCAGCGAACATTGCTTCTTAGTAAATTTTCCTTCAGTACAAAGAACAGTTCTAAAGTGAGGGTAGGAGGCCGCATTTAATACGCGCTGTGCAATAGAAAGCTAGCCGGCCAACTTCGAGGGATCATGATAGCAAACCTCAGCTCGTGGCGCATAACAGAGCTTCCTCACATAAGAATTAACCTAAAGTTGCTCTACATAACGCATCATGTACATGACAAATCATGTACGTCTCACGTTAGCGCGGCGGGAGATATCAAATGAAATTTCGGAAGACATTTTTGAGGATCGAGAGCTCTACGCGCGACGTGAATGGCCAAAAGATTGTCGCTCGCAGTTATGCGGTGCTCTGATTTTAAGCGTAAATCTCCATAGACCCAGGATCTCAGACTATGCATTTGACAGTTTCACATGACTACTACATTTCATTCCAGATTCGCCAGAAAACAAGAAGTCACGAGGTGCCAGGAGATGTAAGGGGCACTGAAGGTAGCAGGCAACCTGACGCTAACACAGCCGCCGCGTGCTGCGCGGAAAACCCCAGGCGCCTCCGTTATTTCTCGGTACCTCATCAGAAAATCCCAGGCACCTCCGTTATTTCTCGGTACCTCATCAGAAAATCCCAGGCACCTCCGTTATTTCTCGGTACCTCATCAGAAAATCCCAGGCACCTCCGTTATTTCTCGGTACCTCATCAGAAAATCCCAGGCACTGCGCAGAAGAAGTTCAGCAGCGTTCTCACGCCTCGCCCGCTCACAGCCCCTCATGACAGAGCCGCTGGTGAGGGCCGCGCCCCTCGCGGTGCCTCGGCCCCTCCTCGTAGCGGAAGCCCGCGATGCGCGACTACGTGGCCCCTCGGCAACCGCTGCTGCAAGAGGCACTGAAGCAGGAGGTGCAGGTGCAGGAGGTGTATGTGCAGGAGGTGCAGGTGCAGGAGGTGCCAGTGCAGGAGGGGCTGGTGCAAGAACGTCACGCGCAATTTTCCAGCGCCTCCAGACACGCACGTCACACTATACCCGTCACTCAGTCCACTATAAATATACCGTAACAGAGTGAGGCGGCGTACCGTCCCGCTTGCCTGCTGCACACTAACACGCTCAATTTGACTCAAAAAACCTGAACAGATCTCAATGAAGATGTTGAGCTTCAAGTCTTACGATGTTGAGCATGAAGTCCTACGATGTTGAGCATGAAGTCTTACGATGTTGAGCATGAAGTCTTACGATGTTGAGCATGAAGTCTTACGATTTTGAGCATGAAGTCTTACGATGTTGAGCATGAAGTCTTACGATGTTGAGCATGAAGTCTTACGATGTTGAGCATGAAGTCTTACGATGTTGAGCATGAAGTCTTACGATGTTGAGCATGAAGTCTTCGGAAAGGTTGTGCTGTGAGAAGCAGTGGAACAAACCTCGCCAAGCTGTTGAAGGCCTCGCGCAGTCACTGAGACAACAGCGCATAATACCACAGTGGATAAACAAATCTCTCATAACATACATTTGTATACGCTAATTACACGCGACAATGAAGCAAAATTTGCGGAACGTCTGTATTTAGTTGCGGAGTGATGCTAGCTAGATGTGTAAAATAAATGCTGTCCATTGAGTATTCTGCGATGATACTTTTGCACGCCTCACACGATGCTGTACATGACGGAGTGGGTGTATCAGTAGTAAGCACTCGACAGGAATGAAGATAACAAACAAAAGTAACTCATAAAATACACAAGAACTTCGTAACTCGGTTGGCATGGCTGTACGGGGTGAGAAAACCGGCTCAAGACGTCGGGAAAATTTTACATTAAATTAAGTGTTCAGTAAAATTTCAAACTTAGAGGTTTTTGAACTTCCAGCAGAGAAAATGTAAGAATGCTACACCGAAACAAGCGTAATCACGCCAGTGTTGCCATTTTCACAAGCCAAAATATTCGAATTTGGGATTTTTAAAATATGAGGTGGCCATGAAAAGTACTCGGTATATGGCAATCCTGCTGGGCTGCTTAATATTAATTTCAGTGTTGTTCGGGGATTTTCTTCCTGAAATTAAATCGAAAAAAGTCCCGAAACTAAAAGATTTTGGTCATTTTTCTCAAATTTAATTTTAAAAAATCGCGAAACTAAAAGATTTTGGCCATCTTTCTCAAATTTAAGTATTTGAAAAATTAAAAGATTTTGGCCAGAAAAAAACTCATTTGGCGGCGCTGATTTTCTTTCTCAAATTAAATTTAAAAAATTAAAAGATTTTGGCCAGAAAAAGGGTGACAACCGCCAGAAAGCGAACACTCGCGTCTCACCTGCTAAGGAAAAGCCTCGTGTGGCGCTGTCGGTGTGAAGGTCGCCACGCCGCCGTTCAGCGCAGTCGCTGCTGCTTCACCACAGCCGTGATGTTACCCAGACCCTGCATCACATCGGAACTTTGCATCGCCAGCCCACACCGAACGAATTTAGAATTCGGCAGTTTAAGTCTACACCACACGAATTTAATGTGTAAAGTGGGGAGCGATCGCTCGGCGAATTTCCTTTTAACTTAACGTAACGCAATCAAATCACTTCAGAAATACTTATTTTTTGTCGCAACGGAATTAAAAGTGCCAGTATTTATAATTTCTAGTACCGAAATAAAAGTGGCAAAATTTATAACATAGAGTATAAATGATAAAGTAACTTTCAATTACCGAGTGGAGAGGAGAAATGAGGCCGAGCATCAGCTCTTTTGCGGAGAGTTGCACTCGCTCGTTCACGCTCAACAAAAATAACCAGAAAAAAATGCGCACTGAAACTCATAAACAAACCATTCAGTTTCGGTTAATGATGACACGTGAACAAAATTAAACGAAAATCCTCATTTCCTGTGGTAAAACTTTCAAATAGGGTTCGTAGTAGGAGTTGTATGGTATGCGAAATTCAAGGTTTCTCAGAACAGCTACAGTGACGAGCTGAGCGACCAGACGCACGCCACCTCACTCAATGACCCGCAGCAATGCACTGAGCTCCTCGCAGCGGTCCTGGGAGGTTTTGTGAGGAACAAGTTTTTATTGGACCAAATCTGAGGCCTTTATCTGATGTAAAGATTTCGGAGATACCGACCTATACACGACCTATACACTCCGTATAGGTAGGAGTCGTATGATGAACTGCAAGTAAATGGGCATTTCCAGTTACTGGATACAAATAAATAGCTGGTAATTTTATTCAATCCAGGGTCAAGGTCAAATTGAGAAAACTGTGCACCACTTCCACACGCGACACCACATGGGGAGGGGAGGGGTTGGGGAGGAGGTAACAAGGAGCGTAGGACTAAGATGCGCCTTTGAGATAACGCATGGTTACTACGCTAATGTTCTCCTCGTCAAGGTTAGATGGTTAGGACGCGTGCAACTAATTGGAACGCACGTAGCATGCATTTTTTTCAGATTGAAACGATAGGGATTTCTCCCTATGCCCTTGAACAAATTTTCTCTTATAAATCTGAATGAGAATGAGATTAAATCTTCAGAGCGGAAAAAAATTGAACAAGCTGAAACTGTCAAACCATCTCAAAAATTCGACAGTTTCTAATCATCAATGATAATTTATATTTTCCCCTATAGGGACATGACTTGAGTATTAATTGTTTTTTAATAAGTCTATGGTGCTTTAATCCTTCATTCGTATATTAAAGAGTCTAAAATTTAAATATTGCAGATTGTTTGGAGTACTGATAACCAAATTGTATTTTTTTTTTCGCACGTACAGAAATTGCGAGGACGCAAAATAATTCTTGTATTTTCTTACATGGCATCGCGTTGTTTTTATTATTTCTTATCATTAGATCGGTAGGAATTTTTTAAATCTCACGTATGTGTAACATTTCCTCATACGAAAAACAATCATCGATTTCTATCGCAGCCCACGAGGTGAAAATTCACAAGTAAGAAAATACGGAGTTCCATGCTCTCAAACTTTAAGGAATATTTCCAATGCACGGATATCATCACAAACAGAGATACGTAGACCTACATACACGTGTGAAGTAATCAATGAATTAATAAGCTGCAGCTTTTACCGTTTAAAGTTGCTTCAGAGAACATGTTTCTGAAAAGCTTTGAGTAGAGTCTGATGGCCTTATTGCTATGATCAGAAACGATCGAATTTGGACAAAATTTTTTAATAAAAAAATGATCTGATCTCAACATATTTTCTGTACAGTGGTGTCTTTTCAAAAGCAATCGAATATCAACAAAATTTATCAATAAAGCACTGGAGTCTATGTATATTTTCTGTGGTGTTGTCTTTAAAATCACCGTAAGGCAGTCGAGCGCAACACTCGTACTAGACACCTTACTGTACGCCTTGCAGGTGACGGAAGATTCAAAAGAATAACATCCCAAAGCTGGTCAAACCCATCCTGGACAAAAGTCTGCAGTATGATATTGTAGTCATTGAGCAGTTCACTCATCATCCTGCTGTATTCAACTTCAGAAAATTAAGGTTCAACGCAACATAGACGATTAAAAAATTTCAGCACATGAAAAGGTCACGGGAAGCTATGTAGGCAGCTGTCTGAGCTATAACAATGACAAGCCGGGATGTATCGGATTCATCAAAGTCTGTTCCTTATTGAAGAATTGAACCGCTCTGAGCAATTTGATCCATCAAACGAGGCTATACTGCAAAATTGCTCACACGAGTGATCTATTCAAGTTGTATTGTATGACCCAGTGCTCTTTTATTTAATGGTCTTCATCGTGTTCTGCCTGCGCCACCTCGAGGAGGCATGCGTTAAGTGGTGAATGGTTCGGTTAAGTGGTGAATTGTGGCGCCGTCGTGTGTTCTGTTCTGAGGCCACACCACCCAACTCATAACTTTTCAGCGGCTAAGCAAAGTGAGAAGCTCTGCGTAAAGCTAACGTAAAGACTAACGCACAATTATTCAACGTAAAGTCGTAAGACAGACGTTAACTAGTGTCAAAGATACAATTGTTCTAATTCCTGTATAATAACGCGTAATCGATAATGAAAAACGAAACGTACTCTCAATGATTGTGTGTGAGTGGAAGATTTAAAGAGTTTGAATATCAGCTTACAAACAAAAAAAAAAAGAGTCGTATTTCAAAGGCAACAACTCTGAAGCATTTTCTCAGTTTCCGGGAAAGAGAACAATCATTAATAAAAAGTAAACACGATTTAACTGCTTTTTGTCAAGAAAGTCAATTTCCAAACCTTCATGTATTTCATCATAGGGCATTTGATTTAGCAGACAAAATTTCGAAATTTAGCAGAAAGAATTCGATTTAGCAGGTAAATACGGTCACGAGTACGGTCAGCTTAAACATAAAAGCGACGTGTCTCAACAACGACAACTCGACACTAAGTTAAGAGTGATTTTGAGCAAATTTAATCTATTAAAGCCAATTCCTTAAACGCAATACATTTTATATTTAGGTTTTTATGTTTCAGCACTAAATATGGAATTATAATACATATTCCGAAACGTTTGCCATGAAAATAATAAAATAATTCATTTCGACATTGGTTTTCTTTTTATCTTAAGTGTGAAATACCCTAAAAACCGACCTAATGGAAATAATACAAATTTATTCCCCTGTTTTCACAAGTGTGAAATTTGTTCGAGAAAAGAACTCCAAACCGCGTAATAAATTTCTGGTTCTACACACACACGCATAGTGTATCGGAACGAAACCAAGAGCGACGCCTATTTCTACTGAAAACAGCGTTGTAGTCAAACTTGGCAGTGAAGAGTACTGGGGCGGAATAGTTATTTGTATTTCATCATCTCCACCATTGAAAGAACAGAATCAACCACGTACACTTGACCACGGATTGATGAAACCCTGCAGAAGACGCCACCGGTACTTGATGCATGGTACGGTGATTTACTGCAGCTTTTGAGGCTAGGATAATCCTGACAGCTCCGTGACACATCATATTTCACCGCGTGCGTCGTAAGAAATTCATTAAGTGCACAAGTGGACTGCTTCACCAAACTGGTGGACTATGTCATCAAACTGGTGGACTGCTTCTCCAAACTGGTGGACTACGTCATCAAACTAGTGGACTACTTCTCCAAACTGGTGGACTGCGTCACCAAACTGGTGGACTACGTCATCAAACTAGTGGACTACTTCTCCAAACTGGTGGACTGCATCACCAAACTGGCGGACTGCTTCTCCAAACTGGTGGACTGCGTCACCAAACTGGTGGCCTACGTCATCAAACTAGTGGACTACTTCTCCAAACTGGTGGACTGCTTCTCCAAACTGGTGGACTGCATCACCAAACTGGTGGACTGCTTCTCCAAAAAGGTGGACTGCGTCGCCAAACTGCTGGACTGAGTCGCCTAACTGGTAGAACAATCATGTAGAAATTATGTTTTGCATGAAGGTAACATCGAAACTGACAGCAAGCAAGTAAATGCATTGAGTTAATACTTTAAAATGGCCATTTAGCTTCTCATTAAGTGCATAATTACTCTGTTTACAAAAGCCCCTACCCTGTAATGCATGAAGCAAGATTTGAGGATGCATTATTTTTTTAAATTGGTTTTCTGTAGAGGTGTGAAAACAGAACAGGATGCATCAGATGTCTCCCTTGATGTAGCACTAAATAAATTTTTGTATCGGTCTCATTTGTGGTGTGTTCCAGTAAATATGTATTTGCTTTTGTTTTTCAGCTGCTTTTCATTCGTTTATGTTCTCTGGAAATTCACTCGCATCATATCTTACTCAGTTTATGGGGACTATGGGGATGTTGCGCCTTTTTTCTTGTACCAATGTTTTTACGCGGTCTCATCTTCACAACAACATACCAGTGCAATTTGTCTGTCTAATGAATCAAAGAAGGGTAAAACGAATATTTATGGTGCGTCTATATCATTCGTAAATACATTTCGAAAGTGTTTGCAATCTCGCTATCGTAAAATAAAATTAATGTTGGGTACAAGCTACGAGTCTAGTATATTAAAAGACCCCTTCAAGCTTCGGGTAATCGTCGTTTAGAGTCATTCAGAGGGTTTCTTTGTTCATTTAAGTGCATTTCTATATAATTCCCTAAAATAAAAAATGTATTTCGTATCAATATTCAATCAAAATTGTGCTACTTCTACTCCTATAAATTTTACAACTAGGCATACTTCAACGAACTCTATTCCGTATGTCTACTTGACAGCAACAAAAATGATCGGATACATCGCAGTGACCTCAATATCGCATTTTGATGTGGTCTCATACTTTAATAAGTAAGACAGGCGATCAACGATTGGTACCTCCTGTCGAATCTTAATAAGTCAATTGGGAGAGAGACGATAGGTAGCTCATATTGCATTTTTACGAGTCAAACCTTCGAGCAACGATAGGCACTTCCAATCGTATTTTAACGAGTCATACTCTGAACCACGGATGGGCGGCTCTTATCGTCCCAGTTTAACTTTTTTGCCGGAGAATGTATGTTTTTCGCCACCCAAGCGATTAAATCGCGTAGGCGGCGAAAAACTTGCTTGCAGGAAGCGAAAAAGTTAGATTGGGGTATTTAAACAGCATTATTTTTGTGAAGCAAACAAACGGGACGCTTCCTCTTTACTCTCGTCTTGCATTGGTAAAAGTGAAATTTGTAGGATTTCGTGGGAGAGATGTGATCATTGCACTATCATCTCATTTATCATATCGACTTCGAACATAAAAAAGCGAAAAATTTTATAAATTCTCCCATCACATTGTACAACAGTAGAAAAAAATACAATTCACAACTACTTCGAATGGAAAACTAAAAGTTTCAGTTGTTTAAATTTTTTATTCAAATTCTCCGAAAGAAGATAATTATATGCTTCAGCTCGCGTCCGCCAGACCCTTGCCTCCCACAGCGTTCATTCATAATATGTATAGACCTGGAAAAATCAGTGTCAGAGTAAGAATTTTTTAGCTGTTGACAAATTTTGAAATAAATGTCAACTTTCAGTCAAATTTGATTGCAGCATTGGACTGGGCACAGGGGCTCTGCAGGCCTGAAAACACTGTGTCTGGGTAAGAATTATTTTGTTCAAAGACAAATCCTGAAAAAAACTTAATTTCCAGTCACATTTGATTACAGGCTTGGATTGGGTTCAGGTGTTGTGCAGACCATCAGTCATGCGGCCCTGTGTGGGAGATTGCTGTACACCTGCGGAAGTTGAGCGTCTCAGTAAGGCAGCCTATGCTGTCTTTCAGCCAACACGTGCAGCTAACTTCAATAAGAACCAATGTTAGGTGGATGTACTGCACATCCATCCTTCATTTTATGATCCGTCAGCATTCGTCTTGCTGTCACGTCTCACGAAATCTTACGTCGACAACCATTTTCTGGTTGTAAACATGTGTGTGCTGTCTTACATGCAAGACAGCAGAGCAGAACGTGTCTTCATGTTGATGAAAGGTTCTTCAGCCAAAAATTACTCACAGCACTTATGAATTTTTACCTTGCCCATGAAATACACAGATTTTTATTTAAAAATAAACGTATTAGAATGAGATCATTATATGTAAATTATTTATGGTGACGGTGTATTTAAACGGTTGACGTATTATTGTCCATGCAGTAAATAATTCGTTAATGTGTCAGAGTAGATCTTTTGCGTCCAAGCTCCAAGCACTGAAGAAAAATGTAATAAAATAACCTAGTTTTTCTCCTGTTTTGTTCTGCATATTTTCAGATTTTACATGGCTAGTTAGGAGAACAAAGGTAACGTTCATCCTCGTCTCAACATGCTTACCCGGCGTAATTCGCACTGAATCCTTTCCTAATTATTCAGTGCTCGTAGAATCTACATGTATCGGTGTGCCATGAAGCGACCTCCAGTTCTATGCCTCTCAATACAACATTAATTTGTTTGGGAGGCTCCACATTGCAGCTGATCAGGCATCTATTGAAAATCACTTCCAGTCGAATTTCAAAACATTGCATTTAGCATCCGTGATTCAAACCGAGCGCAGTAATGATATCGCCAATTGTAATTAATAATGAAATGCTTGACGAACGTGAGTGGGGGAGCAATTAACAGAGCCCAAACCCGACGTTGGAGTGGCATCACCGAATGCCATCGATATGAAGTTGCAGTCATGCCTGGCGGTGAGAGCGGCAGTTCCCACTCTCTCATTTCTATGCATATGGCGCTAAGAAGTTCATACAAGCTTTAATATTTTCATTAGTGATGATGGAGGTACGTATTATTATTCTTTTGAATGGATTAGCCTTCTCAAAATCTAACGTGCCGAAATTCATGATGTTTCCATTAATTTATGGTTTTCATTTGCTCAAAATATTTTAACTGTTCACTTTCTTTACATGGCCTAATCTAGATAAAGCGTTCCAGTGGGCAGAACATTAAACCTTAATTTTCCTATTACGTATCAGCACATTCGAATTATTCTAACCTACACCAAAAAACACTGAACACTTTTCCACACCGAACAAAATGTAAGTAGTTTACCTACACAAAGCAAGTGCAATAATTCACAACTTTAGCAAGGGAGATGTAAGAAATAGAATACTTGTCGTCAGCTACAACTCATTTGCTTTCACTTACATAACTGTTGAATTTTAGATTTTTGTACGTCTTTGAACAGGCAATAGATTCACCGAACAAGTTCTTTATTTTTGAATATTCCCAAATAAAACTCATAAAAAAGCACTAGCATGTTTTGATGGGAAGTTTAAAATAACAAATCCCATCCAGCTCATCTACCTTGGCTCCCGCACTGGTAGGACGCTGATTGTGTGTTCTGCAGAGTTTTGGATGACTGCATATGTTGGTGCACTCATGCACGACATGAAGTTAATACATAGCTGACTGTATGAGAGGAATTTCATTATCTCTGACGCTAGAGAGATCAGTGCTTTTACATGATGGAGAATTTGAGA
Organism: Platorchestia sp. MABIK; assembly: GCA_014220935.1. Lineage (NCBI taxonomy): Eukaryota > Metazoa > Arthropoda > Malacostraca > Amphipoda > Talitridae > Platorchestia > Platorchestia sp. MABIK. The sequence goes on from JACJUY010000055.1 coordinate 160,617, forward strand.
AGAAAACCGACGCTAAAATCCGCCGTCGCTAAATATAGAGACATATGTTGCTTACCCAAGCGATTCTCACTTGCTAAACAACAAGTAGATTTTTATTTGTACGTAATTATCTAATTTCCGTTGAAATTTTTTCATCGACCGCTCCTGAATTTACCCTCTCACGCTCAAAGTTTGAAAATGGCATCTGCAATTTAAAGTATTCACGGAAACCCAAAAATGTTCGCAAAAACTTTACTTTCTGGGAAAATCTAAGCGATCCAAACACCACAAAGTGAGACGACTAACTGTGGCTGAGCTTTCCTTTTCCCAGCAGCGTCTCTGGCCAGTCTTCACCAATGCCCGCAAAAAACATGTCTTTCGTTGAACCAACTTTGCTATCAATCATTGACACAGAGGAACTACAGATGTGTGGACGGCCCTCGCGAATTTGGAGCTCGTGCTAATTAACAGGCCTTGATTTATTGCCAGAGATAAAAGAAATCTGTGCAATAACTTGGTCTGACTTTGAGCAAACCAATTTGTTGGATGGACGTGTTTTTCTTTATTTTGTATTTCCTTATGGACAATTGGCGAATAGGAAGACTGGAGGAGTGGCTCCGTAGATTTGTTTACTAAGAGCCACCAATATGAGGGATTTTGTCCAGGTTCCGCGAGGTGTTTACCCAGACAACACGGGCAAGAATCGCTTCGTCCCTCTGACCTTCTACGTCGAAACTTTTTCTTGTCCAGCTCTCACAACCAATAATTATTTTGTTTCATAATGAAAGAAATAACAAAAATTACTACCATGTTGAGCTTATGCTACATTGGTGCACACATAATCTTTGCGAGAGATGCTGCAGAAAGTAGGGCGGAAAAACTATCTTGCTAACTTTACATCGAAAACTTAGTCACCAGCAAAAACCCTGGAGGCTTGATAATATCCTCTGAAGCGAGCAAGTCTTCACAGAAGAATGAATGCTTCCTTTAACTACAGAATTAAAATATACGATTGAAAGAAAATATTTTATCACTCTCTATAACAGCGAGAAAGTATTCTCAGAAAAATGAATGCTTCCCATAACTACATAAGTAAAAAATTCAGTCGGAAGAAACTTTTTTCCTTCTACACCAAAATCGCAGCAGTTGACGCTTTTCTCGCGAGCGGAATGGTTTTTCAATTTGTTCATCATCGTCAAACGTGGTGCAGTGTTCATCACAGGCTCCCAGGTAACGACTCATGTGGTGCAGGTAAGTCTTTGTTGAGCGGCGTTTGCCTGCTCGGACGCCTCAATCTCTCGCTTTAGGTACCACACTGAGAAAAATTCTGTTCCAAAACCGAGACACTTTTCTGTGTCATGGGCTTTTACGACACACTTAAGTGTGTCAACCATGACACACTAAAATTTAAATCGATTCAATTTCACATAAATGTTTCATTTTCGCTACAAAAAAATGCTAGCCGTGTGAAAGCTGAATATGTATTTGAACTCTCTCAACTTCTTTAATATGTTGTCAAAGGAAATACTCAACTGTGTATCAAAATATTTCGAGTAACCGTTTGAGACACACAAGTGTGTCAAAAATTTCTTTCAGTGCACAGCCTCCCAAGAGTGCGTCACTACAGAGTGTCCCAAAAAAAATGTGCTCAGCCGTTGACTGACGATGACTCGTGTATTTTTATTTTTTTAGATGCAACGACGTTTTTTATAATATGTTATCATCTTAAGCTCAATGTTCTCATTTTTTTATTTGACTTCTTAAATCAACATATTTCTCGATAAACACCTACATTAAAACAAAATACGTGACAACTGGGTAGTCAAAGAGTGAGAACATTTTTGCAGTATACCTCGTAGGTCAAAAATGGAATCATCTTATTTTTAATTTTCTTACACCGTATTATGAAAACTCAGTGCAGCATACTATAGAAATAAAACTAAAGTTTTTTTAGCACTGTTTTGTAACAGGAAGTCCTGGCGGTTAATTCATATGTCTCATAAATAGAACGAGGGAATGAATTGTTAAGAAATTTCAGGTTAAACAACTTTTGTTATCTATTAATAAATATAAATCTCTGCTTCTGTAAAGGTCCTAATTGCAGTTACTCAGCTGAAAAATCAAAAGGACGTTAAAAAATTGGTTCTTTTTCCTTCAATTGCCTTAAATTCCAACATTCTCATTAACTGAGAACCATTTTCCTACAGAAATATAAGCCGCTCTATCAGTGACGTTTATTGGCTTAGTAAAACGTTGATAAAGCCTCGTCCGATCTTTAGGTTGTTTAGTTTTTCATTTAACTTTCAATTTTTCGAGACGAGCTCATTCAATTAAGCAGACACTAATTGACTTGCTGTACAATATCTCCGCGACTGAAGCGATGCAGCGCGTTTTTGTGCGTCTCGTTTGCCCACAAGGCAGAAAAAAGTACGATTCTGAAGGGCAACTTTTAAATTCTCTTATTTAGCACTTTACGGGTCCGAAAACTATTTGGTTTTTGCATAAGTTCAAATTAGATTTGCAACTTTTAATTTCTCTCATTTAGCACCGTCCGTGTCCTGATACTATTCGGTATTAACGTTGGCTCAAATTAGGTTTTCAGAGTTCCTATCATGGGCAGTTTCATTTGACGCCTACGTCGCAGCGCCGAGTCAGGTCCAACTGCCCTCGCCCTCGTTCATCATCGCCTGGATAGCAATTATTTTTTTGAAGCGCTACACCGCAGCATCATACGATGTAATTAATCGCCTTCAGAACAAAGTCATTTTTCAAGCATAGTGCAAAATTCGGCGCTCGGCAACAAAATGATATTCTTTGATGCGGGCTTCATTTGTCAGGAAGGCCTCTCTCTCATATTTATAGAGGCTGTCTTTACATTAGCACAACGATGGAGTCACCCAAGCGATGTTGCGCTAGTTGGCCTATTGGACCGAGGCCGAGCTCGGACATCCTGGCCAGAACATTGCAGATCTCAAGATGATCATGATTAAAGGAGCAGGGAGGACCTAGAAAGATATTGGACGAAAGGTTCCCAGAAAAGGAATGAACTAAATAATTTTGAACATTATGATGTTTGACGAAAGTTGTTAGGCAGTGAAAATAAAACGCATGGCTGGTGTTGGCAAAATTGGTACTGTCAAAATGATAAGGGATAGCGAGCGTGAGGCAAATGAGACATCAAAATTCTCAACAAGTTGCCCATTATTTCACAGGGACAAAACATCATCAGGATGTAAATGCAACTTTTCTTAGTCACTTATATAATCATCAGCCTGAAGCAGCTGAAAAGAATGATAGTTATACTGTAGAAATGGAAACAATGTTAACTTGATATTTTCTTAACATAATTAAGTAAATTATATTAATAACGGAAATTTTGCAATTGAGGCAGTGGCTTCTCAGGTAAGTAAGAAAAATTTGAAGAGGCCACATGAGGCTGCCAGAGGCCGCTGCAGAGCAGTAAACAAACAAACGTCGGCATCTAAGGATGCTTTATTTCCTATCAAGCCTGATACATATCACCTTGTACATTGGTTTTTCAAATGTTTTCTAACCAACACCAGCACGCCATGACGGTTTCCCCAGGTGAAGACCAGTACCCATTTCAGACACCTGGGTAGAGTGGGGTATTGTGCTTTGAGTTTTTTCGTTTACCCAACGGAGAAAGTCGCCACACAGCGCCGGGATTCGAATCCTCGACACCTTCACGGCAGGGCGGGTTCTTTAACCACTCGGCTTCGACGAGCACAGATTTTGAGGGATACGAAGGCCTCCCTAAATAAAATCGTCAAAGAGGCGCAAGTCTCTGAAAAATTCACGTGTGGAAGACGAAAAAGAAACTTTTTTTACAGTTCTTCAAAGTTAAGGGTTGAATAGAAAAACATAGACGCATTTTCCATTTTCTTGCTGCATTCACTGACATTCATTTTGGATTGACACTCACTGGTGATCCAAATTAATAGCGGGAACAAATTTTCCCACTTAAACAGAAAACTAACTGATGAATTCAATTTTTATCAGTTACCATAGGTTAATTTTCTGGAAATGTTTCTGGATTTCCTGGAAATGTTAGTCCCCATGGCATGCTGATGCTGTGAAAAATCGTTCAAGTGGCCGCAATGTAAACACATCAAGCCATATTTGCATCGCTGTGTTTCACAGCTGTCAAATTAATAACAAGATGCTCTAATTTGTATTTAATAAAGGTCTACCTTTCCAAAAAAAATTAAATCAATTTGAATTAGCAAAAGGTGAAACTAAACCATAAAGAGCTAAAAATGGGCAGATAACAGCTAACTGTGATGATTTTTTTATGGCGATTCTACGAAAGTAGGCAAGAGGAAAAATGCAAGCCAATCCTGAGTTGTTCCACGCCGTTCTACGCTACGAATTTGACGCGACGCTGTGAAGAATCCCACATTTACGAGCGGAAACAGTTTCAATCTCGTGTGTTTGACTAATGCATCGAAGAGAACTTAAATATCGTCATACGAATGACATGGCTAAGTCTCGTATAACACAGATGTTACTGCCTCTATAATAGTCCCTCGTAAAACCGACTGGAAAATGCAGATAACAATATTAGAGTCGACTTTCCGAAAGTTTTAGTCACTGACGGACTGTGGGCTTGTCTAAACGAACCAGAGGGTTTTTGCAAAGGGTGGATGGTAAACAAACGGAATCATCACCACCGTCTGAGACGTTAGCAAAGGCGGAGGGTGAATTATTATGTGGGCCAGAAATATCGGAAGAACCTTAGTTGCCTAAAGAAAGTACCAGATAGCTTTCAAATAACTTCAAAGACATGCATAGCTTTCTTGCAGGAGAACCTTGAATCGTTTTTGAAGTTAAAGATTTTCTTGTTGAAGAGGCCTAGAGGAACAAGCAAAATGACCATTACTTTCACGCGAGGTAATGCAACCCTCGCACACATATCATAAAACAACTGAGCATCTCAAAAAATGGGACTCTGTGGGCTTCGGAAGATGGAATGGTCTGCAAGTTCCTCTCATGCAACCCAATAGAAAACCTGTACAGCATTCTGAAACAAAGTAAACGTCAATGCAAGAACAAGGATGAGTTTTGCCTGCTTGACTTTTCATGAGGATTAACTGCAAATGAAATCCCAAAATTACAAAATTCCTCGGATGAACCACTCATTCACGTCATTTTTAAGAGAATAATTTACGTCTCATACTAAAGCCAATATAGATGTTCATTTGAATTGCAATTGTTGTACATTTGTTAACTTTCCTAAATTTATTAGACGCTTATAGACACTGCATAATATGAGATGCGACTGTCATAGTAATTTCTAGGTGATTTAATCAACTCTAATAGATTTTGCTGTTCAAATGGCACACTGAGATCACGAACTGTTCCGAATGAATTTTATAATTAATTGCCAACTCTGCATGTGAATCCGTTTTTTGCCAGGGGTGACAAATTTCATCTAATTCCGTCGATTGGTTTTTGACATAATTGAGAAAATTTTATCTCGATGATAATTTGTTAAAAAGTGTGCACTTTCGTTCTTAAATTCCTTAAGTTATGCTTTCCAAGTTGATCTAAGGATTTTCAACCTTAGCTCCATGAGAAATGTTATTGAAAACCAGAGTCTATGAAATCTCCTCCAACTTCTCTTCATTGTGCATAATTATCTATTTTTTCTATGGTAACTTTTTTGGGAAAGTCAAAGTTTGTTCTTCAACTCAAGCCTCATATCTTAATTCATTTAAATTGCGATGACATGAAAATTCCCAAAAGCTTCACAAAAAGCTAGACTGAAGTCAGTTTCAAACAATTTTCTTGATGCAAAATTTATTTATTTAAGACGGGACGTTAAACTAATCGGCGTATGATGCTGCTGCATTAGCCTTGAAATAACTCATCTTCAAGCTTTCTGAAGTTACCAGCAAAAAATTCGGAGAAATTATTTCTAGCTGAGAGGAGCCTTCAGCTCGCAGCTCACTTGGCACGGGCCAAATCCTCAAAGGATCAGCCGCTCCCGCCACTTCGGGCGAGAGCAACTGAGCAAAAATTAAAAGGATTTTTTTGCCCGCTGTTAAGTCGTTAAGTTAATATTTTGCTTCCTACGATGATACATAATTCCAGGCTAGCAGCAGGTCACAGGCAACATTCAACTAAACAATGAACGGGTAGCGACAACACAAAATGTTTCCCTCGGCGAAATAAAACAGTTTGTACTAATGAATTTAGTTTATTGAGATGTCCATGTAACCTTTTGAGGCTATCCATGCATGAAAATTTGAATAAAAATTTATTTATTACACGTTGTGAAAAATTCCCCAGCGCACTTTTTTAACAAATCATTCCGTTCAATCGTTCAACAAATGCATTCAAAAAGTGGACTTAATCACAACTACTTTTACTACAGCAGCAGCATTACTGACGCGATTTTAGCGTTCATTTTAAGATAACAAAACTAAAATGTGGTGCACGTGATCTGCAAAAAATGAGAAAGATCATTTAACATTAAGTGTCAAACGGATTGAACAAGTCTTCGCATGATTCCGTCTTCCAAATACAGCGACATGCAGACGACGAACCTAAGCAGGAGCTGCTCCGTTTAGATGTAGCAGAAAAACGCATCCTGGCAAACATCTCTTTGGCAGGCCAACGTCTTGATCAGATGCTGAATTGCCAAATATTTTAGGTCACCATAATAGTGATGCAGCTGGCACTATAAGTCTACGTAAAAGAACGTACGCTGCCACTTATGTCCCGAAGATAACGTGAATTAACGTTAAATTGTTGATAATTGATGACGTTAAATTGTTAAAGTGTCACAGTATTGCTTATACAAGCGTTCTCTTACGTCCTCAGCCTGCAAACTTTCGATCACAATGAGCTGTGAAATGGCATACATGATCAGCTGCGCATGATCACCAGAACTTAGATCAGCTGAAATATGGTCGGCTGAACATGGATTGCATTGTGCCTGATTCTTACACTTCTCCCGAACCTTATGAACTAACTAGAAAAAGGTTTCCCTAAATGTACTTATTGATTACATTGCTGTTTTACTCCTTGTGCACATTCTAAAATCAATATGTAACATATAAAAGTTATCCTAAAAAACCTTTCACTGCCTTTGTTATAAAAAAATTCTAATGTAAAATAAGCTTTTATTCATTCATATATTCAACCGTTACTTTTAGACTCGTTTTCCAATAAACGTACACTAACTCCGAAAGAGCTTTTTGTTATTTTTCCCTTTTCCACCAAAACCTGCGCGCTGTAAACGAGGAGCAAAACTGCGGTGAAAGTCACTCAAGCTGTGCCCTTAATCCTGTGGTTCAGCCCCTAAAATAAAACTCTCTCTCACACAACGCGTGTTTAACAACCGTGTCTGCACCTATGCACACGAAGTCAGACGTCACAGAAGAACGTCATGAGTTTGTCAAACGACATCCTTAATTCAAGCCTTCAAAATCTGAGGAGCGTTTCGTATGCAAGCTACACTACAGAACCTCGTCTGCCTTGCTATAGCAGTCAGCCGCTGCTACCCTCGGTTCTCACGTGCTAAGCGAGCAGCCAGAACAGGACCTCGCAAGTGTCGGAGTCATGCTTCTGTGCTCGCGAATTTGTATTCGATGCAGGTAATTTATTAGGCTCTTTTGCCCGGTTTATCGGTCCCTAAGCATTCCGAGCTGCGGGCCCTTAAATCGCGCCAGCTGCTTGTTATTGCGCCATCTGATAACATTCCTAAGCTACGACGCCGCTCGCCACTGCTTAGCAATTATTTTCCCTTCTCAAACTCTAATTCTCTCTCCGTGAAGTAGCACTGTGATGTTTCCTAGGTTATGTGAGCAGATAAATGCGCTGCCATAACTAACACAAGAACTTTAAGTCACGGTCTGTTAGAGGCTCGACAGAAAAAGTTGTCAGACGACGCGGAAATCTCTTCTCTGAAGACAAAGAAAACCAGGACTCGAGATCGTTCTTTGAGTATCAAAATACCGTAAATTCAGGGAATAAACCCTCAGGACGTTTTATTCGACCGCGAAGGATTAATTTGAATTTCTGTTACTTGATCAATAAATATTTCAAATTAAGAAGTGTGATATTTAAAACTAAAATTCAACTTTAATGTAATTCTTCATAGCACATCGCTGATATTTTTTCAATTGAGATTCAAGTGCACTCAACACTCGAGATGCTGTAATTCACAATATTTTTTGCGGAAATGTAGCGGCCAGTGCTTGGAAGCGATTGAAAATTGCGGCCAAAATATTAATCAACAATCCACTAAATTGGCCGAGTGTAAATCCCAACGATCGAATTTCTGGGGAAAGAATTTTTTTTTTAAACTAGTTTTCCTTTTTGTTACTCATGCCAATGAGAGTCAGACAAGCGTTTGTTTACATAATTTTACCACACAGAACCACTCAGTTCTCGAGCAGCTCTCTGTCTGTGGTTGAATCATTCTTTGAACGCTCTCAAAACTCGGAAATATTCTCAAAACAACGAGTCTGAACCACCGAGTGCCTTTGTGCTCTGTTTCTGTCAAACCCATCCGAGGCCGAGTCCTGTAAATTGCTTTACGGGCTTTGTTCTGGGCTTTCAATTACACCCGTCCTCAAAATAATGTTTGAACTGCTTCTAGGGCTACAGAAAATCTCCTTTTTTTTTGGCCCTTCGATCTTCTCACGTTTTTCCTCCATTCTTTTGTGAGATAAACTTACAATGAGGATATTTTCAACTGAAATTAATCTAAATTATTTCATACTTATTTCACCATGACGTTGGCCTCAAGAAGTTCATTCTTTGAGTCATCAGCTCCAAATTGATCATTTTGAACAAGTTTGTTCATCGTAAATTGAAAACAAGCAGGAGTTTTTCGACAATGTATTTCTGATTAGCGAAGTCACTTCAGTAAAAAATTTAAAGCAGGTCCCTGCCATTTTTCTTATTTTTAAACAGGATGGATCTAAAAAACGACGCACAGCAAAATGAGTCGAGTGTCTACGAAGAGAAGAAGTTCTACTCAGCAAGCATTACAGGGATCGTTCGCAAAAAATAAATTCTCCTACTATTTCAAGATGAATGATTACAACTTTGGATATTGCTGGAAAAACCAGACAAACTGATTATATACGCCAGACATATGGAATATTTTACGACTTACGCGAACGAATAAATTCAGAAGTTATTGCATTAGCAACCATGTAATAAATCTTCAATGAACACACAAAAGGAAACACTTTAAGTGAACGGATTCCAATAAAAATTGAGATTTCAGCATCACCACACCGCAGGTTCATGTCTCACGCCTCCGACGGGCCACCACGGCACCGAACCAGCTGCCGCGGCGGACGCGCTTTGCGTTGCCGCTGCTCGCTTCAGAGCTCTATTCTGATCACGAGAAAAAGCTTTACAGGAAAACCTGGCCAATGGCGAAAGCGAACTTTCAAGCACAACTTGGAGAAACAACTAACTTCAGTCAGCGGTGATTAAAAGTGATGTAGTTCAGCTATGTACTGCCATCTTATTATATTTTCTCTCTAATTATTAAGTGCAACAGGAATTTTTGGAAGCTAAAAGAAATGTCAAGACATCGGAGTATTCTCAATTTTGCCGACGTCCCATTCTTCTAAAACGAGAGCTTAATGAGTAAAGTTAAATTTTTAAAACTAATTGTGACATCATTATGATGCTGACATGTATTTGCACCATGATGCTGTCGTGAGGTAGAGTTAGGGTTGCTTCATAGAAGCAACAATCACTTGGGTCTCTCTCGTGGAAATAGTTAACGAAGAGAAAAACACAAGTTTCAAATGCACAAACGATCAAGTGCTTGTTTGCTGGATCTAAGATTTGATATGTTTTTTTATTGAAAAATCACTCAAACAGAAATCAAAAAACACATAAACAGAACTTGAAAACTGGAATCAAACTAGCGTCTTAAGTAAGCTTTAACAGAAACCAGTGAACCAGGGGATCAAAAAGTTGAGTTTTTACAGTTAAACAGCCGTGAGGCACAAACCAGGGCATCAGAAAGATGAGTTTTCAATACAAAATAAACTTAGGCACAAATGACCTCTATTTCAAAGTACGGCGCTCGTCGCAGGGCGCCAATAAAGCCTAGTACGCTCCGTGATATTGTCTCGGGCGGCGCACGCGCTCCGGCCGGAAGGTAATGAGATTTTCGAGCTTTCTGATCGATTTGACATCACAAGCTTGGCACTCTTGGCCATATTGGCTCCAATAACACACGCTCCGGCGGACAATCACACTCAAAGAGAACTCCGAATTTAAGGTCCTGCTCTTTCGAGAAAAATTTTAGGCGCTTCTCACCCTAGAGATTAGAGGGCACTAGGCCGGCACAACAGGCGGCTGTGAGCGCTGCTAAATTGCCAAGCCCATTTCTACTGACGGGGGGCTGCTGACCTACACAGACGTCCACCTGATGAAAGCCATCCGTGACAGCCACCCAAATCTACCTTCCATTGAAACCAATGTTCGGTTCACCTCAGTTATTTAGCTTCCTTGGAATTCTTTCAGAGATTTTAACATCTTGAATTAGGTTTCAGCCTTATTTGTGAAATTGATTATTTTTCGTAGCCTCCGGTTGCGTCTGAGATAGGTGCATGTATATTTACCTATAGCATGTTTAACAAACACGTCTGCATGTTAAAACGGCCTGCTAAATTCAGCTCCCTACCACAACTATACCGGCCACAACCACGATCAATGCTACCAAAATTATAATATTATTTCAAATGCACGTGGAATTACAACATTTGGAAGCATTACCATCTTAACCATCACCATTATCCCTCGCAATGCAACCCAAGCACAATCTTTACCATTACCACCACAATCATCACCATTACCATCACAATCATCACAATTACCACCATAATCATCACCATTACCACCACAATCATCACCATTACCACCACAATCATCACCATTACCACCACAATCATCACCATTACCACCACAATCATCACCATTACCACCACAATCATCACCATTACCACCACAATAAACAACGAGGAGGAACAACCCTCCAAAGTTGTTGCTATTTTATCCGAATTGATTCTTGTGATGGCTAGTTAATAGCTATTCATGCACTCAAAGTGACATTTTTTTCTCGCTGAAAGGAATTTCGAAAAATTTTACGTAATAATTTTGACAGTAGCTTCAAAATCGCGTGAAATGCTTTAAATGAATATAACTAAAAAGTTGTGCGACATTTTATATAAATCAAATATAATTCTAAAATAATACCAAACGTATGTCCCTCGTGAAATCTTACTCAGCGAACACAACGAGCGGAGGACTCATCAGATGGGATTCGGAGGAACTAACCCTCGGCTCGCAATACGATGACCTGGAGATGAATTAAGTTTCTCTATTTGTCCTGAAGCACTAGACCTGATCACTGTTTCATGAGGTCCCGCTCTCGTCTCCAGCTCGTCGGTGTTGTATCGTCCCAAGCCGGTCTCCACCTCCCGCATGCAAACCTCCGAACTGAGAGAACGGCTCTGGGCTAAACTCCTCGATTTTATTCTTATTGCAACTTCAAAACTAATTTTTTAATGTTTTAGACTTTTATTTCAATTGAGACTTCAAAAAAATTAATTAGTGTTGAAAAGAATTTGAGGGTGTCATGCATGAAAGTTTAGAATTGTATATCTAATATATTTACTCCCTACCCTTC
>JACJUY010000055.1:173050-186336 GCA_014220935.1 Platorchestia sp. MABIK
GAACCGCGTCACCGCATTCCTGTTATTTCTCATTAAAAAAATGCACAATGATCTCAATCATTGACACGATGCTATTCAAGAAACGTATCAACTTTAATGCACAACTAATTTTTATGAACTCAGAATAGTTTTAGGATTTCTATAATGAATTAACTGAAAGGTAAAAGAATATTGATCGCTCATCTCGGATGGAGCGTTGGACGCTTGGGCGACTAGGGAGACCCTGAGTAAACCCTCAGATCGTGCTACTGTGCTGAACTCTATACCTTCCTTTGAAAAACCATCATAAATGTAAAAAATAGTTCCTGCGTTATTGTTCAACTTTATGAAAATATAAGCTCTCATGTTCATTGGTTTTTTATTCCTTAACTTTAAGAAATCATTTGCTTCTCAGATAACCTAGATTGTCTTAACAGATTGAATTAGATAAAATAAAGTTGTTTCGCGAAAATATTTAAACTAAACTTATTGAAGTCGAATCAAAATTTACCCGCAATCATTCTTAAAGTTAATTTTTTCCTAAGCAATACAATGAAAGGCAAATTTTAAACTCCCCAACTATTGAATATCTTCAAAAACAAAGCCGAGCCTCAAACATCTTCCGCAATATTTTCCTTCAATTCCAAACCAAAATTATTGAACTTGTGTGAGAAAACCCCGGATATTTTTCCTCACCTGCTGCAGAAAGAAGCCTAAATTTGAAGATTTTTGCGCAGCATTTCTGGGCTGCTAACGGCCTCTAACTGCCATCTGCCTGAGCCACACACGCCCCAGCTGAGCAGCGGCCTCGCATGCTTCTGTCTGCTGCTGCCACCTGCTGCTTGATAGCTTCACTTATTGCATCTGGCTGCCAACAAATGAGTTATGGGACGTCTTTTACTGCAGTTGAAGTTCAACAGTTGAATTTTGGAAAAATATGTCCAGCTGGTGGCCAACAAATGAACCATGGGACGTCTTTTACTGCAGCTGGGGTTCAACAGTTGAATTTTGGAAATAAATGTATAGGTGGTAACCAACAGGTGAATTATGGGACGCCTTTTACTGCAGCTTAGGTTCAACAAATGAATATATGAAAAAAATTTATAGCTGGTAGCCAATAGGTAAATTCTAGGACGTCCTTCAAGGCAGTTGATGACTAACAATTGAAGTTTTGGGAGATTTTTGGCAGCTGGCTCTGAACAAATGAATTTTGTAACATCTTTCATTAAATCTGTTGACTAACAGTCTATTTTTAAAGGTTTTTGCAGCTACCAAGCAACAGATATATTCTGGTAGATCTTTCACTGCAGCTGGCATCCAAAAATTGAATTGTTGGTAGTTTTTGTGCAGCTGACAATCAACAGAAGCATTCTGAGATATATCGGCAAACATCGATAGAATTGTGAGATATTATTTATGACAATTGAAAAGGATCGCTTGAGAGCCCAAACAAAGGTTAGTATTTTCTGTCGACAAGCACCAACCAATAGAAGTTACGATAGAGATAGTTAAATTTTAGAAGTAATTACCGTAGAGTTTTGACGCACATATTACTAGGAAAAGATAGTTGAATTTCAGGAGTAAATACCGTGGAGTTTCAATCAACATGTTTTCGTGTATCAAATATTTATTTGTTAAATTTTTCACTTCGAAGTGAAATCGAATTAAAATTGATATATTCAAGCAACTTTTTCCACCCAAATAACATTTTTCTGAAAAAAAACTCTGTCATTTTGTTAACGTATTTTTTTATCTGAATTTATTCACAAACGAGAACTTATATTTATACTGTACAAAAACTAAATTGTATGAAACAAAGTAAGTAAGAGTAGTCAATAATTTTACTTTCCTAGATTTATATAAAGAGAATAATTACTTTATCACTAAGCCTGCTCTGGAGAGGTATGTTGCTTAAATAATGTTTAAAGACGCCATTTTTCCTTTTTCTCTTCAGGATGGGAGAATTCCTGAGAATTCGCTGCATATTATTCAGTTTTAAAGCTTTCAAGTGAAAACCACTTGTTCATTGTGAGCGGGCAGTCAAGCAAAACGCTGCAATATTCTGAGTAAACAGCATCAAAAATTCAAATTAATTTTAAAATTACCAATAACCTTGTGGTGAATTTCAACAGTAGTCCCAACTTCAAAACAAATTTCACGCAGTTTGACGATGATTTTATTCCGTACTGGCGAGAACAGACGCTGTTAACATTCGATCCACTCTCCTTTTTGCAGCGATGAATTAAAAGGCTTCATCTGCAACTCCGACCACTCTGACAAAAAACCCTGATGACCTGAGTGGCTTCTTGGCTTGGTTTTGTCAGGGCGAGTGTCATGGTGGTCCCGACTTGCGGATGGCAGGCGGCCAAATATTCCGGGGAGAACAGAATGGAGGAGCCCACCTTGCTTGACCAGCATCCCACGCTGCTGTATTTCAGCCCAGGTCGAGATAGCGAACATCGCACCTACAGTGTAACAACGCGGCCCAAAGCCCTCAGGATGAAAGGTCCAGCGTCCAATTACGATAAAAATTCAATACTTTTCGCTTAAGCCCCCAATAAATTGACTTACATTGCGCGGGTGCTGCATGTGGACATGCAAGCATAGGGTGTGTGAGCTGCGCAGAATATTTTACTCGTGTTCCAGCAAAAAACGCTCGAGTTTTGTTTGTCGCATTTAAGCAAGATGAGCAAAATTTTTATGGGTAAATTTTCATTGGCTCAGGTTTGTAAAAATAAAAATTATTGAAATTTTATAAGTACTACTATCCGCGATTTGTCACCTGATGATATGAGCTTCATTTGAAAAATGTTCTTTGGGTGACACCAATTTCCTGAATTTTACGAGACAGCTTTGTACGAAGATGTTGTAGTAGAGCCGAGGCTAGCGGACCCTAACTTGAATTACTATCATCGAAATGACTTCAGACGTAAGATTGTGCGAAGCTCAAGCTTCACTCATGCTTCTACGATAAATGAAATATTAAAGGAATCATGACATATTTTAAAAGTGTGCACACATGCCATTGATAATCTAAAATACGTTTGCCTTAGGAAATAAGAGTTAAACTTAAGTTACATTTAATTACACGGAGAGAAAATTGTTTCCATTCCTTCAATTTATTTTTGAACAAACATCTGCGTGTCAGTAATGTAGAAGTGAAGAAAATGTGCGAATTGGCCCACTTCACATGCAGAACTTGTTTTGATCAATTTTTATTTTCCTGTGCGAGTAACAGTGAACAGAAAAGAAAATAGTCTGAACCAGGGTTTGCATTTTCCTAAATGCTAATTTTCTTTGCATGAGTGGGAAAACCTGGAAGTTTATGGAACAACTGCTGAATTGAATAGTTATTATGGAACAACTGCTGAATTGAATAGTTATTATGGAACAACTGCTGAATTGAATAGTTATTATGGAACAACTGCTGAATTGAATAGTTATTATGGAACAACTGCTGAATTGAATAGTCATACATGAATTTCAAGTCTGACTTATTTATCGAAATTTATCCACAAAATTTATCGGAAAACGGGGACCAAAAAAATTTGTCACTGCTGTGACTAATTCATACATTAATATTCAGAAGAATTTGCCATCTTACTCACTGCAAGTGACATGCGAAAAATTTGTGTATGTATGTTTGCTTCACATTAAAAAATAGCCTACGTTCATTAAAGTTAGGGTTTGTGTGGTAAATTATTTCTGGTAACATAAGGAATTAGCGTGAAATCGAAAAGCTACTTTTGAGCGTTAGAAATAAAGTTATAACCCTCTCTTGATTAACTAATCCTTAGTTGCGGTCATTTTCCAATTAATCTCTTTCAATAATCCTATCCTAGGAGGATTCTTTGTAGAGTTCTTACGAGCATTAGAGGGAGGCACGAACAACTTATTGTACCTGCCGAGCAGATGAGGGAAAGATGAAGCCGTTGGGCACGCAAATCCAAGTAAATCCACGAGCAGTGGATCGCTGCTCTAACCGACACATCCATTGATCCATCAGCAATGATCCAATCAGATGAAACAAATCACGGGCAGCCTCAGAACGAAATGAGATTTAATCTTTTAAAAAGTAAATATTGGTAGAAAAGGCCAAATCCCCACTCAATTCAGCTCAACAGAAAAGTGAGAACTGAAGAAGAGAGCCAATCAACCTTCATTGGGGGCTCAGAGGGTCCGTAACGACCCTATGGAAATGCTCAGTGCCACGCTGCATACAAATCTCATCCTCGAAGTTAGTTCCGGGCGATCGAAGAGAACTTTACAAAGATATCCATTAACGGTCACGTAAAATTATTAGTAATTTGTAATCAGGATTAGTTCAACAACATCGTGAAAGACTGCGTGCATCTAATCCGAACGAAAATAAGTTTAGTGCGTGTTTGTTTTCCTACATTTTCGAAAATAGTATTTAACTTGGTGAGTTAGTTGAACGGAAACTTTGACTTAACGTAAAAACTTTTGATGTTTTTCTTTGTTTTAAAAATGAACAGAGTTCAGCAGGCTTATTTCTTGGGAATTCGTAAACTCACGATTATTGTACTACTACACGTGGGATCGTACTTGTTGTTTACGTAGAGTCAAGTTATGCTACGAAAACTTTCAGGAAAACGTGAGTTTTGGCAGGTGTGTTCTAAAAAGAAAATCGTGCGCTGGTAAGGAATTCGCTGAAATTTCGTTTAGAAACGATGAGAGTTGCTGGTTTTATTAAAACTAGACCAGTAATGAGCGCTGCGAGAGTAAAATGTCTTCTGCAAAGTCCAAGTATTGTCTCTTGCTTTCAGTTCAGTGAAATTCAGCATCTTGAATTTTTTTCATTCTTGCATAACTGATTCCTTTCCACATCAGTGTTTGCATTATTTCAGATAAGTAATTTTTCACTCAAAACCAGGCAAACAATGTGCGCTTTTATGAACTATGACACATTTTTGCGCAGGTTTCCAATTACTACATGAGATGCATATATATATATGTGAATTGTCGGAAACTCAGAAGTGAACCCAAGTACGTTCATCAGAACCTTAAGAACGTTTATTTTGCAACAGAAATGGGTGGATTTGTGCAACAGAAATACACCAGGGAAAAAAACTGATGTCATTCCTCGCATGAAATACCACTGTGTATTTCTCAAAAGTTCATCCAATTCAGAGTAGGTATGGGCTTTTGTATGGAAAACCTCTGCCACTGAACTGACATTTTTATTTAAGGTACTGTCAATACAAACCTTTAAAATTTATTCTAAATTTAGACGCTAGATATAATTTACACTTCATACAGGTAATTAAGGTAGCGCATCAGACCTCAACAGTGGTTGTGGCTCCTGTTGAGGTTTACACGAGGTGCTGGCAAATATAAACTGCGACCTGGCGTCGGTCCAGACACCTTAGGAAGCCTGTCCTCCTAAACCTTCTTCGGTCGGCTCAGCAGCCTGCTTTACGAGGCCTGCACACAAGTGGAACTCGCAGAATTCCTCAGGCGGCAAAAGATATTTCCAACAAATGCTCATGATTAAAGGTTTTCCCTTCTTATAACAATTCTATAAAGCAGAAGAATAGTTTGCTTCTAGGTTACTTATTATCCCGGCTTTGAAAATCTCTTCTGGCTCACTTCACTTGAAAACTTACCGAATCCGTGCATTACTTCCCTTTTTGAGAATTCAAATGATAGCATCGGTTTACATTGAACACGCACATTAAACTCACAGCCGATGGTCGGTTTGATTTCATCACACATCAGTTCAATAATACAATAAAGATTATTTAATTATACACAATCCAAAAGCTTACGTTTTCCGTCTTATAAAAAATCACATGCTACAACATTCACCTCATTTTTTTCCAGAAAAGACAGATTTTTTATTTTTGATCCAGATTCAAAGCAATTTTTGATCATTTCTCTCGTTGAAAATTAATTGCTTGAAGTTATTCCCTCTTCTTTTAACAAATTGTGTCATCCAGCATCACCCTGGAAGAACAGCATCGCAATTTGAAGCAAGTTGCAATATTCCATTATCATTGATATTTTGCACTGTAGATATTCCTTGTGCCTTTCCAAACGCTGCTCGATCGTTTTTCCACCAATAATTACGACAACAAAGATTCTTGATTTTCAAACACGTAATTGGCTCGGCCGTAATCGCACCGATGTCTCTTCACATGATGCAACGTCTCCCTAATGCACCCACCAGCAATTGGCAGAGTTGCTTTCACTTAGAGCCAATTAACTGTCGAGATCAAGTGCCGACGCAGGATTGCAACTTGACTTCCGAATTGAGCTAACATTTCGACGGTTAATTAGCTCATCATTAATTGCTGCAACCCAATTCACCTTTTGGCGAATGGAAAAGCGAGTGAATTCTGAATTTGTAGCGTTGCGCTTCCTACACACTCGTATGCACGTCACTTACTTAACCTCCCGTCAAGGATGGACACCGTCAAGGTTAAGTTAAATTTCGCTCGCATCCATTACCTACAATTACATTTTAATTCTTTCAGGAGGGAATTAGGATCAATTTTAGACATACGACTTCTTTGCGCCAGCGTCGTTGGAATATGTTCGTATTGATATTTCAGATGATGTATACAATAGGTGTAAAGTTGTTCGATAAAGTCATTCAAACCTTCCGGATTGTGCTGCTCTAACCTTTAGAACAAATAAAATGATAATAAGTATCAAAAAGGATTTTAAATCGCTTTGATCCAACATATCCCGAATGCTAATTTATATCAAATTAAACACATTAAGTATCGAAATACCTCTGTGTATTATTCAGGAGTAATACCGTGAAAATAATAGTCTACTATTGCAAACGACGAACACGCCAATGTGTGTTTACGATAAGAATTCAAATTCAATTCAAAAATAACGCTGAAAAAAGCTGCGTCTAAATTTGAAAATCCAAACTAAATCTTCTCAGATGAACAAAAATTTCTCGTGGACAGATCAGTTCCGCGTTTCAGTGGTCAAACAATCGGACGTACTGCATCCTGCACTCGCTGTGTGTTGCGGGGCAACTGTGTATTGCGCGATGATGAAGTGTGACTTCTTTCGTAGGCTATGTGCCAAGCCTTTTTAAAGTGAATAAAAATTCTAAATCATTTTAGAAATGAAACACTACACGCAAAACTTGTCTAGTCAGCGAGTAAATAAATGAAGTGAATGTACCCTCACCACAGAACACTCGGTCTGGCGCCACTCATGTGGGACGCCTCATTCCCTTCTTGGGCGGCGCAGATTTTGCCTGAACCTCGAGAAAGTTTCGGTGAGTGCCAGTGCATGGACTTACCTTAAAAGCAGCGCATCGCCTCTATTTGTGATGATAAATTTTGTTCAGAAGTGCGCGCCGAGATCTCCACCGGAACTTTTTTTGCCTCTACGCTAAACCGATCTAATTTTTGAGCAACTTCCACTGAGTTTATTTGCTAAAATTAGATGGAGACGCAGTCCTCTCCCAATAGAAATAATTTGAGCAGAAGATTGCGCCACAAGTTTAAGCCAGGAAATTAAAGTTTTTGAAGTCTCTATGGACTCGAGCCTCGTCTGAAAAATTAGGTCAATAAGCAAGTGTGTAATTTCCGGTTTAATAGCAAACATGAAGGAACATACACGTTGAGTCAATTATATAGATCCCCATATTTCTAAATGAGGATATTTTGATAATTTCCTCATCATTTCATTTACTCCAATGGTGAAAGAACGCCAGCGTTATGAACACGCTGACTACGTTTGCGCCGTTTTTGCGGTTGGTTAGTTAAGGTTAGGTTGGAAGTAACGGTATTGAAAAACTGACTTTGCTTCTTGAATACCTTCCTATTCTTTCTAAGAAGTGTGGAAATATTATTTCATAGCAATATTTTACCGTGTCCCCTAAAAAATTATTGGTCAGTATCGGGTTTAATGCGCTCACGGAAATTAAGAATTCCGTTCCAAAGAATCACTAAAGGAACACATTTAAAAACGTTTTACACGAATGACATTCTGCTCGCTGATGCGGTATTTTCGAGATAAAATAATAATTACGTTCAGATAGAAATCACATTATATGGTCGGTTGCTTAGTCGTCGCATTGTTGGGTCACGCCCACTTTTCTGGCTGGAGACGCCCACTTCTTGGCGCGAAAATCACAGCCTCGGTTTGGGTGGGTTCAAGTAAGTTATTTTAGGTTGATTTATGTTATTTTAGGCTAGTTTATTTAACTAACCTAACATAACCTACCCTAACCTCACCTATCGTTACTTCAATACCGTATTACAGCATATTTACGGGTCCGTTCCTTCACTTTTATATACGACGTTCCTATAACTTCAAAGTTGAATAATTCGAAAATTACTCATCGGCGAGCAAAATGCTATTTATGTAAAACGTTCTTTAATGTGTTCCATTAGTGATTCTTGGGAAAGGAATTCTTAATTTCCTTGAGCGCGTTAAACCCGATATTGACCAAATTTTTTAAGAAGGTTTGAAATAATTTAAATTCTACGTATACAAACCGGTACGGAAATGAGCAATATACCTACCAGTACATACATTATGTGTACCAGCATTACGGTTGTGTTTAATTGCTCAGGTGTGATCGCGTTCTCTAAAGAGGTAGCACAGCCGTTCAAAGGTTAATTTTGGCTGTAAGAAACCATTGAAAAATGAACCTCTGGCATATTTAAAGAAACGTTAAATTTTACAAGAATTATAATGAAGCAATCCCTGAATAAATAAACTCTGGCGAATAAAAACGCCCTCGCTGCTAATATGAAGGCATTTAGGATTTTTTTAGTTTCTGAATCGTTTGCATTATTTTCCGTTGATTATTTTAATAGTTCTGAAGCATTCAAGAATTTTTTTTTGTTTCTCGAAAACTGGTTGAACTTGTAATTGATCGATAAGTAGTTTTCTCGCAGTTCCTTTCCTTAGAAGTTCGACAATTTGAAAACTATTCTTCGCAAGGCAAGCGTCGATTTCGAGAATTTCAAACTTTTTCCTTTTCCCTTGGAAGACGAATTGCATTAACACATTTCGGTGCCAACATTTTTCCTCATCACAAGAATTTTATTTACCAACAAGAAATTGGAGAGCCAAGGCTCTGTTTGCTTCGCACACCGCGCACGCACGTGATTTCATCTCACCCACGCTGTCCAAAACAGCCTTCTTTTCAGCTAATCCAACTGTGGTTCATATATTTGTTCTTTAATCGTTCGAAATACCACAACTTTACACTTTTCCCGAGTATGGGTCGTATGTGTATCATTCTGTAAATTAGTCATTCACGTGCAGGTGTAAATGAATGACATTTAATCTATTTCGCGATCTTTTTCAAAAATAAATGTTAACAAACGAGGTTAAATGCAATCGTGCAATTGCATTTTCCTATTTTTTAAGAAGGAGAAAATGAATTTGAGCATTAAAGTTTATTTCCCAATTTTGCAACTAACAACCTAATGAAAACAACAGTTAACAACCACAGAAACGCGGTGAATGTGTTCAAGGTTAATTTTTTACCCACTGGTAAAAGAGAGAGCGCGGACCTTTCTAGGGATCAATTATTAAATGATCTGATATTGCTAATGTTCACTTTTTAATAAATGCTTTAAATTATACTGTGTACTCTTCGAGGTCGAAAGAGATTAGGTAACCGTCACGCTGGTGTCGAGCTTCTGTCATGGCCGCTAACGTGTGCTTTTTGCATCGTTTTTGTCCCTTGTACACTGCTTCAGAGCACATTGCTTCGGATGGTTTCTATATAAGCACCTTAAATTTTTAATTTTTTTTAAATGCATGTAATCTCGTAACTGTACATAAAATGCCGAAAATACCATCGCTGCCGTGAAGTAAGAAGATATAAAAGTACCATTTATTAAAACATCCTTTTCAAACATTTCGTACATTTGCCACTGTCTCATGACGCCCTATGTGAGCAGCCCTAGTCATCATGCCTTCATGCCTTCTCCTATTGTTCTTCTGTAAACTCTAATTTTTTCGCCCGTGTGTATTTAAGAATTTTCTTCAACCAATATCCACAGTTTCTATTACAAATTACTTCACAAGTATGTTCTTTCTAAAAATTTTCTTAGGATTGTTTTTAATTATTTTTATCCACCTTAAAGCGGAAAGTGGGTACAACTATTGTTTCTATAGAAATTTCAGCGTCGAGGAGGAAAACGAGCGGTCCTGTGTTAAAAATTAAGTTAGTCTTAGTACGCCTTCTTTTTTTTAAATTGATTTTTTTAATGATTTCAAAAACCTTTTCGAGTGCAATTCTGTCTTTTTTTTTTAGAGCTTCTATAAATTTCCTTTTCAGTTCTTACCTTTTTCAAGCTTTCTTTTTTATGTTCATAGATTCGCCGTTACCTTAATTCCATACTAGCTAGTTTCTTCTTCCTTTTATGAGTCTTCATTTCTTTTCTGAGTCTCTCTTCCTCTCTTTTAAATACCTTTGTTGAGGTTAGGAAGGCTTCAACTAACTATAATTTAGTCTAATCTAAACAGGGAATAATTTCGGTGTTGAAATATAATATTATACGCCTAGAAGACTGTTTCAAAAGTAATTTCTCGGTAGATAGTATTAAACTTAACCATATTTTAAGAGGTGGTTAAGTTATTATATGAATTTTATACCAAATGCTTCCCTCAATAAATATATTCCATTATGAGTCAAAACTTAATGATCGAAAAAATAATTTTACACTGAACCATGAAATTGAATTTGCAGAAGCTCGTTTCAATTCGTACATAATATTCACGTCAATGAGACAGAGCACAAATGATTAGTTTGCAGCATAGGGATTGTACTATCGGAAACGACCTAACGACGATCAACCGATAGGTTTTACTGACAGGCTGTAAAATAAATTATTTAATCGAAGTAAAAATACAGGAAGACCTCAATATTTTTAAAACGATGTGAAGTAGTGAATGGGTTAGAAGTAATTAGCAGCATAAGCAGGATTTAAACTATGAGCCCGTCTCGCGAAAGGGATAACAGAGAATACTAGAAGTTCAATTTAGAAGTGCAATTTTGAAAAACTACTCAGTAAGAGATACATACTGTTAACAAGATAAAAGTTATCAGTTCATTTTATGGAGTGACTGCAATACACAGACAAAAAAACTTTCAATATCAATAGAACAACTGTTACTGAACTTAGGATCTGATAGGCCGACTTCACTTAAGTGGTCTCCTAAACTCGCTCGATAAACTTGAGAATATTAATCGCCTGCGAGTGAGGGGCGGGAGAGAGTGGAACTGTACAAAGAGAGGGAGACCTTGGTCTTGGGGGAGGGGGGGATAGAGGTCATTGTCCTATGAGGGGAGACAAGAAGAGTTGTCAGGTTAACCTTTTTTTAACCATTATTGTAAGATTATGCTAAATTTTATTTAAGGAACTGTTAAATTTGAACATTTTGTCCAGGAAAGGGTAATCTTGGCTCCTCAGATGCCTATCGTCTTGTGGCGTAGAGAGGAGCAGTGAAGGACTCGGATGCGGGCTTTTATGTTGATTTTATCAACACTATTCAACGTTATTAATATTATCATCTTTTGAAGTGTTTATTTCAGTTTTCCACACACTAGTGCACAGCATCCCAACTCAGTGTGCTTCGTTCCCTGCTGTACTACGCAACGAGATGCTTTTTAATTGGTCGAGTCAATATTGACAACTTTTTCCCAAGGCTTTAAATGACGAAATTAACTTCCGATAACATATAAATTGAAGCGGTTTCAAATTAATATATTCGTTTAAACCTCATACTTCAATTTTAAAGTTCACAACAATCATATTTCATAAGTTTTCAATTCCCTCAATAAAACGGCTCAAGGACATTACGATTGCCATAATATAAATTTGTTGTTCCTTGCTCTACGTTTCTGATGCCATCAGTACCATTTCTAGGATTCGTTTTCTAATTTTTTCTTTGCGGAAAAACTATAACCGAAAACGAAAGCTCGGTTCAGCCAACTGGCTCCTGAGGAAGTCCCAGATTTCCAAAAACTGTCAACTTGCGCTAGTTCGAGCAACCGAAGACTGACCTCAAACTGGTTAAGGTTAGGACAGATACCTGCAGAGTAATTTTTGCTGCATTGAATTCTAAAGAGAAATTAACTACTTTGTTCGTAAGTCCCCTCAGGGGGAGAGAACTATTGTATCTATGGGAATTAGCGCTCCCAGGGGGGCAATGTGAGGGCCCGAGCTAAAGGTTAGGTAGGCTTTCTTGGTGTTAAAATAACATAGGTTTTTGTTTTGTTATGGATCAACTTTTTTTCTGGTTCACTGCTGTCCTGTTTTTTCAACACCTACTACTTTTTTCTTCAACTTTGATCTTGTTTCATGAACATCTTTCTCACTAACGGTTCCTGTGCCCTTTCTGCATAGATTCCACGTTCCCTTAACTCCATACTAAATGGTGCCTTCTTCCTTCCTCTCTTTGGATCTCATTTGTTGAGGATAGGGAGGCTTAAACTAACTAATAATCTATAATCTTGGTTCGTAAGTAATATGGTTAAGGTTAGAACAGGTACCTGTAGAGTAGTTTTTGCAGCATTGAATTCTAAAGAAAAATTAATTACTTTGTTCGGAAGTAATAAAATTATTTTTTTAGAATTTTAGGTCATTCACTAACTTAAGACCCAGTTTTCGAGCCGGTTTACTAAAGTCAGATTGACAGCGAAGACCTGAATTTGATCCATGAATTGTTCATACAAATACTCTTTAATATTCTTGCAACCAAATAATTTTCCATGCATTTGAACCGAGATTTAGCAAAAATGTATGAAGACCTGTGCCTTGATAGGTACCGACATCGATGGAAATCTCCCATAGCTGCCTCAACCTAAGAAAGCAAGCAGCGTTGTGCTCGCTTGGCGTGCAAGTCGAAATGCCCGCCTTGTAAATCGCATGATCAGCTTCGTGAGCGTCCATTTAGCTTTTTATTCGTGAGGTCATCGTTAGGGTCTCGTTCACATGTGCCATGAATCATGATTTAGGTCTGATAGGCCAGATTCATTGCCGGACTTGGCGGGGAAAAAATTACAAGGAGGCAATTGCACGGCGCCCAAATCTGGCTCGGCCGCGCGGATCCTCCGCCATTCCAGTTTTCTGAAACTCGAGCCTCGCGAGCCACCGATATACGAGCCCCTCGCCTGTGTGCTACAAGGGAGCCCTTGTAGGTCACGCAGCATTAGGTCCCTCAGTAACGTTCGTCCTGAGTAACGTTCGTCCTGAGTAACGTTCGTCCTGAGTAACGTTCGCCCTGAGTAACGTGCGCCCTGAGTAACGTTCGCCCTGAGTAACGTTCGCCCTGAGTAACGTTCGCCC
>JACJUY010000055.1:187398-322452 GCA_014220935.1 Platorchestia sp. MABIK
CCTCAGTAACGTTCGCCCTCAGTAACGTTCGCCCTCAGTAAAGTTTGTCCTGAGTAACGTTCGCCCTCAGTAAAGTTTGTCCAAAGTAACGTTCGCCCTCAGTAAAGTTTGTC
Source organism: Platorchestia sp. MABIK (assembly GCA_014220935.1). Classification (NCBI taxonomy): domain Eukaryota; kingdom Metazoa; phylum Arthropoda; class Malacostraca; order Amphipoda; family Talitridae; genus Platorchestia; species Platorchestia sp. MABIK. The sequence goes on from JACJUY010000055.1 coordinate 187,512, forward strand.
CCGAGTGACATTCGCCCTGAGTAAAGTTTGTCCCGAGTGACGTTCGCACTGAGTAAAGTTCGCATGCAGACTCATGCCACTAATTTTACTGGTGGATTAATTTCAGTCGCAACGCTTTTGCGCTGCAACGCAGTTCGATGATGCAGCCCCATCCCACGTTTTTGTCATTTTCACTCAATTCTGCATCAGTTCAGAGTAATAAAAAAGATAGCAGTAGCTAAAGCTAACTATTATTTCTCAAATAAAAACATAAATATGCTCATGAAATTGTAAATTTTAGTGGGCAACCCCTCAGGGGGATTCAACTATTGTATCTGCGGGAATTAACACGCTCAGGGGGAAAATGTGTGAAACCCCCGATCTGAGAGTTACATAGGTAGGCCTTCTCTTTGTTGAAATAAAGCATTTTTTGTTGGCTCAAACTAATATCCAATCTAATCTAATCTTTCAGTGGGCAACATTAACATCAATAAAATTTGCTCCTTATCCGTAACTAGAGAAGCCTTCTTGGTGAAACTTCTGCAGAAGAAAGTGTTAGCTCGTCTCTTAACCTTGTCGCCCCAACCAAAGAAACACTCGAGCTCTACGTTGCTACCATCACAATGTTCCTACAAATTCTCAGCCTCGATACCTCCGTGAGGGCTTTGAAAGATCGGCGCCTGAGAGCACCTGCATGTATCGCTACCACTCAGTCATCAGAGACTATAAACAAATTTTGTATGCCAATTATAGCAAAATGAGCCGCCGGTGTCCACGGAGAAAATTTTCATAATACTGCTGACCGACCAATAGTCACAAACTTCATTTCCATAATATCTTGGTCAAATTTAAACGAAAGCACGATCCCGTTAATGTTTGCTTTGGACAAAATTGCTTACTACAATTGACTTTAAATTTGAGCTGAATAATAAACTTCATTTTAATCCATCGTGGTCAGCGTGTTAATTGTTCAAATTAGAACTCACTCATGTCAAAAATCGATAATTTTTATAATTTATTGTAACATTAAAAAATAACTATTTAATCTGTCTTTAACTAAAAGTCAGAAGCCGCACACAAAATGATGTGCTATTTTTTTCAAGAGAATATGTGTTTCCTTCATTCTTTCAATAATTGCTCCAACACCTTGAGGGAACTGTCTTAAATTGTCAAGCAGAACATGGTCACCAAACAACGCCATCGAAAATGGCACAGGTTAAGCTTCACCAGGTCAAGCTACACCTTTCATGAAGCAACGTGTGTGAGATCCCGTTCTTTCAGCGATGGTTAACAAAATTTAACAAATTTGTGCGTAACAAGCGTCTTTAGATTGACGTCTTTGTCCAAGTTTCTCTTTTTTTTGTCTAGATCTCGTCTCTGACTCGATTTTTGAGACTGTTTTTTCTGTAGATCCCTCCGTACATTTTGCATCAGTTCTACCACATGGCAGCTCAAATGTGACGTGCGATTCGGGAATCTTGCCCTTACGAAGCCCTGATCAACCGACCTAAAACGAGATCTGAATGCTTCCAGTCCGGCCATTGTCCCTCATGCTCACGCACCTGCAGCGGCACCGAACTTCTATGTAGCTGCTTGAGTTTTCTGCGCAGACGCCATTGCTGTGATTGGTGGCAGGACTTTGCTAATTTCCACGACACGCTGAGTGACGCTAAGTTTGACTGCAATGAGCAACTTTTTTAATATTGTTTGCGTGAAGTGTCCTCAATCTTGATGATGAGTGTCGCTCGTTACCCGCTCATTGCTCGCTGCGCGAGGACGCAACGACAAGTTCTCCTTGTGAGCGCGCACGTCGGAGACGGCGACTTATTGCTCTCGCCCAGAATAAAGTCAGGAAGTTGGCATCAACTTGTGGCTAATCCACAACCATTAGCGCGAAAAGCCACTGCAACAATTTCGATCAGAATATCGTTACAAAGAAGTGTCGATCAAAAACAATCGAATTTATTATCAGCTCGCTATTATTAATCCTAACGTTTTGAAACATCGTTTGATGAAGTTCTGACTCTCGTTCTTGCTACTCTGTAAGAAGAGGAAAGCTGTTTCACGCATGAAGCCCAACGTGAACGAAACATTAAAAGGGCAGAGTACCGTCAGTAACAGCAAATGTTACTTCTTGTTATCCCTGTCTTCAATAATTTGTATACCAGCGCAACTCATTTTCCGTTCTAAAGATATTAAAAGAGACGAACAACGTTCCGAGAATGAGCGTCACAAGATAACTTCTAAACGTTGTCAGACCAACGTTACAGTTTTTCTTGCGCGTAACATGAATTTTAGTTACGATTTCAACGCCTAAACGTTGTCAAATCAACGTTTCAGATTTTCTTGTGCGTAACAGGAAGTTTACTTAGGACATAGACGCTAACTTACTTGAGTTGTGTGCAGACTTCAGCATTGGTTGGGGGAAAAAATCATACCCTAAAAGAATAATAAAATCTTTTGGGAGTTGATCGTTCGTCGGTAAACCGTAAACGTAAGCGCGCACCGTTTAATCTAAACCGTTAGCGCGCTAATTGACGCTGCCCCAATTGCATCAAACTCGCTGTAGGGCGGCCGCTTCACTGGGTGCTGTAGGAGGCTTAATTCATTGTCCGCTATACGTCGAGGATGTCGCTGTGGTTCGCATGGAGTGTGTGTGTGCTCAGCTGTCGAGAGATGCACTCCCCGCGATGTGAGTAGCATAATTGCCTCTCGATCTCTTAACTTTAGGGCTCTCTTATTCTGGTGAAAATACGTTGTCAGGCAAATGTTTCCCTCCGAAATGGTGGGTCACTTTGAAACGCTCTTCAAACAGCGGCCAGTTTTTGAAAATGAAGCCATGGTTTTGTTCCTTTCCAAGCGAAAGATTACTTCATAGCTATTCGGCTATTTATTTTCAACGATTTTTAAGTTTTTCCTTAACTCTCATGACCGGTGATACATTTATATTTCAGTGTTCAAAATTGTCATAGAATCGCAGCTTGATATTGAGTTGAGTATAGATTCTCTAGTTCATTCGACAGTTATAAATAAAAATTTGTGGAGTGCTAAGCAGATGATGGCCCTCACGGGGATACAACTATTGTATCTATGGGAATTAGCGCTCCCAGTGGGAAAATGTGAGGGTCCGTGCTGAAAGTTAGGTAGGCCTTCTTTTTGTTGAAATAAAATGTTCTTGTTGTGTTAAGGACATTTTTTTCGGTTCACTGCTGTCCTGTTTTTCATCATCCACTACTTTTTTCTTCAACTTTTATCTTGTTTCATGAACTTCTTTCTCAACTTGCAGTTTCCATGCCCCTTGTGCACAGATCCTGCGTTCCCTTATTCCCATCCTAAATTGTACCTTCCTCATTCCTCTCGTTGAAACGCTTTTATTTTTGCGGTTAGGGAGGCTTAAACTAACATCTAATTTAATCTAAGCACTCCCATAAGGAAAAAGTGAGGTCCCGAGCTGAGAGGTAAGCCTTCCTTTTGCTAAAATAAAATGTTTTTTGTAATGTCATTGACATCTTTTTCGGTTCACTGCTGTCCTGTTTTTCAGCACCTACTACTTTCTTCTTCAATTTTTATCTTGTTTCATTAACTTCTTTCCCAACTTACTGTTTCTATGCCCTGCATAGATTCTGCATTCCCTAATATCCATACTAAATGGGCCTTCCTCCCTCCTCTCTTCGATACGCTCTTTTCTGTAGCGATGCTTCTGTAGATTAGATTAGGGAGGCTTAAACTAACCTATAATTTAATCTAATCTAATCTGAGGTAAAGGAAGGCTACAACTAATCTATAATCAATCAAGCTCAAAGAGCTGAGTGATACGGGGCCCTGAAACACAAATCGGTCTTGTTTCACATGGAGTGTCGAGTAGCGCGTGGATCAGAAGACCAGCTCGCTCGGGGGGAGCATGGGATGCGCGACTGATGTTACGATGCTCGGCGCGGTCTCTTTGGAGCAGAGCCAAACGACTCCAGTTGTCGATAACTCTGCAATATTCGGCGATAACTCGCTCATAGCTGCGATAACTCGGACATTTGTCGACTCGGGTGATAGAGAAGCATTTTCACTAAATAACTGTGCCTATGTTCTATGCTGTTTTAATACACTCTATTGACCTTATTGAGGAGTATTCTACCTTCATTCCCTAGAGTAAATATATATTTTACAGTTTCGTCATTTTAAGCTTGTTGTGCTCGTATGCATATTTGAAAGAAATGAGCTGAATGATCCCATACTCTTGCATACTTTTAAGCGTTCTAAGTTTTAGATACGTACAGCTTGAGCTTCAGCTCTAAAGTGATGGTCTATCTAACGCAAACGTTTCCTCAGGGGATGCAAATGAATCTAAAGGAATTAGCGCTCTCAGGGAGAAGATGTGAGGTCTCGAGCTAAAAGTTTGATAAGCCTTATTTGTTGAAACCAAAACATTTTTTTTTATTGGTTACGGATCATCTTTTATCGGTTCACTGTTGCTTTTTTCTCACCTCATCGCCTATTACCTATATATCATCGTATATGATAAGTATCCTATATATCATCGTATATAATAAGTTTACTTCATAACATATTCTTTCTAAGCGCAGGATCTCACATTGAAACACACCTCGTGTCTAGGTATTACGTTCCCTCAACTTCATCCTAGATGGTTCAATCCACTTCCATCTTTTTGGAGTACCTTTATTGTGGTTACGAAGTTTGATCGTTTACCGATCCAACTAACGTATATGACCTTATTTCAATCTCAGTAGGATGAGCATTAATAAAATATATAAATGAGGCATTATACGGCCTTGCATCCAGACACATACTATGTATATACATTTATAATTATTTGCAAAACAACAAAGCTACGCATCTCTATATTAACAAATCCGTTTCGATTACCATATGTACGCCCGGCTGTCGCTTGTCTGCTACAGAGCTAAAATGTAGACCTTTGAGTGGGCTTAAGCCACGCATTTCAGCTTTAGATGTTACAGAATGAGAAATAGAATATCACAAATTATCCTTGAAATTAAATTATTATCAGCGACATATTTCCTGAATTGAAGATCTACTCCCACATTTGAACGCGACTCGTACACCACACAGATTAATTTTTTCCTATCACTCTCCTTATCTCTTATGAAAACGCTGTGCTACTTTTGCTTTACCGTTTATGATGAACACAGAAATTAGGCCAAGTTATATGTGAATAAAAGGAAGTGCGACGAAAGATTTCACGTTTTGCGCTGAGGAGGAGCGTATTCACAAACAACCAAAGAAAAGTATTCCTGAGAACTCGTATGTGTAAAAATGTGCACGATGTTGCATCGTCCACGAGCAGTAGGCCTACACACGTTTTTTCCTTCCCACACAACTCTTGCGCGGCTCCACGAATGTCGAACTTTAGCACTTAGCAATTTCTCAACTCGATCAATTAAATACAATTGCAGGACGATGACTACAAGAGATTGAATATATTGACAAGACGACTCATAATTTTCCTGCATCACAGTTAATTCACACCACGTACAACGCGTAAACATGTACTACGCGCAATGAAAGTAAGCATGCGCGGCTCCATCACGCACTCTTCGGAAAAGTTCAAACGTTCACGCCTGGAGAATTTCTCATTTCAAAATTGCGTGTAGATTGCCAATTTCAGGTAGAAATATGTGATGTTCAGCTGCATCAACATGAACTGCAGTATTATAAGCCCCTAAACAAGATTGAGCTTCAAAGAAGTTCAAAGCAAAAAATGTGAGTAAAATAAGTTAAAATCCTAAAATGAAATCTCGTGTAACGCTCTACTGATGTAATGAAACCATGCACTCTCATTTGAGATACCATGCACTCTCAATGATACCATGCACTCTTATTTGAGACTATCGTAATTGTTTTATATTCCTCAGTGCCTTGACATCTTAGTCACTCACTCTCCAGCAAGAACGTGCGTTCTTCAATCAACGACATAGGTATTCGTAGAATACCTGAAATAACTAGCGCAACACCACGAAGGGAAATGCATAAAAAATCATGTTTGAAGTCAATTTCGATAGACAGTTCAAGTAGCCGCCTGCTGCTCAGGATCCTCGTAGTTAATATCGGTGTCGAGGTCCCACTCGGAGAGGTAGGTCTCCAGGTACTCGAAAGTGGGTCTGTCGTCCTTGTTTCTGCACCAGCACTTCTGCATGCAGTCGAACAGTCCCTCCGGGCAGTCGATGGGCGTTGTCGGGCGCGACATCCTGTAGCCTGTGGTGACCATGTCGATCACCTCACGGTTGGGCATACCTGACGGAGGACGAGAAAGACGTTGGCTCCTCTACGTCTTAGCGGAAAGAGATTTTGTGTTTTCTTCAGGATAGAACTGGACATATGAGTGCAGTGAAAAGAATCAAGGGAAACGCAACGAGTGCAGTCAGTTGGGCATACTTGACGGAGGGCAAGAAAGGCGTTGGCTCCTCTACGTCTTTTCGGAAAGAGATTTTGTGTTTTCTTCAAGCTTGTACTGGACAATTAGTGTCATGAAAAGAATCAAGGGAAACGTTACATATGCAAATTGGGCGATGAGTGTGGACTTTGAATTTGTTGGTGAATATTATTAAGGTAAAAGTGAGTTCCGCAGTGATGAAAAAGCAAGATTGAACACCACTGAAGTTCTAATTCAATTACAGTTTAATATTCTAATACACAATTGAAAATGATGCTTAGAAAAAATATATCCATCAACAAGCAAAACAATATTCGTGAAGATCTTTCATCAGCTGCATGAAATTCAGAAGTAACGCCAATAGAATAATTTAAATTACTAAACGTTAAATTGGAAAGTTAAAATTGTGTTACATTCGCTATTTTATTTTATGTCCTGCTTAACAGCGACGTAGTTTGAAACATAGTTGAGTAATTTCCTTAATTTTGATTGATAGCCACAACAACGCTATCACGGCAAACATTTTGAGAAGATACAAAGAAAGTACACAAAAAATATAACTGCACTGAGTTCTTAGCACAGATTATTTGAGAAGCGGTATAGCAATGGAAGAGGATGAACAATAAATGAACGATTAAATACCTAAGGAACAATTATAGATATTGATGCCTTTGACTCACAAAGAACCACCCCCTCCAGTTCTGCATGCTGGTGCAGGTCTGCACCCACTCGCTGCGCCCAACGCCAACGTTCACTTCGTAGATCCCCACCAGTGACTCACCTGGGTATGTGACTCACCACCAGCGACCCACCTGGGTATGTGACTCATCACCAGTGTCCCAACTGGGTATGTGACTCATCACCAGTGTCCCAACTGGGTGTGTGACTCAACTTGGTATGTGACTCACCATCAGTGACTCACCATGAGTGACTCACCTGGGTAAGGGTTTGCTCCAAGAGTCATCACCTCCATCATGAGGATGCCAAAGCTCCAGACGTCGCTCTTGATGGAGTATTGGTTGTAGTGAATAGCTTCAGGTGCCGTCCATTTGACTGGGAAGTTCTTACCTGAAATAACACAATAAAGCAGCCACTGGTTATGTTTTTCACTTCGGATTGTGGCTCATTTCAGGTAAAGGTTTGAAAGGCCTAACTAGTCCTATAATTTAATGTATTGTTCTTTGTTAAAGTCGAACAATGCCTCGCTATTGATTCAAGCTCTACGATATGACATTACTTAAAAAACTGAAGCGCTTAATTCTCTTGGGAACGGGGCTAAGACTAACCGAAATATAATAATGTTCACCATATTTTTAATGAACCTCTGTTGCATATTAGCTCATTCTATCTACGGAGTGGAAGGAATCAACACCTGTTCTTTAATGACGCCAAGTAGGTCTCTGCAAAAAAGGAATCGCAATTCTGTGAAAAAAAAACATCTATTTAATCACACAAGAGCACGATCATTGCCTCAAAATAGATGCTCAAGTTTTATGTAGTGTTTCATCCCCCGAGTTCTTTCAATGCTTCTGAAGCTGTCTTTGAATGAGCATTTCTCATAAAATTGACTGATCTCATAAATTTGACATTTGGTTCAAGTGTCTGGCGTCAAACACACGTGCCATTTATAGCATCGTGAAGTTTGAATGCCTCCAAGTTCCAACAAGAGTCGTCAAAGCCTTTTGAACTTCCTCTCTGATTGACCGAGTGCGAGCAAAATGCAATGCAGAAAAAACTCTCCCTTTGTTTCTTCATTCTTTGGTACAAATCTGAACATTCGTGCTTGTTCACGTTAAGTTATAAAAGGTTGATTTCATGAACTTATTTCATTTCAGTGGGTGATAAGGTAAGGTAATTTCGTATTCTGGGACAAGCATTTTCACACGGCGATTGCGATTGTGCAGGACTGACGACTTATATAGATGAACCAAAGGTTCATCTTTTCGGTGAACTCCTTGAGTGCTAGTTTCATGGCAGGAACTTCTGCTTTGAAGCTGAAAATCTTCATTTCGGTTCAAGAAAAACAAGCAACATATAACATAAGCAACAGATCTATCAAAATTATAATTTTTTTAACTACCGTCGACCAAAATTCCTATCTTAACTGACTACGAAAAATGCAAAGAACGCAGATGTCTTAGCATGACATTAAGAATGCCTTACAGTTGTTGGGGCTGTACTCTCCGTTCTCGACAACCCTGGCCAGCCCGAAGTCGGCCACCTTGCACTGCTTGCTGGTGTCGACGAGGACGTTGCGGGCCGCCAGGTCGCGGTGGATGAGGCCCATCTCCTCCAGGTACTTCATGCCAGACGCCACCTGACGCCAACACACTCAAGTGAAATGGTTTTTTGTTTATTTAGGGTCACACAGGCCCATCTCCTCCAGGTACTTCATGACAGACGCCACCTGACGCCCACACACTCAAGTGAAATGGTTTTGTTTTTTTAGGGTCACACAGGCCCATCTCCTCCAGGTACTTCATGCCAGACGCCACCTGACGCCCACACACTCAAGTGAAATGGTTTTGTTTATTTAGGGTCACACAGGCCCATCTCCTCCAGGTACTTCATGCCAGACGCCACCTGACGCCCACACACTCAAGTGAAATGGTATTGTTTATTTAGGGTCACACAGGCCCATCTCCTCCAGGTACTTCATGCCAGACGCCACCTGACACCCACACACTCAAGTGAAACATTCTTAAAAGTCTCACGGTGCTGTGTATGCAAAAAGTTCAGCTGTTTGGCGATGGTTTCATTTTGCGGGAAAGAAGCCTCGGCAGTTGCAGCGGCATTGGGCATTGGGATTTTGCCGAAACGTTGTTAAGTCACCGAGACTCTCAGACTTAGCCTTTACTTTTTATAGATTACAAATTTTCGTTTAATAGCCAATGAACTGGAGGTATATGATGGAATGTATTTCCGGGAAGTAATGAGGTTACATGATAATTTAAAGCTATCTAGTCAAGCAGTCACCTGCGCACAAATGTCCACCAAGTCCGGCAAAGAGAGCTGGTCGCCGTGGTTCCTGAGCACGTCGAGGAGGGCTCCTTTGTTCATGTACTCGGTGATGATGAGGATGGGCTCCTCCTGAGTGCACACCGCGTACAGGATGAGGATGTTCCTGTGGCGCAGCTTCTTCATGATCGCAGCCTCGTCGAGGAACGCGTCTGCGGTCATCGTGCCCTCCTTCAATGTCTTGATGGCAACCTCTCGAGTGCCATTCCAGTACCCTGGTAAGGATTACAAATAGCAACATGGTAGTAAGTTTATGGCTTCGGTTCTAAAATGGTTTCACAAAAGGAAGAGATGGGACTATTTAGGAACGACTAAGTAAAACGTGGAATCTATGAAAAAGGTGTGTTCTCCTCCAGGTACCGTGTGCATGGAAACCGAAAATTTGCAAGGAAGAGAAAAGAAAACGAAGAAGAGGTGGAGTGGAAAGGGTATAAAAATTGATAGAAACAAATTAGGTAGGAAAAAAAGAAGTCCCGAAGTTTATATAAAACTGAGGTAACCTAGCAGCAGCTCCCCTGAGGGCGCGCTGAGTAGGAACTACAAATAGTGGATCAGGAACATCATTTAGAGGCATTCATGAGAGATTTTATCAGCATTTTTTCAGTGAACAGAATTCATTCCAAACTGTTTTCTCAACCAGCGTCGCTCATGCAGCTCTCCCATTGTGTTCTAAATTTAAATAAGATTCAAAATGGTTTCCAATATTTTGCTCTCGAAGTTAAGCCGAATGCTCTAATGCCAGATTGTCTGTTTCTAGACTTGAATAATGCAGCACCAGTCCTGTCTTTTTCAACACCTGAATAATGCAGCATCAGTCCTGTCTTTTTCAACACCTGAATAATGCAGCACCAGTCCTGTCTTTTTCTATACTTGTATAATGCTTCACCAGTCCTGTCCGCCACAGTGCATCACGTCGCCACAAACCACAGCGCATCAAGTCGTCACAAACCACAGCGCATCACGTCGCCATTAGCCACAGCGCATCAGGTCGCCACACAGTTCACTCACCGTGCCAGACCTCCCCGAAGTTGCCGGAGCCGAGCCGCCGGTCGCAGGTGAGGGCGCTCCTCTCGATCTCCCAGTCGTCTCTGGTGTGCGGCGACAGGTCCCACTGTGGCGGGGGAGGCTTCGGGCACACTTGTGTTAACAAGATTTGAAAGCCGAATTCATTTCCTGGACGCAAAAAAAGTGAGGTTACTTTAGTCTGCGTTCATTTCCTGGATGCAAAAAATTATCAAAGATAATTTAGTCTGTTTTCATTTCCTGGTTGCAATAAGCAAGGTTAATTTAGTCTGCGTTCAATTCCTGGATGCAAAAAATTAAAGTTAATGTAGTCTGCACGGAAAAGTTGATACACGCTAGAAATCGGAGCGGTCAGTTCACCAGCGAATCTTGACCGTATAAAACACGTCTCCTTCGATACAGAATTAAACTTCTATACTACAACAGTCTTTTGTTATCTTTTTTCAATGCATTTCACTCACTGGAGTAGTGGCTGATGAGGTCATGAAGAGTTGAAAAAGATCGATTTTTGTGGATGTAAAATTTGTCATCAGCGTAGAATATGCGGTGATGCTTCACGATCGCGCACCCGCTCGTGTTGGTCTGCAGGAGTAAAGGAAGAGAATGAATTTCACTATCATTTGCCCTGACTACAAAATTTCAGTCTTTGAGTTTTACATGAGATCTTCGTGAAGATTATTGGTACGAGACACTTGGTGCACACCGGGCAGAGTATGTCCACACATTTGCCTCACCCTGACGCTGAGGGAGTATTTGTGCGCGCTGGAGGACTCCGCCAGCCTCACGAGGAAGGTCCCCTCCGGTAACGTCGGATCCTTCAGCAGGATTTTTTCAGCTTCCTTACGAGAGAACTCGCCAAAAAACCACCTTAGAAAAATGAACGACAACAATACTAGGAACTTCGACGAACAATGTTGATCTCATGTCTAATAATACATCGTTACTGAGGCACTCGTGCCGTCGTATTTGGAATTTTTTGACCCGTGAAAGAATTTTTGGGTCATAATGAAAAACACACGCTGCTCGTTTTATATGATACTATAGAGTGTGATCCGTATTAATTAATATAACGTTTTAAGTTTCTAAACCTAAACAATCACACAGTGTCATCGTTGACGTTGCTGGACAGACTTTTTCTGCATATCTTCAGGTGTGACGACTTGACGTTTTATTCGATAGAAAAATCGCTATCGTCGGGAGAAGTGGCGAAAATGTACGTGCGTCAAATGTACATTGTTCACCGTAATCATTTCAAGGGGAAGACATACCAGACGTCCTGTAAGACTTACTCTTGGATTTCAAGTGAAGTGGCGGAAACCACGTAGTTTGAAAATACGAAACCTTCGACCAGCGTCTCGAGATTGCGCACCCACCACCAGTCTCCGTTGCTGGAAAAGAAACAAATTAATTCAGACCGGTAGCTGTGTTCATACAAATCAATATATACGAGTGAAACGCATAGTTCTAAAATTGATTTGGAATTAACAATGTACAACGAAATTTTGGCGGAAAAATTCTCCTGAGCAAGTTCTATTGAAAAATCTTGTAAAAGATTCGTGCTGAAAGCATCCCAACAGATAGAGCGCCAAAATCGGAACAGAATCCAAGTTCACGAGGTATAATTGAAAGGATTCTGATATTTTCATTGGCAACACCTTTTCTGTCTGTTATCGTCAATCTAATAAGTAGTAATTTTCAAATTCGTTTTCCTAGAGGTTTGAATGAAAATGTATTCATTTTTCTCGCACCCCTGTTGAGATTTAAAATTTTAGAATTGAATAAAATTAGTTTCAATTTTTATTCAATCTATCTGTAACACAAATTGTACGTTTAAGTCTCTAAACTTGAATTCATTTCACATGACATGCTTAGAAAGAAGTATAACTTATTTGAGGTCATTGTGAATTCCAGTTAAAGCATAGAGTTAAAATTTACTGCATAATGAGTAACTTATCCTGTAAAAAAAATTGCGTGTAGTTTTTCTCTTACCCGAACTTCATCACATTACAGAAAAAAATTGACCAATCAAGGGTAATTGGAAAGCATTATAAATATGAAAAATACGCTTTAACGAGTCACAATGTTTTCAGATTATGGACGTTCCAGTTAGAAAAATGGCCTATTGAATTTTGTTAGCGTATTCTTATTGCTGTCTATATCTTCATCATAAAGATTTTTACTGTATCTGATAAAGCAGAGAGTCGAACAAGACGACAAAAGGAAAAACGGACCAGGCCACGCAAATGCAATATTCTAATTACTCTGGCGCTATAGCAAAATCAAACCATTTGGGACCAGTAGGATTAATTCAGCGCTAGGCGTAGACTCGTACAAATCAATAGAAAACGATATACTTACGGTTTGTCTATTACTAGGAACCTCTCCCCCCTTGCAAAAGACAACTCGGTCTCCGCTCGCGCAGTGTGGCCGTGCATCCCCACAACGATTTCAGATTTCCCTGTGGAAAAATAATTCATGATGTTTTTTTCTGCAGCTTTAGCAAACCCTCAAAAATGGTGCTGGGCTTTTGTAAATGTGTTGCATGGCTGCATAAATAAAATAAGATTGAAAACTAGAGATAAATTTATCGACGTACTGGCGCTAATTTTGTCACAAGGGAACAGCAGACCGACAAGAGATTTTCGCATCGGGAACGCAACCTATTACAGGTCAGGCATCATTATTGCCTACGTTATTTACGTAATTAATTTAAGTTTATAAACGATCTTCTGAAAGTATTCTCTCTTCTACCGACCACCCATCATGCAGCTTTAGGAGAGGCCCCTCACAGGCTGCGTTCAAAAGTATTCAAACTGCACCAAGTCAGGAGTACCATGGGCGCTAGACCAGTACAGCTAGAGAGTGGCTCACTCTGAAAGTATGGGCAGCGGGAGCAAGCATTTGATTTTATCATTAAAAATATTTTAAATGTGCGTTTTTGCACGTTGAACCTGCCAAATCGTGCGAAAGTAAAATAAACTCCCAGAAGCACTAGCAGTTTCGTTGCCTCACCGGCCTCAGGCTGAGACAAGCCATTGCTCTGTTGGGACGCCTCTGCAGCCGGGCAGTCCGAGTCGCTGGGTGTGAAGTCGCTCGACTCCTTGTCTAAATATAAATAAAAACACAATTACCAAAAAATATTTTTAAATAAAAACGCAATTGCAAAACGATGTTCACCAATTCGTATTAGTAATAGTCAATTTTAAATTCTATCCAGTACCGAATAAGTTTGGTCAAAAAAGTATCTTAAAACATAATCGAAATATGAAACTATTTGACTATGAACGATTTTCTCGCAGAGAGCAAGAAGCGATTTCTTTAAGGGAGGTATAATATTGTTCTCTCATTTGATTGAAATTGTTGTATGGTATATAATGATCCCTGCTTCATCTGTGTCTTTTTCGCTTTAAATTTCTTTCTCATAGTATTTTAGTAATAAAAACACATTATTATGATAATAATAGTAGTAGTAATCATTAATATTAATTATAGTTTAATAATATTAATATTATTATTCAACTTCTTCCTCGTATCATGCATATTTGCAATATTTTTATCACCAACTCTGCATCGTTTGATGAATACGGTCGTAAAGAAAAAGCTGGGAAATCATCTAGCCGTGCTGAAACTAGCATCCACTTACACCGTCAAAATTTGATGAGAAAGAGGTGCACAATATTTTACTGTGTAAAACTTACCGTTGTACGGAGGATCTTGGGTGGCAGTGATGTTCTCTTCATCCTGAATAGGTTTCTTCTTCAATCCTGGAAAAATATTTGCAAGTAAAATCCTTGTGAGAAATCCGGTCGAGTTCATTCTAATAATAGCGCTCAGTGTCCTCTCTCTAATAACTGAAATCCTGGTGCAACGTCAGTAAGCTACAGAAAAGATCCGCATGAGATAGAAATACCAACGTCCATCAACGGATGTGACGTCAGTAACTTTGACGTAAATAGTAGTCCTTCAGGCAAATGTGCTGGAGTAAGAATATTTTATAAGTACAAGCACGATGCGTAACATAGCATCATTCTACATAGAATGTCTCACTCACGTCGGTGTGGTGACTTATCACCCCAGTTTCTTTCTTTAGGCTCAGAGCTCTTTTCAAGAGTTTCTTCCAATATTTATCCTCTGGATCCCGGACTCAGTCTGTCTACTTATCAAAGTCGTTCAGGAAGCTTTTGCTCGTTCAGTAGGTGACAAACTCCAGGTCCGTTTTCGCAGATTTTCAATGAAATTTTAGGAGGCAAGGATTTATTGATGGTGTCTTTCGTGGACGAGTTCCGTTCGGTTTAGCCCCTTGCAAGATTTTGAACACTGTGACGAGGCTAACATTCACACCCGATGCGTGTAATTAATCTTGAATATTCCTACACGTGAATCTATGTAGGCTTAGCAAGGAGTCGCCACACAACTTTTCTGTTTGTCCCCCTTGCTTCACTACACTCTACACTCCCCCTTCCCTCGCCATACTCTACACTCCCCCTTCCCTCGCCATACTCTACACTCCTCCTTCCTCCACTACACTCTACACATCTTCTTTACATGCTACTTTTTCCTTTTACATTTTATGCTCTTCTTGTACATTCCACATTCTCCTCTCCACATTTTACTGTACTCTTCATTCTATCCTCTTAGATATACACTCTACACACTATTCTGTCCTACGCTCCGACGCTGTATATTTCCCTTGCTACACCCCACAATCCCCACAATTTAACACTCTCCTGTTTACACTCTACACTCTTCCCTCTCCGCTCTAAATGCTCCCAACTGTAAACTTAACGCTCTACACTCACCACTCACCACTCTACACTCTACACTCTTCACTCTACACTCTACACTCTTCACTCTACACTCTACACTCACCACTCTACACTCCATCCTCTGCGAGAAAAAGGGAGTGAACAAATATCACAGAATTTACTTAAGGCACAACTATGAGGAAACAAAGAGTATCCGACTTAGGTCTCAAAACTCACCTTTGCTTTTGACGGCTGCTTTATTTTTGGAGATAATTTGACCCATCCTTTGATATTTTGTAAGGGAACTCAAGGCAAGGAAAGTAAACTAAATCATCAATTCTTTTGCAACTCGCGAGATGAACTGTCTATTTCAAGACAACCTACGTTTGGAACTGTAACAGGGCCTATAAATAATTCCCTGAGAGTTTTCTTCTAACTAAGACTTTAATTCAATTCGTCGGAATTTATAATCGCATAACTTTAGAGCATTTTTCAGAAATTAAATCTAATATTCTGTGTAAAAAACCCTAGTGATTCCCGCAGCGAGGAAATTAAATGATCTTTAACACGTTGACCACTAAGTGGGACGAATGATACCACGAGGTAAATTGTTCATTTCCGCACCAATGTAAACGTATAACCTCTCAAACCATTTTGTAACCTCTTTGTAAAGAAAATATAATCATTTTGAAAATATAATATAACACTTATATTTTGTAAATTTATTAAGAAGGATAGAAACTTATTTAGCAGGTGAGCAGGTGAGTCGATTAGCAGGTAACTTAGCAGGTGAGTCGATTTTACCAGTCTGTTTTTCACAAGCTAACCAAATAAATTTTACGACCTGCGCAATCGTAGTCAACGGGTTAATTAGAGCGATGAGGACTGGTAACGGACGCACCAGGGGGACTATGTGAGGGCCCGAGCTAAAGGTTAGGTAGGCATTCTTTATGTTGACATAGAATAGGTTTTTGTTTTGCTACGGACCATCTTTTTTCGGTTCACTGCTGTCCTGTTTTTCAGCCCCTACTACTTTCTTCTTCAACGTTTTCTTGTTTCATGATCTTCTTTGTTAGCTTCCTGTTTCTATGCACCTTGTGCATAGATTTCGCGTTCCCTCAACTCCATCCTAAATGGTGCCTTCATCCTTCTTCTCTTTGAACATCTTCGTCGTGATAAAGGAAAGCTAAAACTTTCTTATGTAATTATAATAATAATGGGAATAATGGAAATAATGGTAACGGACACACCAGACGGCGTCTTAACACGGCGTCTTGTAAGTGAGAACAGGCATCAGAGGCTGGCGAGTGGCATCCCAAGTTATACAAACTCCCTAAATACAACACCACCATTCAATTTTTTGTCGGCGTTGCAGACCGAGCAAAAAGCTCACGAAAGTTCAATCATTTTAATGAACACTTCACAAAGAAATTGTGAATCTCCTGCAATAACTGAGCGAATAAAAACCTTCTTTTGAGTTTAAATGCCTCGTAAATCTTTTACAAAGTTCAAAAATAGTATAGCATTTTGAAAATTGTTATTATCAAGTTGATATTTTAGAAATTTGAAGCACCCGTAATTTCCAACTAAGAAAACATATAAAACAAACACATTCTTCCTCTAAGGCTTCATGAAAATTGCTCAATTTTTTCAATCCATCAACCAAGATTTACGAGCCAGAATACAGTGATATGGAACATTCTCAAATCGAAGAAAATCAAACAAATCCCACTCAGATCACAATCACGTAATCACAATCGGATCACAATCACGTAATTCTCCCATGAGTGAAATCAATTACTAGATGTTACAGACAGCTGCAGAGCACTGAGTCAAGCAGCGCTCGGTGGCCGCTATTATCAACTCCTGACGCCCGCTATCGCCAGAGCTTGTCTTCCGTTGGCAGAGCGCGCATCCTCTCACTCAACGATTGTTCTTGTCAATGATTTGTCGGGTTTATTTTACAGGGATTTGGTTTTAACGATGATGGATCTAACTTTTAAGTTTGTACCATTTTGCAAAAGATGCCAAGTGGTATGAAGTTTTACAGTTACACGCGTGCTCCTCTAAAATAAAGTAAATGTGGAAGTAGTCGGTAATTGAATTTGATTCAATTGGGAAAAAATTCAGTCCATTGGAGAGATATGGAGAACTGTGGTGTTGAGCCATAACTATACTAGCCTCTTGATGAAGCTCAGGATGAATTGTTACAGTTGTACAGACAGAAACGAGAGCGCACATACTGATTTTGGTGCGTCTCCTTATTTTTCTGAAAGCCGCGGTCAGTAATAATATCAGGGCCTACCAAAAGTCTTATTTGTTTTTACTAGCATAATACGGAAAGTAAGAATATATCACGCATCCTTTATTTGTTCAACATATTCTCCATCGTTAAAAGCGACTACTGCTCTCCTGCTTGCCAATTTTGTAATGCTTCGTTCATAGATTTGCTTCTTCGTCAAAGAAAAGCTTCAATTAATTTTCAATTTTGTTTCAGTCTTTCATAATTTTCACCTTGGAAGGATTTGGACTCTTAAAGAGATGGATGTCCCACGGAGCAATGTCTAAAGAATGGGGCAGATGCGATAATGTTTCCTGTTTCAGAGTTTTGAGTTGCGTACAAAGTCATTCGTGCTGTGTGTGACCGCGCATTGTCTTGTTGAAGGAAGACGCCTTGTCGATTGAACAACGTCGGGGCTTCTTTTCTAAAGCAGTACTAAGTCTGTGCAACTAATGACAGTACCGTTCTGTAGTGATTGTTTGTTGGTAATAAACTCGTAACTAATGATTCCTCAATAATCCACAACAAAATCTTTCTTAGATGGAGTCCTGGTTTTAGTTTTGATTGTGATTTGAATGTGTCGCTCAGTAATTTCTTGAATATTTTTGGCAGCTGTTGATACATAACACCCTTTGTAAAACTGAAACATTCTCACGTGTTCAGTTGATGACTCCATATTAATTAGAGGGTTGAAAATAAGGACTAAATATCCATACACTTTTCTACACGTGGCTAGCGGAGTAATCACAAATTGATGCCTTTCTCTGTGATTCGAGACAAAATTTATGGTACGATTTGATAGTTGCATATTTAGAGGCATTCAACGATACAAAACCTGAGAGTGAATATCCTAGTTTTTATTTCCCATTAAAGTTTTTTGTCAATTAATAGAAATTTAAAACTCTTCGCTTCCACCTCATTAAAAACTGTTTCTCAAAAGTGACGTTTCTCTCTGAGTATAATTCACGTTGCAGTTAACGCAGCTCTCCGCAAATAAGTTTACAAAGCAATACTGGGCAATCAAAAGACTGGAAGAGGAGCTGTGTGAACAAATTGTGCCGCAGTCGTTCTTCTAACCAGACACAATAGATTGTAGTTTGAATCCTGAAATCTGTCGAAAGATAAGTCATGCCCTGCATCTAATACCGCTGCAGATTTAATAGAAAACGCTTAAACGCACGGTTACATCCAAGTTGAATCATCTAATGTAGATGGTGTTGATGCACTACTTATGAAATGGCAAATACATCGAACCATCATTCTTCCCTGGTGTAAATTGAGTCGACCACAGTTTTTCATTTCTGTAGGAACATTCCTTCGAAATGTAGAACTTCCATTCACTTATGAAATTTATTGTTTTTAAAGGAACATAATCTGTAATGGTCCCCTAAGCAACACTACTGAAAATGACCATTGGTTTTACGTTGAGTACGTTGGAAAGTTGGTCAATTCGTTATTCTGACGGGGAATTAAAGTTGTTTTTTCTTACTAGAAATCTGTTATGTATGAGTAAGAATATTAAAACAAAACATTTTTCAGAAATAACCTTCCAGTCGAGGTGCAGTACGGCAAGAAGATGTTTCCTCCCAACGATGAAAGCTTGGCTCTGAAGCGGCTCCTGTTACCCTGCTGTGATCATGTTCTGCTCTCCCCTGAGACACGTATGTATCATATTATGATTGTGTATGCTGTGTGAAGTTGTTTATAGATGGCAATGAGCGAAACGTAAGGCTACGTTATTCCAAAGTACGAGCATAGAAAAAATTGTAATTAATTTCAGACAGATGTAAGTGCTTTTTAATTAATTTCAGATAGATGTGTGTAAATAGTTCACTACGAGGCTGTGCACAAACTGTGCAAGGGCTTACAGGGTGTTTCACATTTAAACATATAGTTTGAAAA
Organism: Platorchestia sp. MABIK; assembly: GCA_014220935.1. Lineage (NCBI taxonomy): Eukaryota > Metazoa > Arthropoda > Malacostraca > Amphipoda > Talitridae > Platorchestia > Platorchestia sp. MABIK. The sequence goes on from JACJUY010000055.1 coordinate 206,866, forward strand.
TTTGAGGTGTTACTAAAGTCGGTGACTATTTTATCTTATTACAATATTTATTGCTTCGTTACCGATTGCCAATGTAAATTACACAAGACAGGTTATTTCTTTTCACCACCAACTACCAATTACTGCAACCACATTAAGTCAAGAAAGCACGTGACTCTCAGCTGCTTGATTAGTGAGAGGAAGTTGCATATTGCAAGAAAATTTTTCATTATTATTTAAATCAGGCATGTGAAAAGAGATTTTAGCCCATTAACGTTGAAGACAATCACAATGTACATAGACATATTTGGCGGACAGACTTTATTAACACTGATATTTGAGCATCACGATTCTGCAGTAAAATCCAATGCTGTTGAAACTGCAATCCTTAGAAATAAACAATGACTTAATAAAATCAACGACCACGAATTCTGACACTAAACTTAAGTGCCCACACTTCAGCAGGTACCCAGTAACTAGCGCACGCCAGTAAGAGAGAGCATGATTTACTGCACCACAACTTTATAGGATTTCCTACCTGGAAAATTGTGGCAGGAATAATTTCAGGTATCGTAAAAAGCAAAAGATATTCACACAAGGCTCTTAAAAATATTTTATAACACGATTATGAAATGAAATCAACAGTTACTTTGAACAGTCAATTTCGTGATGCTATTTGGTATACATAAAAAACGCTTATTTCCAATAAAGCTGATTCAAAAAATGTTCAATATTGGCTTTTAAAATTTTTTAACATAAAGATCCTTGCCTCGTAAGCATACACAGGTATAAAAATAGCCCAGTCAACAGTTGAAAAACCAATCGGAAGAAAACACGGAAATGTTTTACTTTGGCTCCCCTCAGGGGGACACAACTATTGTACCTATGGGAATTAGTGCTCCCAGGGGGAAAATGTGAGGGCCCGAGCTGAGAGGTAGGTAGGCCTTCATTTTGCTGAAATAAAATGTTTTTTGTTTTGTCAAGGACCACCGTTTTTCGGTCTACTGCTGTCCTGTTTTTCAGAGCCTACTACTTTCTTCTTCGATTCTGATCTTGCTTCATAATCTTCTATTCTCAACTTACTGTTTCTATGTTCTTTCTGCATGGATTCCGTGTTCCCTTGTCTCCATACTAAATGGTGCCTTCCTCCTTCATCTCATTGGATCGCTTTTGTGGCGGATAGGGAGTCTTAATCTAAGTAATATTCTAATCCTTACTTTGGCTAAGTTTCTTCAAGTATTTGAACACTAATAAGAGAACAAAGAAGATGAACGCTTTACAGGACGGTCACCACTTAATATTGACAACTGAGTTTAAGCGTAGATGTTGTTCAAAGCATAATGGGTGGAAGTAAATAATTCTGTTTTTAAAACTAAAAAATCAAACACGGCAGAAATTTGAAACTATCATTCCGTGCACACAAAGCAACAAGGACGTGGAACTAGCTCAGAAAACACACATGCTTTACTTCACAATGCATTTGTTACATATCCTATGCAATGCTGGCACAAAAAATTTTCGAGTGTCAGAAACGAAAAAGAGTTGTCTCATTAGGTTAACCAAAACATTTAAAACGCGAAAAGAACACTGAAGGAAGCATTTTCACTAGGAAGCCAATAGTTCAATTCTATTCACTGATAAGATTCATTTATGAATATCACTTGATAATAAATCTTGAAAAATATCGCCTTGCGGTTCATTGACTTTACTTCATGTGCAGATGTTAAATGATCGAAATAATACTTTGATGTTGACCAAATAAATAGCTTTCAAGAGAGAATAAGTACGAGATTGAAGACTGCGAAAGTGTTCAGCGCAAAATGCACACAGAGTTAGGAAGAATTTTTCAATTAAATTTAGATAAATGGAAGCAGAAAACTTTGCGGCAAAAGGAAAGGAGGATCGTCGTTTCCAATGCGTCCTCAGTTTTTGCAGTCATTTTGCAGACTCAGCAGAAGCGAGCTCTAATTTAAAGTCAGTTGAGCGCAGCATTGTGCCGGTGTCTTATAACTTCAATTTAACTCAGACTCTGCAGTTAATTTCGACTCCACAAAGTGCCCGGAATTCCGGAGAGAATTAACTGTTTTTGAACAAATAACTGGTAATAATTCCATTATCAATTTCAATTTTTCTGCGCGTTTCTGCTCCAACAGTTTCCGCGCTGCTCAAGAAATGGAGATGTGGGAAAAATGGAACATATATGACAGAAGCTCCTTTCTTTTTCTTTTGACATTGAATTTCGATTGAGTTCTGAAAAAGCGTGTACATGTGCTATTAAAGAATTTTTTTTTGAAAAGGAGGCTGAACTCAGAACCGAAAATATCATGAAAGCTTGACCACAAGATAAGTCATGAATTTGATCTTTGAATGTCCTCTTAACCTGATTCAATGCCTCATTGTAAAACTTTTCAATGTGTTCACGTTACAACTTTTCGAGTTTCTATCGTAGAAGAAGGTAATCATGCCTTTCCGCGTGCTTGAGAGTTTGTAAGAGTTAAGAATGGAAAGTCAAACTTTTCAAACCCGAAAGCATCAGCCTGAATTGAGGTGCATGACGCGTGAGGTCGATAACGACGTGCGTTGATGACGATTGGCATATGATTCATGGTATATTAAAAAACGCTTATTTCCATAAAAGTTGATACATGAAAAACCGTTTATTTCCAAAAAAGTTGATACGTAAAAAACGCTTGTGTATCTGTATGTACTGGAGAGAGATCTAAACACAGTTCTTGTAACGCATGACAACCTGATAAACGTTCTCTCTAGCAGCGTTTTTGCAACTCTCGATTAACCCTTGTTTACAATCTGAGGTGGCAATACTACCGTAGTAATTTGTTTCACTGATTACACACTAAAGAAGACCAGTTTTTCAGCGAAGGAAGAGGACTGTAGCTGAATTCATTAGTGCCGTGTTATTCACTGTAAAATTTGTGGTTTGCTCATTGAGAACATCACAAACCAGTTCATTCGTTAGCAATAATCCGTAGTTTTGGGAGGAGCTAACACGGGAACTGGGGTTATGGTTCAGAAATTTATAGCTAAGCCCTAATGAGCGGCGTCGTTTTCTAATATGATCCTGAGACCGCCGTGTTCGAGACGAGCTCATCTAATTGACTCCTGTTTTATCGAGCGAACATCGCAACTCTGCTCTGCAGGGCTTGTGTTTCAAGGTAATTATTAGCGGTGAATTAATCCGACGCTTCATTTGCAAAACTCTTTCTTATCGCGTTCTCCCTCTGCGTGTTTTGCTCGTCGGTACACAATAACTACACAAGTACTAGGTCACAGTAGGAGCCGGGAAACAGATTCTTTCAAATTACGCATTACACAAAAGCTGAAATCCTGGATTTTTAGCGCTAGAATTATAGTATAATTTCTTAAATAAATTTCGTTTGAGGTATCCCAGCTATTTACTGGGTTTCCCATTGAGCACATATTATTAAACCATCGGTACAAAACACTCCGTAAGTATTTGACAAAATAAATTCAAAAATAACATGCTGAAGAAACGATCACAGTAATTATTTAAAATATAAATACAGTATGTTAAAAAAATGATCGGATGTAGCGCCAGCCTAGCACCACCAACACCGTTGCCTGCTGGTCCGCGTAGCAGAGCGAAAATGCGAGAGGCGTCGCAGTTCGCACTTCCAGAGTGCATGCATCACGTATTCTTGCGTCGGTATATTTTTATCTCCCAAATTTTGTTGTTGAAGATTCAAAGTTTTCGAATTCATGTTTCAGTGATCAATACCTAACGCTGTTATCTTCCAGTGCGGACTTTCGAAAAGCATTCGATTGCGTGGACCATAACATTTTACTATCGAAACTACACTGTTATGGCATCAGAGGAGTTGCACATGATTGGTTCAAATCATACTTAACAAATCGAAAGCCATATGCATTGACGATGGACAATCGAAACTGCTGAAAATCAGCCATGGAGTACCGCAAGGGTCGGTCTTTGGGCCTCTTCTCTTTTTGATCTTTATGAACGACATAGTTGAATCTACTTCATTCTTCAAATTCATACTTTTTGCCGACGACGGCACGCTCTCTGTGGCTCTTCTAAATGAAAATCCAATTTTAATTGCAGAGAGTGTAAATGATGAGCTGTAAAATGTTTCAATGTGGCTCAAAGCTAATAAAATTTGCCTCAATGTCAATAAGATAAAAACCTTATATTCTCATTCAAGAGAAATATATCTCTTCCACACATTAAAGTTGGTGATGGTAAAATTGAAGAAGCCAACTCTTCTAAATTTCTGGGCATCATATTAGATAAAAATCTGACATTCAAAGAGCATATAACACATATCAGTACTAAATTATCAAAATCCGTTGGAATCTTTCATAAAGTAAAAAATGTATTGCCAGAAGAAGCTTTAAAAATACTTTATCGAACGATCATTTCACCATATTTACAATACGGGATAGAAGCTTCGCACGGAACTGATAAGAATTAAACCAATCTGCGCTTTGGATTGCAAAAAAGAGCCGTCTGAGCGGTAATGAAATTAGAATATAATGCTCCCAGAAATGATTCGTTCAAAAGCCTAAAAGTACTCAAGCTTTTTGATCTCTACAAGCTCTCCACATGTAATTTCATGTATAAAACACCAACTGATGATGGCGACAGAGAACTCAAACAATTATTAACTGCACAAACTGGCCATCATGATCATTTAGCAAGAAACAGAAGTAACTTCATAGGTCCTTATAGTTCAAAATCTCAGTCACAACTCAGTACCCTCCTCATTGGAACCCAGAATTGGAATGCAATCCCTGCTGAGATCAGTGGAATAAATTCTTACAAAACTTTCAAAACAAATTTTGAATCCCTCATCCCATCGAACTATTAATCATTTAAGGTAATTAAAGTCAATTGTTTTTTTTCTCTTGTTAAACGACTTATCCTGATGTAATCTGCCCTGATTAATAATACAGATCTTATGCTCATAATAGTTTTTCTTTGATACACTGTTCCCATTTAACTCATATTAACTTTTTTTTCTTGTTAAAAAATTAAGCATCGAAACATGATCAGTCTTGTATTCCTCTAGTTCAAGTAAATTAGGTTGAACATCACTCTACACTCCAAAAATAGCTTTTGATGATAGGATGCCCTAGAAGTCGCTGAACTTATTCAGGCCCACAAGTATAGCTATACTCAAATATGTTCATTGTACTAGACTTAATTAAGATACAATTTATTACTGTATCACTTGTGGTGTATCAATTGTTTACAGTTTTTAAAATGTTTAAATTAGTGCAGCGTATAATGCCGTACCTTGTACGAGTGCAATATTACGTATACCAAGCTGCCAGAAAACTCCAGTTTCACGAAAATTAATTACTGTGAATAAAAACAAGTTTATAAGATAACTCAGGAAAATTTAACTGTACCTTTGACGCACCATCGCTGTCAGCTCTGGTTTTTGTGGAGGAGAAAGTTGGTTTGGGCTTTGCATTGACAGCTATTGCCTCCCACCAGGCCGGCGCGCATAAGAGGCCATACGTTGTCGACATCGGCCTAAGCAAGCAGCCGAAAGCCATTTTTCACCATCTCAGTACAAAATATGGGGAAAAAATCTCGTTCTCGCGCAACAATTTGTCGACCAGGTCGCCTTTGACCGGCCATCAACTACAGAGGGAATGTGGCTGAACTACAAGTCGAAAATTTCCGGGAATTTTGACGAAAAAGCCGCGCAATCCTGGGTCCAGAGAGTGACCAACGCAGCAGTTTAAAAATTGAAAAATTGTGGGCAAATCAAAAACAAAATTCTCATTGCAAAAGTATTTATCCGAGCATGCGTAGAATAGTAAGTTGGATTCCATTTATCCTTGAATTAAAATTTGAATTATCATGAAATGATTAACTGGTCGGACTAATTTTTCCGATCTGATTAAATAGTAGTAGAATATCTGTTAGAAATAAAACACTAACCTGCAAATTCACCCAGGGTTATTTAACTTCTTCACAATAGGAGGACTCAAGGTATAGTTTCCAAAAATATTTTGAGGTTGCCTACCTCGTAAAGTTTCTTTAGAGAACAGACCCCACAATTTCACTATGGCAGGACTGCTGGATAGGTTCTCCTCACGAGACATTTCATAAGGGACAGGGGTAGGTTTAGGTTAATTACGTTCGTCCATTCTATTTTATGACGATAGGTGCCTACTGTATAGACTGTTGAGATTTTTCACTTTTGACAGGCCTTCGAGAATTTTATTTTTTGCATCTTTCAGGTTTCGTAGTGACGTTTTAAGCGCAATTAAGCGTTTTCCCCGCTTAGCTCGATGACAGCGGCGGGTTAAACTGAAGTTCAATATTCAACTCAAACTACGACAAAGTTCGTTAAAGTCAACTGTAGGAATCAATTTAAAAATAGCAATCACTGACTGGTCGTGTCTTCATTTTGTTTTGATTAATTGTTATTCATGAAAATTGAGTTGGGGACTATTAGACGGCCAGCAGCATTATGAGAGTCTCCTCCGTGACACTGGCGGCTCACGTCTCGGTCAAAGTGTTAAGCGATCATCGAACGGAACCTGATTGCTCTCTCAGGAGGTGATTTAATCAGACACGTACAATTTTTCTCCTAACTATATTCTACTCGACATGTTCCTGCGCAACTCATTCGTTTCAAATCACGGACTCTCTCTTGACTCTCTGGGTTTTGTGTAGGGATAATCGACGCAGCATGGTTCAAACTCTCCTTTGTCCAGGAATTAACTGAATACTCAATGTTTATGATACAGGTCGAAGAGATTCTAGAAAATTGTATGAAACGTAAATTGATAAATTGTACTTGGAAATTTTGGTAAGAAGCTGCCTATTTTTCAGAACCACCATTAGCTAAGAATTATTTTGCAATGTTAGCTGCCTAAACAGGTGCTATAAAAAAGATCGAAATAGTTGAGATTTCAGGAAATTGCTGGGAACCAGAACATCTCGCACACGCAGCAACAGCAGGACGCTACATTTTTATCGAGCTCATTCGCAGCTCAGGCACAACCATTTAGATGCTGGAGCGCGGCTGCAGCTTCAGTAACATCTGTGGAGATCAATCGGCTATTTTCATTAAATGTAAATGAGAGTATCGGCTCGATGCCTAGCAGCAAAATATAAAAGAAGCCTTCTAGACGACCGTCTCCAAAGCTTCAAAGGAAAAAGTCGCTGGGAAACAAGGAATTTGCATACACCTAACAGCTCAGCGTTGCCAGCAATCGCTCAAATTCTGCTTCAAGGAGAGAATGTGTTCTGCAAAGGTTAAGGGAAGGTGTTCTGTGCTCTCCAATGGTCAAGGAACGAATCCTCGACCTGCAGCCGCGCGCATCGCGAAATCCCTGAATTTTTTCTTTTGCAGTTTTTTTTTCGAACGACGACATTTTCCACGAAAGCGTCAGTTTTTGTAACTAGGCCTCGGAAACTAAATCACTCGAACACAATAAGGATTTAAATTTTATTATCTATCGATAATGTTGCTTAAGTACATTTTTTTTAAACACTGGATTGTGTCATCCTGAAGATCTAGAATTCAAAATCGTCATTAAATTCGTAGTTTTAGGGCTGAATGTTCATGCAAAATCTAATTTCCACTCAAAATTGATACAAATTTGCTTGTGCTTCATATATGTCGGATTTCCAGCCTCGTCAAATCGTAAAAATCTTAGTTCGTAATGAAATATTGCTCAGCTGTCTTGGGTCGTCTAATTCGATGAAAACTGGAAGCTAAGTTAAGAAGTGATGCCGAGCATATTCGATAAAGGTCAAATGCAACCGTTCCCAACCCATTGTGCGCATACAAAATTTTGCAGTGCTGTGTATCGACAGCGACGTATTACTCCATGGATCACTGGGAAAATTGAGAGAGTTGAAATCGTTCATCTTTGGAAACTGCCATACAATGAGTTTCTTCTAACCGTTCTTTTACCTGCGTTATAAAGCTCAAATCTAAACAGGCTAATGCGTTTCTTTTAGGTCAAAAACTAACTCTTAATAATTTTTAAGCATATCTAGTGTCTCAACGCCTAAAAGTCTGAAAGAACTAGCCTTTTATGGTTGGAACCTACGAGTAGAACAGGCATGTTGGTGCTGCTATCGAGAACACGAAGCCCCTCAATCCACTACCAAATACGCTAAACTACAGTCTTTGTTAGAAAAATACGTTTTTGGGAAGCCTCAAAGAAATGCTAGTTCTACTCTAGTGCATTCCTCAACCGTGGCCCATATGCATCACGTCGAGGTATAGCAACGAGAGGACTGGCGCTGAAATGAAGCAAATTTTGGAAGACAATATCCGAGCGCACCGGAGGTTGATGGCGGCAGGAGGCCTCTGGTTCGGTTTGATCGTCTCTCTTGCCAAAATACTTCCTCAGAAATATTGTATTTTTTGTAAGAAATGTTCGGGTTGAAAAGTACGCAGGCGGAGCGTACTACTCAATGAGGTTTGAACCTTTTTTCTTGAATCTTTAGAATCCTTATTCGAGATTCCCGGGGTACTTCTTTTCAAGTCCATGAAATTGTTTTTGCCTATATTTTTTTAGAAATTTAAACCTATATATCACTCCTCAGGGGGATACAACTATTGTATCTATGGCAAATAGTGCTCCCAGGGGGAAAATGTGAGGTCCTGAGCTGAGAGTTAGGGAGTCCTTCTAGTTAAAATCAAATGTTTTTGTTTTGTTCAGGACAATCTTTCTTCGGTTCACTACTGCTCTGTGACTTTCTTCTTCAATTTTATCTCGTTTCATGAACTTCCTTCATAACTGACTGTTTCTATGCGCGCGGGATCCTATGCGGGAACTCACCTTGTGCATAGATTTTGCGTTCCCTTAACTCCATACTAAATGGTGTCTTCATCCTTCCTTTCTTTGAACATTTTTGTTGGGGTAAAGGGAGGCTAAAACTAATCTATAATCAATCAATTACATATGTATCATACTTGATATGTGAAAAACATTGATTAATTCACAAATATCATGATCTACAATTTTAATAGAGCAATAAAATACTTTTAGAAATGTTTCAACGACTGAAAACTTGGCACACACCATTGGGACACTCGAGGCCTACGTTTTTTTGAGTTTGCTGAGCATTAGAAGAATATTTTAGCCAGCCAAAAGGATTTCCCATTTCCCGGTCGAAACAAACGAAAATTATCAAAAAATTATTACTGGAGAAGCTGCGTGGCGCACAATCAATGAACAACAGTAAGCCAAACAAGCGCCTAATAAATAAAATAAATTAATAAATAATCCTAGCTCTTTTTCATTAGGTACGAAATATATAGTACAACACCTTTACAAAACGTGAATTGCAAAGAAAATTAGAATATCGCACGTCAAGTGTGCTGTTTTTGCTTGGCTTTCGGAGCCTGAGTTGGGAGTGTTTTGTTTTTGATCGTAAATAATGGAATAGCGACATTTATGAAGTTTCAACTCTATTATTTCACAAAATGAACAATAACTCCTTTTATTTGAGACGAGAACAGGAGGATCAACTTCATCTCCCGAACGACGCCCGTAGATTAAAAAGTATTTCAGAATAATTTATACCTAAAATTCTATTTGTGAACTATATGTCGCTTTAGATTTTCTATACAGTTTCCTCGCATCCTTCGAGCGCTGCCTCTTTTGCGCCGTTTAGTCGTCGGGGATGAGAGCCGGCGCTTAAAACTTGGGTGTTGGCGGCAACAAAGTGCGGCCGCAAAGTCCTCGCGCTGAGCGTCCTCAGCCCGCGCCGCAGCCCCCGTCATTACCTATGTAGAGGAGCTTAGCGGCAACGTCGGTGTTAGTCGCGATCTTTACTCGCCGCTCCGGTCCCTGCCCGCGAGAACGAACGTTTGTGTGCTCTTAATTCTGCACCTAAGAGCACCGTGGCTCATAGCCGCCAGGAGCTGCTCGGGGCATCTGTTAAACTTTATCTCTTTACTTGGCGAGCTCTTTAATTTTATGGAGCTTCGATATGGCGATAGAGCGGCAGATTGTTCTTGTTTTATGGACTTGCAACTTGGGCAGCTGCCATCCCTGGGCCTCCTGCGCTCGAGGCCCAGAAGAAAAAATCTTGACTGCCGTTTTTTCCATCAACAGATGGGATTTTTACGTGGCAGACATAATGCTGTCTCTTCAGCGTGGTAAAACATTGCACTCACGCAAACTCTTCGGTAAATTATATAACACACTCTGTTGCATACGACTAAGTATGATAAAACAAACAAACATCGGCATCTTAGGATGCTTTATTTCCAATCAAGCCTGATACATATGATCTTAAGCATTGGTTTTTCAAATGTCTTATAACTAACACTATGTATAGGACACCATGACGGTTCCCCCGTGAAGCCGGTACCCATTTCCGACACCTGGGTTGAGTGGGGTATCGTGCTTGAGCTTTCCCTTATACCCAACGGGGAAAATCGCCGCGCCAGTGCCGGGATATGAATCCGGGCCTCCAACATGCAAGGCCGATCCCTTAACCACTGTACCACCGCGAGCACGATATCTAATTGAATTCATCATTCAAGTCGTAAACAGTATAAATATTCTAAAGCAACAAAAGTAATTAGTAATCCAGGATTGCTCAACAAACTTACTCTTCGGTCAACTGTGCTCATTATTTTTTCTACGAACTTCTGCCACATTATTTGTCGCACAAGCTACCCACCACAAAATCAGCAACACTTGTTGCAGGAGTCTGTTGTGGGTTGAGATTTGTAGTCAGGTGAGCCTTCTCTTTCAATCTTCTCATTTCTTTCGGGGAAACGGCTGGCGTACCGGGAAACCGACTCTTGCACAAGAGTTTTCGCCATTTATACTTTATTCTCATTTTACTTATCGTGTCACTGAGATGCTCAAGCCTCCTTTTGCCAGCGTTGAGGGCTGTGCAGCCCAGACATCTAAGTTTTGTGCCCTCGAGGTGCCACTTCAACTCATGCTTCCCCGAGTTTCTCTGTGATAATTGCTTACTTGTGCAGAAATTAAAGTTAAAAACTTTAAGTGCGACGTGCCCCACCGGTGGTCACAAAGGGGATTTTGAAAATGCTACTAACCGACCACCAGTCAGTAACTCAATTTCGACAAATGCTTAATGTAAACCATATGAAGGCGCGATCTATTTAATGTTCGTTATTTTCAAAATTAATCTCTAAAATTAACTCTAATTTGAGTTGAATAATGAACTTTAGTTTAACCCGCCGCACTTAACGTGTTAACCTTGAATAAGTACGTAAACAAATAAAATGCGTGTTTGTATGCGCTTCTGAAAACAGTTTCAAATCAAATCGGTGACGCGTGACTATTAGCTAAAGTCACTTACAATTATTCTTTGCAATTATTTCCAACAATTCAAAAGTAAATGTATCGGGTAATACGTGTAACTATACGTAGATGATATTAAACCCCATATTCTAACAAATTTTATTCTCAATGCGTAATTCCTAACGCTTTAACTACTTGAAATAAAGATCATGAAATTATTGAAACAAATATTTCTTGAAGTTTTCAAATACGTTTACTTAAATCATTTGAGCCAGAATTCGTAGCACATCATTAAATATATTCAAGAGCTGAGCACAACCTTCACCGCGCTACTAAGCGCTGCACGGAATTTTTATTTTTCAATTTTAGGAGAAATGCTAGATTTTCGATTTAAAATTATGAAATTTGACAGTTTTGAGGCACATTAATCGATATTGGATCAGTTCTTTTTAGTGATGGTAAAAATTTCGCAAGTATGTAACAACTTCAAGTCGTAGAAAATATCAGTTCCACGACTCAAATTATTCTAACATTTGAATTAAGGAAACCTATAACTGGAACCTATAAATAAACATTTATAGAGCTCAGGAATTATCTTTGAAATGTTAATATTACTGTTCTTCAAATTACAATTACGTGGCGAATTATATACGGAATTTTTAGAAATTATATCCCCTCAGGGGACACAACTATTGTATCTATAGGAATTAGCACTCCCATGGGGAAAATGTGAGGCCCCGAGCTGAGATTTAGGTAGGCTTCCATTTTGTTGAAATTAAATGTTTTTATGTTAAGGACTCTTTATTTCGGTTGACTGTTATCCTGTTTTTCCACACCCACTACTTTCTTCTTCAACTTTTATCTTGTTTCATGATCTTTTTTCTCAACTTACTGTTTCTATACACCTTGTGCTTAGATATCGCGTTCCCTTATCACAATACTAAATTGTGCCTTCCTCCTTCCTCTCTTTGAATCCCCTTTGTTGCGGTAGGGAGACTTAAACTAACATCTAATCTCAGTTTTTTAAATTGTACTCAATTTTTCACTTTTTCAAGTTTTTGTATTCATGTTAACAAAATAACTCTATTTCGATTTAATAATTCGTTTTTCCGTTTTGAAACGCGCGAGCACAGTCTCGCCATTTAAAAACAATCTTTAATACATATTCGCATAAAATGTAGCAGAATGACTTGTGACAAAATTGCCCGAATTAATGAGTATTCATGCGGTTCAAATCTCCATCACCGTTTTGCACTCGAGCCTTGCTGCACGCTTGTTCTCGACCCTGAGGACCGTGAATAGTTTTCCAATTTATTTTTTAACTTCAAACCTTCATTTAAATGGTTCGTCACTGGCAAAATTTTTCCCCCAAGTTGATGTCAACTATGCACTTTTGTTTCGAATAATGCGCGAGCATTCATCCTCGCATGCTCATGAGCTCGAGCGGATGTGTCTGCTCGCTTGTGAGATAACGCAATGCCACTTTCTGAGAAGCAGTAGTCTTTGCAGATGAATAAGTAGACAGAGACAACTACTGACGTGTAAACACTGGTTCATTATATTTTCGTGTGATTACGTGAAGTAAAAATTAAGATTGCTAAGTAAACGTGTGATAACAAGTGTATGACAACATACATTGTGCGAGTGCATGGTGCAGGCTGTTCATGAATGCGTAAAATCTTACATGCCCGATGTTGCTAAAGGAAAATTTTGGAAAGGAGCTGTTCCTCCACGCGGCTGTTGCCGTCCATCTGGTGTCTCGCGAGCAGCACACAGTTGTTGCGACGCCGAATTTTCTTCTAATGCTGGATTGACAATAACCAAAATTCTCTTCTGATTTGAGCTCTTCTCCAGTAAATATTTTAATCATAGCTAGCAGAATCTTCTTCTAGCGGTATTTAGTATATATGCACTTTCTCTGTGAGGAAAGTTTTAATAGGAGTATGTGAACATCAATTGTAATCTTAACCGATTTTTCTTACGATTTTAGGCACCAAATTTTCAACGACAAAATTCTCAGGATTCATTTAGACTTACGAATAGTGGCATTTACCTGCTGTCTCTACTTTGCTGGAACTTATGACTCTTCGTAAAAGTACTAGTTGTTTTCTAGAAAACACTAGGGCTTGAAATTTATATTAGCCACAGATATTTTCAAATATCACTAACGTATATTTCGAAAAAACGCTTTTGCGCGAACATGTATCCGAACTACTCTAACATGTAGTTATAATTACCCCTCATGTGGCCGTATTGTGTTTGAAGCATGGTAGAAGTGAGGCAAAATTGCAAATTATTTTGCACCGAAGAAGTGTATGTGGGAGCGAAATACTTGCACAGTGCGTGACTTGGGGACCACCCGAGATTGGGCCATTTGGCTCGTTCGTGTTACTACTTTCAGTTCTGTTCTATAGCCCCCTCAGGGGTGTGCAACTATTGTATCTATGGGAATTAGCACTCTCAGATGGAAAATGTGTGAGGTCTCGAGTTGAGAGTTAAATAGGCCTGGTCCACACAGGCAGATGAGCGTTTGCAGTTAGTGTCAACTACATGAACTTTGTGTAAAGCTGTATTCTTTATTTTATTCGAAATTATGAGGACTGAAATCAAAATCTCATCTTACAGAGGAATACCTTTTTTTTTAAATGAGTAATTCGTGAGGTTTAAATCAGAAGAGAGGAATACTGCTGGGTTACCTCAGTTACCCTTCGAGGCGTCTATCTTCCGTCCCAAATTTATTTTTATTTTTATTTTCTTTCAAACTCTTTTTTGTCTTTTCATCCTGTTCTTTTCAAACCTGTTGTTCTTATGTTCAGGGTATTCTGCGGGAAAATGCACCTTGTGCATATATTCCCCGTTTTCTAAACAACATACTAAATGATTTCTTCCACGATGTTCCATTTCTTTGAGAACATTTTATGTTTAAGATGCTTGAAAAAACTCGTCAAATCGGATCTTGAATTAGAAAAACCCTAAATATTTTGAAAAGTCTCAAGAAGTTACTTTAATGCATTTAATATCAGAACAAAAATAGAAGTTATACGTATAATTTCATTCAAGATTTAATTCAAAATGGCTGCATAGTACAACAAGGACAGGTTGTGAAGCCCTTGTTTTTTAATTTTGCCTTATGAGTTTATGCGAGGAATTTTTTCGTCATTCAGCGAGAACCATTTCATATAGAGATGTTCTATCGCAATGCATAATGTACAGACACATTGTATTACAGAAAAGCAAAATACAGTTGGAGCAGTCAAAACTCGTACATTCTAAATACCCCGCACAGCTTAAATCAGAGTAGTCTTTTTCGTTCAAAATAAATTGAAATATTCTGTGCATCCCTCTTCTTTTTATGGGCCCTCTTCTCACAATACTTCTATTCCTAGAACTGTGACTCGAAGTGTAATAATGAGGTTACCATCGAGTTATTCCTGGAATGGTTGGATTTTCTGGACTTGTGAACAGATGAACAGGACTCAAATAGAATTATTGACGAAAACTAAAGAACTATCCCGTCGTTCACATGCTCTATACGTAGTAAATACTTGCTTGGAATGGCATCTTCACATTACTTCCAGAACAATTAATAATAATTGCACAGTGTTACAAACGTCGAATTTCCAGTGCTTTGTTAAGCTAAGCATTCAAAACATAAGGAATGGGACAGACGCAGGTCAACTGCGAAAAACACTTGAATAATGAAGGTAAGCGTTTGTTTCTTGCTAACGATATTTTTTGAGGAAATGGAATATCTTCTCCGATTACATTATTAAAGCCCTACATGACGAGGAAATGAAAAACTTTGTAAAATATACAGAGCGATGGGTGCTTGTGCACTGCACTGATCGTAATGTGTGAATGATGCGGCAGGTGTATGAAATGGGCGAGCTAAAATGGCCTCAGGATAACATTTAGTTGGATCAAATGAATGGCATAAGCTTTCATGAGTACTTAGTCGTTAATGGCCACATTTTTCCTTCAGATTAAAAAAATATGTACATCGTGGGAAGAGTGGAATTTCGTGCCATCTATTGGCATTTTTAGATTTAAAAATATAATATTATTTTAGAGGAGAGGATAGAAGGCACAACGTGATTTATAAATCAAGTTGAAGACTTGTATTATTTCTTTTCACAGAAGTTTCCGAGATCGTTGTGGCAGTTTACCAGCACACGGCGAGGGTTCAGTCAGAGCTCACTGTCGAGAAGGGAGATCGATTTGAGGTCGTCCTGAAGCCGTGAGTGAAGCACAGAGTGCGCCAGTCAATCCTGCATTTGCGAAAAGGCTGTGGAAGCCTAAAAGTGCAGTATTGACTGTCGCACTGTTGAGTGATTAATTCTTGTTAATACAAGAATTTAAAACTGGCGCATTCTCAACTGATTAACTGTTATTAGAACAAAAATTTAAAATTATCAGGTTTTTTTCTTTTTCTTATGTTGTACATTTTAACTAAGCGATGCTTCCCAAAACATGAGTCTATTCAAAAAAGCACATTAAGTGGAAGACATTTTGTTCTATTTATTATTGTGTTCATCCCATGTTCTTCACCTGACCGATGATTGTTGTGCAAGTATCCCCCAATCTCAAAGCTGGGCGTTATCGCGATAAATTATCGCGATAGTTTATCGCGATAACGATTTCGGGTTATCGGTTATCCGATAATTTTTTTCCCGAGTTATCGATTTATCGGTATCGCCGATACTTTTGGTTCCAAACTTTCGATAATC
Organism: Platorchestia sp. MABIK; assembly: GCA_014220935.1. NCBI lineage: Eukaryota > Metazoa > Arthropoda > Malacostraca > Amphipoda > Talitridae > Platorchestia > Platorchestia sp. MABIK. The sequence goes on from JACJUY010000055.1 coordinate 222,837, forward strand.
GATAATTTCAGTTTTTCCCGCTGGGATTCGACATGACGGGGCGGGACGATTTCGAGACAAGAACTATACGTGTAGGATGTACGTGTTATGGTGTAATAAGGTTGGCCTCTTTTGTGGCCTTTTTGATCAAAAGTGTGGCCTCATGTGGACTGGGACATCTGGCAACCAATTTCGTTATCGCTAGTATCGGAATTTTGGATTTATCGATTTATCGGTTATCGATTATCGGCGATAAATTTTTCGCCAATTATCGATTATCGGTTATCGCCGATAAGGTTTTCGTTATCGATTTATCGGTTATCGCGATAACTTTTTTTCGTTATCGTGCCCACCACTGCCCAATCTGCATTTTGTGAGCACGTACTTGTAATATCCCAGGGGGAAATTTGGAGTGCCCGAGCTGAGAGTTAGGTAGGCCTTCTTTTTGTTAAATTTTTTTTTTGGTTAAGTCAAGAACCACCTTTTTTCGGCTCACTGCTGTCCTGTTTTTCAGCACCTACCAATTTCTTCTTAAACTTTTATCTTGTTTCATGAAATTCTTTCCCTACTTACTGTTTCTATGCTCCTTCTGCATAGATTCCGCATTTCCGAGTCTCCATCCTAAATGGTGCCTTCCTCCTTCCTCTCTTCGATACGCTCGTTTTTTTGTAACGGTTAGGGAGGTTTAAACTAACATATAATCTAATCTGATGTATTTGTAATATCTAAATAAGTTGCTCTGCTTCCTAAGGTCCGGTGACTGGTGGAAGATGCGCAACTTGGCCACGCTCAAAGTAGGGTTCTTGCCATCAAACTACGTGGTGCCAGCAACGTCTCTGGAAGTTCAAGAGTAAGACTGAGCCAACTTTTGTATCATAGAATTTGAGTATCATCCATGTTCACCAACTATTATTACTACTTTATAGCACACATATGGTCACGCAATCTGATTCTGAATAGTTGACTAGTCAGTAAATAATGTACGAAGATAAATTGGATGAAACTAGATTACTGATACCCCATACACTACTCTAGATTATAAATGCGTGACTCCAATACAGTCGTTCATTTTGCGGTAGACATTTTTCTCACGGAGTATTCGAGTGTGACGCATTATTCAAAATTAAGATTTTGATGGTCGACGTTATTTGCGTTTAGCTAAAAATACGTCTTTGTCTAGGGTTCCTATCGTATGAAAATCATTCTTACGCTGATGTCTCATCATTCTCAACCATTCATATCTTGATTTAATTATTCTTCCTTGTGAAAGGTGGTATTTTGCCGAGTTCTCTCGCAAAGAAGCTGAAAAAATTTTGCTGAGGAATCCTACTTTGTCTGATGGTTCCTTCCTCGTACGCCCTGCCGAGTCCTCCAGCAATCACGCCTACTCCCTCAGCGTGAAGGTGGGCCCGACCTCGGTAATGTCCAACTCAAAGTTTACCAATGCATGTTGATCTTTGAATGACAGTCACTAATTTTCTTGTTATTTAAGCGCTGGCAAAACTAATTTGATTCCAATGTACTTTTACGAGGTTCACTAACAGTTGTATTTGACAATAGTTCGATATAATGTGCGACAATTTGCTGTAACTTTTCTTCGATGTTATGTTTAGCGTTGCAAGCTCTACATAACACTGAACGAAACTCTCGAAAATATTGTCGGCGGAATATTGAGGAGCATCTTTTTTAGTAAATCCAGAGATATGTGTGTCCGACAGTATGCTCGATTCTGAATTTCTACATTTTACTTTTTAAGGTCGTCATAACATATTAGACAATACTAGCCAAGCTGAAAAAAATTTATTTATACTTTGATTAGTCAGTAACATTTTCTCAGACTATACATAGTTCCGAAGAAAGCATAGGGAATGAATTAAACTGTGTTCAGGTAATTAAATTTTAACAAAATTCACACGGGTTCTATTCAGGAGAGTTCCAAGAACCAGGCTGTCGTCAAACATCTCCGAGTGTTCAGTTCCAGCGATGGATTTCACATACATCAAAATCACAACTTCCAAACCATTCATGATCTCATCACTCACTACACTGGTAAGTGATTTGACTTCATGAATCTCGAAATTTGGCACAATTAGACTAAGCTAATTTATTTTTTAAAACGGGTGCTTTGTTCCAATCAATCAAGCCTGATACATATCTTGTGCATTGGTTTTTCAAATGCCTTATAACTAACACCAGGACTCAATGAGGGTTAGCCCTGGTCAAGCCGGTACCCATTTCAGCCACCTGGGTGGAAGGAGAAAGACTTGTAAAGCGCATTTTCTTATCCGCTCACGACCACTGAAGTTACTCTCGAGCTACCGTAACGATTATGGCCCTTCAGTCTCTGAATGTTTTCTTTTCAGTTGGTACTTAGCAACGTGTGTGATTTGAAAGTGTGAGTTTGCATCAGTGGGGCAAACTCAAGATGGTGTCGCTCATGAACGTCCTGTTAACGTTGGAACGTAGATCGAAGTTATTGGAACGTAGATCGAACTTATTGGAACGTAGATCGAACTTATTGGAACGTAGATCGAACTTATTTTAACGCAGGTCGAACTTATTGTGCCGTGTTATTTCAAACCTGAAATGGTTTTTTAAATACATTTATACCGAGCAGAATATGTTCAATACCCCGCAAAATTATTCTGAGGCAATAACTGCAGAAGCTATTCATGTGTTCAATATCTTATTTAGATCATTAGGTACTTTTTGGTACTCGTGTTGTATAATTTAATCCTTGTGCATTTGCGTCCCCAGCCTCGGCAGATGAATGTTCGCACCGTCTTCGACTGACGCAAGGATGTCCAAAGCCGCCTCCCACGCAGTGGGACCTGTCCTATGACACTCACGACCACTGGGAAATCGACAGAAGTTCCATCACCTGCGGCAGACGCCTTGGCTCTGGCAATTTTGCCGAAGTGTGGCATGGTGCGTACAAAAATGCTTGTTCAAGTTTGGCAGCCAAATACTTGGTAGGAGCTCGGCTGATGTTGGCCTGGTGTGAAATGTAAGCGCTAAGTTATGAGCTTTTGGACTCTCGTCGATAAACTAACTTAAGGTACGTTAAACGGGTGTCTGACAGACGTCATGGCGTATTGAAACTCGCAATAAAAGTCTGACATGGGAAGAGAAAGAACTTTGAGGGAGAATTGCGAATTGAAAGGTTTAGTTAAGTAAAATGTCCCATGAACAGCTCACGTCCAATATAAATGGTGGAAAATTAAAGTTCCGGTACAAACAAGTTTTCACTACATGAATGAACCAGGAATAGAAAGCGCCACAACTATAAATGACTTACAAAACGCCTTCCAAGCGCACAACCTTTAAACGTTCAGGTTAGGTGCAAAGCTGTGTGTACTAAATAGTCTTTAGTCTTATAATCTCGTGGGAACAAGTGAGTGGAAGTTTTCTCGATTTTGATTGAGAGCTACGTCAATGTTGGGTAATTTAGCGTAACACATGGAAAGTTACAATTCTATTCACTAAAGGAATCAATAATGCTTCCTCCACTATAGAATGATCCTTTTATGAATATTAAATAGAGAAAACAAAGGGAGCATAAAGATGATAAAGTTGTTATGATTATTGGAGATAACAAATTTACTCTGCAAATCAAGTATCAACCATTTTTATATCAAACACAATAACATGCTTACATTGATCTCTTGGTCTTAAGAATTACATTGATATACTCATCCCTTTACGAGAACCTTAAAACCTGTTCAATTTTTTCATGCCCTGTTTTACCGTTTCTTTTAAAGTCACTCGAGATACATCCCATGAACAATCACTGACACGTTAAGAGCGGCGAGTTTAACTGAAGTTCAAAATTGACCTCTAATTAGACCTAATTTTAGCGATGCATTCTGTAAGTAAAGAACATAAAATAGATCGAGCAATCATTTAATTTTCATTAAGCAAATATATCGAAATTGAGTTAGTGACTGCTGGTCGGTCAGCAGCATCATGAAAATCCGATCAGAGACCACCGGTGGGTTACGTGGCACTTGAAGTGTTAAAATCTTCCAAGTATGCTCCAAATCCTTGCAAATTGCTTTCTCCCCAGGTTTATGGAACGACACCCACGAGGTGGCCATCAAGGCACTCAGAGAAAGCACGATGACCGCGGACGCGTTCCTCGACGAGGCTGCGATCATGAAGAAGCTGCGCCACAGGAACATCCTCATCCTGTACGCGGTGTGCACGCAGGAGGAGCCCATCCTCATCATCACCGAGTACATGAACAAAGGAGCCCTCCTCGACGTGCTCAGGAACCACGGCGACCAGCTCTCTTTGCCGGACTTGGTGGACATTTGTGCGCAGGTGACTGCTTCACTAGGTAGACATAAATTATCATGTAACCTCATTACTCCCCGGAAATACATTCCGTCATATGTCATATATCTCCACTTCATTGGCCATTAAACGAAAATTTGTTATCTATAAGGAGTAAAGGCTAAGTTTGGGACCTTGGTTACTTGTTTCAAAAAAAAAAAAGCGGCAGCAACTGCATTTAGGCTTCGTTCCTGCAGAATACAACAATCACCAAACAGCCGAACTTTTTGCCTGCACAGCACCGTGAGACCCTAAAGAATGTTTCACTTGAGTGTGTGGGCGTCAGGTAGTGTCTGGCATGAAGTACCTGGAGGAGGTGGGCCTGTGTGACCATAAATAAACAGTAACATTTCACTTGAGTGTGTGGGTGTCAGGTGGCGTCTGGCATGAAGTACCAGGAAAAGATGGGCCTGTGTGACCCTAAATAAACAAAACCATTTCACTTGAGTGTGTGGGCGTCAGGTGGCGTCTGGCATGAAGTACCTGGAGGAGATGGGCCTCATCCACCGCGACCTGGCGGCCCGCAACGTCCTCGTCGACACCAGCAAGCAGTGCAAGGTGGCCGACTTCGGGCTGGCCAGGGTTGTCGAGAACGGAGAGTACAAACCAGGAAACTGTGAGTAATCAATTGAGGTCGTCTGTTTAAAGCATCATAATGTTAAAACTGTTATTTCTAATTAGGAATTGTACATGCTGGCCAGAAAACAGCGAGTTATCAATTGAGGTCAAATCGGTTCATAGCGTCACAATGTAAAGGCTGTTATTTCTAACTTAAAATAGTACTTTCTGGATATACCGTTTATAGAACAACTCAATATCTGAGATACAAAGACTGTTAAGAGTAATCTATAGTGATTTATACGCAGCTGATAAGGTACTTATTAAGAATTCAGTGTTATTCATACATGCAATTGTGGGCGGATAATTTAACTTGAACATCGATCTTCACAGCCTAAATTTTATTTCAATATTTTTGAAAATTTATTGCATTGAAATGTTATATCCTCCGTGTCCTTTGGCTTAGAAAATATGTTTAAACTTACGACATATAGTTTTTCAATATCCGATAATGATCATGCCTAATTCAAAAGAGAGACAGTTTAATTGAAAAATACTCCATGAACGTGAATATCTATAAAAATAATTACGGCACAGATATTAGAGTTTTATTGGGTGATTATAACATCGAAAGAACTACTTTCTTCAACTTCATAAAGTAGAAGGATATAGTATTGAAAGTTACGCTACCATTTACCAAGAAAATAAATTTCACATTGAATTGTATAAAACACAATCATAAATACAACATCCTTGTAATGTTTAAAAAACATAATGGTTAATTTGAAATTCTTTTTTTTGGGGGGCTCTGCATGAGTTTATTCCTTGAACTTGAACAACACTAACTTAAACATCACGCGTGTCCCATTTACAGTAGTTCTGGTGTAAAAGAAATTGCCACATGTTGTGTCGACCCTTAGTTGACATGAGTAGCTGCCTGTCGCATCTAGCGATTCTTAAACGCTCCCTTGCCGACGATAAGCTTGTTTTTTGACTAGTCAAAGGAAGATCAAAAGGCAAAATAATAACCCTGAACGCTTCAACAACCCCTGATATTTTTGCTCATTCAGCAATACAATATAGTTAAGAGGCTCTTCTGTTGAGAGTTCTTAAATGTTTTTAAAAAGTATCCTGAGGCTCATTCTAGGCCTTGATTTAAGAATCCCTGAGCAGCCACAGTCTTCCCTGTGAAATGGACGGCCCCGGAAGTCATTCTCTACGGCCAGTACTTCATCAAGAGTGACGTTTGGAGCTTCGGCATCCTCATGATGGAGGTGATGACTCTTGGAGAGACTCCTTATCCTGGTGAGTCTCTGCCCGTCAGGAGGAGACAACTATACAGGGTGTCTAAAAAAAATACTCGCATTTCAAATGACGAGAAAAACATTTATGAACATAGAATGAAAAGAAATTACTTCGAATACAGACGACACATGTAATTGAAGAATCCTGTTTGCAAATGTTTAAACTGATGACCATATTTGTCCAGACAACGCTAATAACGCGCATCAAGGGATTCGCAAACGTCACGAAACAGGTCATTAAGAATTTCGCGACATTGTCATTTAATTTCCAATTTAAATGCACCAATTGTTCATCAGCATTTCAGGACCAGCCTTTCTTCTTCCAAGCTAAGCTGATTTCCTTCCATGCTGTGATGAATTGAATACACCTGTAATTAGAAAAAGCAGCATGTTAACCACGGTTAAAGTGCGAGTACATTTTTTTGAGACACCCTGTTGTCTCTATGGGAATTAGCTCTTCCAGATGGAAGATGTGAGGTTCCAGCTGAAGGATGAATAGATATTAATTTCGTTGAAATAGAATAGGTTTTTACATTTTGCTACGGACCATCTTTTTTTCGCTTCTGCTGTCCTGTTTTTCGTAGTACTACTTTCTTCTTCAATTTGTATCTTATTTCATGAACTTGCTTCCTAACTTGCTGTTTCTGTGTGCCGGGGACCTTGTGTGGTAACCCATCTTGCACAAAGATTCACCGTTCCATAATACATTGTATCTTCCTCTTTTTCTCTCTGAAACACCTTTGTTGCCATATAGCTTGAACTTCCTTCTAATCTAATTTAAAGTTGGTAAATCTCTGCTGATGGTAGACATTTTGAGAGAGCCTGAAATTTTTGCGAGTCACAAGCTCGTTTGATAGAGATATACGGCTGTCTGCTGTTAGATAAATAACTTGTGTTTGTCGCATATTCATGTATATCGTATATTCATGTTTGTAATATCTTGAGATGTGTTTTTATGTAATAATTCAGGATGTTCTGTAGCAGTAAGCAGTCCACTATCAGGGTACACTACATGCATCACTTTGTTCAGCTACAACCCAGGAATTTACGAAGAATTGACAATTGCATGGCTATCACATGCGAATTTAAGTAACATGTACATTGAAGTTTGCGAATAGAAATTGAAATATTAAAAATTCCTTATAGTTAAGTTAATATCAGAGTAGTACAGGAAAAAATTTTGCTATGATGAAAAAGTCAAAAAAATTTAGGTTTGCAGTTTGTTCACGAAAAAAGTACCCTACAATCTGTAGCGTACTTCTCGTTAGAAGTGTAGAATGTATCCACAACTAACTAAAGTGTCTGGAATTCTACTTTCAATGCAGTGGGATGAAGAAATATATCAACAGGGTAAAGAACCACAAGTAGGAGCTCCTATCTCGGATGCATTAGTGGAAATTAACATTGCAATCTATGAAGGCAAATTTCATCGCTGAACATCCTTGTTTAAGCTTTCCCTACTTTGAAAGCGCTAAAATTGTGTTAAAATGCACTGTTTGTTATATTGAGAAAACTGTTAGAAACTTGAGAAAACGTATTGTCGAGCGCGTAGTAAATGAGCAAAGGAAGAATAGGCTATCCCTTGTTTGTTAGCAATCAGAAATAGAAATCTGTTCTTTCAAACTTACCAATTTATCAATGCGTTGAGAACTAATGTTCTAGGAAAATGATAGATGTTTTTAAAAATCATCTATAGTAAAAGACGAAGACAATCAGGGAAGAAGGGAGTTCCACGGTGCCACACATCTTTTAATTGTGCTTTAAAGACTAACAGTTAAATTAAACTTTCGGTTGCAGACTGCATGCGTAGAGGGGAGGAGGAAAGTACTCGTGTCCGTGCTTTAACGCTGACCGCAACGTGCGCCACCGGTGGCCGCGGTGGGGATTTCCATAGTGCTCCTGACCGACCAGTAGTCAGATTCAATTTTCATATATACTTGATTAAAGCTAAAGAGGGCATGGCCCGATTGCGATTTTCAAAATTACTTACAATTGACTTTTTAAATGAGTTGAATATTGAACGTCAGTTCAACCAATAGCGGTCAAAGTGTTTAGGCTATCAACACCCTTCATGATTACTATTATTACCATCATTATTATTTTCATAATAATTATTAATATTCAAGTGAGCTTCGCCTTTCCCAGGTATGTCGAACCAGAAGGTGATGCAGCTGGTGCCTGCCGGCTACAGAATGTCGCGTCCAGTGTCACCCATCGAGTGCCCCGAGGGTCTCTTCGACGTCATGCAGAAATGCTGGTGTGTGAACAAAGATGACCGGCTTTCTTTTCAGCACCTACAGTCCTACCTCCTGGAGTGGGAGCTATACTCAGATGTGAATTATGATGACCCTGAGCAACAAAATACAGACTGATGCCTTCTGCGAACCTCTTGTGCTGTTCAGTCACTGTAGTTAACTTCACGCGTGTGCAGTAGGAACATTCCATTTTCAAATGGTGGGGCTCTAATTACCGCATTTGATGCCGTACCACGGAAGAGTGGACGCGATAAGGGTTAATGACTCGGAAAGTTGTTTTGGACTTCCTTTGAAGAAGTTGTTATAGTTTACCTTATAACGCGTGTTAATTATCTATAGCAAGTCAATAGGTTTTGTAGGTTCCAGAGTTTATTAAAGGAGAATAATGCGAATGATCAGAATGTTTGATCATTTTTTTCTGTGTTTGCTAATTATTCATGTTTGATGTTATTTCAAGAACCGTCCGAAGAACCCAACGAGTTTTCGAATAACCCCTTCACATGCTCAAAAAAACAGGACGTTCTTTACAGTAACCCATTATAACAATGATCACTTGTACAGTAGTATGCCCCAATGGTAAGTTGATTCCTTCTAAACCTACAATCAACCACTATAACATTACGCTGTGAGTATACCTGTCGTTCTCTCTTGTGTTGATGATGGATTTAGAAGTGCAACTCACCTGAACATGTCACTTAAAACTAAGTAATTCCTGCGGCAGTAAAGAGATGATTGTCCTACCATGCTACTTGCTGTCCTCACGCACTTCCTGTAAATAAACCCGAGAAATTTGAGATAATAAATATTTACAGTATAAACACATTTTTTCTTTTCTTTGCATCCATCCTACCAGCTCATGGTTGAGAAGGAACTTATGAAGGAGTTCTGTACGACATCGTCCGTAATTTTCACGCAGATCCCGGAGGAAGATTGACACGTTGACTGCGAAGAGTTAAACAGAAGTTCGATATTCAATTTGAAATTTGAAATCAGTTGTTAATAAAATTCATACATAGCAAACATTACCTGGGTATATTAAATACCATTGATTAAAAAAGATTGTTAGACGATTTTCATACGACCCACCGGTGGGTCGTATTGCCAGCAATGTGTTGAAACTTCCACGGTGAAGAAATAAAAGTCGAGCTCACGAAGTGCGCGTGCTGAGCTGCGACGAGCGTCGCATGACAACTCGGGCTGCCGAGATATTAAATCAAAATGAAATTTGAATGAATTTAAAATCACATTAAATCACAGAGCTGGCTTTCCAACACCTGGTAAAATCAGCGGTAGTTAAAGAGTAACAAATTTAGGGTTACGTTTCCACCAGAGTCAGCAACAATATGCATTTATGGAATCCCCTGACTTAGCTAGATAAACATAGATGGCCTTTGCAGCAACGGATGTTAAGTTCCAATAGTGGTAGCAGTCTCAATTGAGAGGATCCAGTATGAACTAATTACGTCATCACTAACCAGGTAATGGTAAAGCATACGAGGAATTTTACTGACAGCCCCTACTCGCTTACGGTCACATCAAACGACGAGCAGCAGGTAGTAGTAGTAGTAGTATTAGCATTGATTTGCTAGCGCTTCAGTAGTTCGTACTATATCGCGCCGTAGGTCTCAATTCAAAGAAAAATCAAGCTTCACATCATTTCAACAAAAGCACACTACATAGTCGTTGTTCAACGCTTGTCACGATCATCATGGATAACACAGTAACAGCCATCACAAAAAACAAAAACAAAAAACGCTTTATTGCCACCCACATTATTGTCATCTTTTAAGAGCCCCAGTTGATCTTCGAAAAGATCATCTACTGGGCCATGCATATTCCGCAAGCACAGGACAGCCAAAACCCCGTAGGGGATTTCAGCTGCCCACCCATTTATGGCCGGGCGCCTTACCCACGCTGAAACCCCCCGAGGCATCTACGCAGCGCGCCCGGCCATATCGCAGTTTAATTATCCACATCTCAGACGTGAAGAAGTGCCTCGCTTAGACTGTTCTCCTTCTGGTTAAATTTCAGATATCAATTTGCACTTCTCTAGAAACATTTTAAGTGCTGTTACACTGAAAGCTGAGTGCTCATTTTCCCTGAGCATTCCGGTCATTACATCCTCATCAGGACCTCGCAGTCTCGGGAAGCACACATTCCTGGCAGCAGCATATCGAGGGCACTCGACAAGGAAGTGTTTGACAGTCAAAGGAACGTGGCACCGCTCACATCGTGGCTGTGGCTGCCGCTCCATCAAGTGTCCGTGCGTCAATCGTGTGTGGCCATTACGAAGGCGACAGAGTATCACTTCCATTCGGCGAGGACGACAACTAGACGATATCCACTCACGCACGGTGGGTTTAATACTTCTCAACTTATTATTAATTGTTCTGTCCCACTCCCGTTGCCACAAACTTCTCACTGCAGCCTTCTTTTCGAGGGTAGTAGTCTCGGAACGGGACCATCAAGTTCAGCGTTTCCTCAGTTGTCTCCGCAGCTTGCTTAGCCTCCCGGTCAGCTCGCTCATTGCCCGATACTCCCACATGTCCGGGCACCCAGCATAACATGACACTCTTACGTCTACTCGCAAAGTTTATTAACATTACGAGAATCTCAGCAATTAGCGGGTGTGTACTATTATACATTTGCGCGGCATCGATAACGCTTTATGAGTCAACAAAAACAGTAAAAGAGCCACATGGATACTCCTCAATCAATTTCAGCGCCTCCAACACACCGTACAGTTCCGCTGTGAAAATCGACGACTCTGGGAGCAGTTTCCTCGCACTAACCCTTTCTCCAGAAACGGCAGCACATCCCACAGCGTCTCCCGTTTTTGATCCATCAGTGTAGAACTTCACGGAGTTTGCGTGCTTGTCAAGTACATGCTCCATGAAAATTCCCTTCAGGATGTAGTCTGGCATGGATTCCTTCTTGGGCATCCGGCATCCAGGGCAAAAACAAAACAGAGCAGGAGGTCTAACAGCGAAGGTTCACAGAAAACATCAAATTGATTTTCATGTATATTTATGTAATGCCAAAGATACAAACGGAAGCTATCCTCATACACAATAAAATGAATTTTATTCTAACACAGTAAAATGGCAAGAAAAATACACTTCAAGCCAAACAACAAACCAAAACGCAACTAAAGAGAACGGCTGCACAGGAGGCTCACCAAACTGCAAAGGAAGTCGTAACTCCGGGCAAAATAATACTTCAGTAAAATCAAACCAAAATCCCCAATGCTATTATGGATATGGTTTAAACTTTGACACAGGGGCGAATCCTAAGAGCGGACAAGGGATGTTCTTCACTAACACAAGTTGAGGCACCAGCGACTACAGAGCACGATGCGCCTCGGGCAGCTTGCCGGCTACCCGTCAGAAAACCTATACATGAGATACAATATGGCAGAACCGAACAACAGAACACCCGCCCGTACAGCAACTGACTGATGGCTGCAATAAGTGTACGTGTTCCATACGACGGCGATATTCTAGTATGAGGCTGCGTCACAAAAATTTCCGATATAGATGAAGAGGCATGCATATGCTTTTGGCCGCGCTCCCTCCCATCACGGAGGGGAGAAGAATGAACACTTGAACGAGACGAACTTACACTGCGCCTGGGAGTCTGAGTCTGAGCACACTACATGGCAGCTGTAGCATTTATTACTCGTGTGCTCTCCAAAGTGACCAACTAGATAGTCCAGGTTGACGAGATCACTGCTTGCGCGATGCCGCACATCATCATTGTAGTAAACATCAGATAAAAACGAGGACAGAACACATCTGCTAGAACGTAGCTTTTAGATATATGCAGCATCAAATAGAAGAAGCATACTGATGACACACATGCAAACGATCGTTGACCTCGAGACACTGGAAAAAATTGTCTAATAAATACATAGATGAATAAAAAATGAACGAAAGACGAGCAGATAGTCTAGAGGAGTGTATTAGTTGAAATCACCGGGATATAATACGTGCTCCGCACAAGGGCCTGCAGACCTGTACACAAAGTTGAAATACATTTCATCTCGGGAACGATGCAAAACTGTACTGCGCTACTGTACAAACACACAAACTCGCTGCATCTTCACAGAGATCAGCCAACCTTCTCTCGTCTGAAGTACGACTACCAAACAATGTGCTGAGCTTGAGTCACTGTTCGAAGCAGCAGAAAATAATGCGAATTGCTGGCAAGTCACTCGCATGAGAACTGCCAAAATTTCAAACCGCAATCCAGTCAAGTGAGTGCTCGCATCTAAGCTTAAACCAATCGTTTCTACGGAAAAAAATCACACCAAATCATCCCTCTTAAATTATCTATCGCTTACGAAGGCCTGAATTTAACTTTCCCTAACTTCACCGATGAGAAAGACACTCCACTCTACAAAATTCTCAAGACAAGCCAAACGGCACCACCAATATGTTTACAATGTTAATAACATACAGCCACCACAACGGTAACTTCACAAATGATTAATTTTGCTGCGGACAGCAAAAAAGAGCTCGCTAAGAGCACAGCAAACAGAACACTGAAGGAATGCAGCATAAGACAGCAGAAGTCTCAAGCGAGCCTTCAGGGGGAAATTTTCGAGCAGCCTCTGACGTTTGTTACAATGTCAAGATGAGGCACAAGGAAGCGATTAGTCTGAATGAAAGCAACACAAGAAACATTTTAACTAACGAGTGCAAGATGAACACAAGAGAAAGGAGGAATGAAATCAAAAGCTGGTTAAGTCTCACGTAGTCAGAGCGCAAATTTGCCTAAAAGAACATTTAAAACAGTTAAGAAAACCTTTCCACATTTTGAATATAGCACAACCGCCACAAGACAGAGCGGCCTATCTTCAAACTGGGACGTAATAAAATTATTCCAGTCCTTCTCACTCAAGTAGCTTCTTTCGTATACCACCGAGTGCAGCTGCCCGCATAATACATCAGGTCTCGAGATTCTCAATCCGCTAAATTTTGAATATTATGTGTTGTCCTACAGCTTATTAGCTTTGCTCTAATTCGGCGCAATACAGCGTACCTCGGAATTCATGAATGACAGAGGTCGAGAAAATGCAATTCCACACAACATTACAAGTTGAGAATCAAAGCTCGCATGAAGTACTGGTTGTACATAACGCTCTCCATGACACACTGAATGTGTACGCAAATACAGTAGTAAACAGGAAGCAAAGAAAAATTTGAGGTATTTCTCTATACTAACGTCCAGACTCTCTGTAGTGTTTACTTTAAATGAAACCAGTAATGAATATGAATGTGATTGTGTGTCAACAGAATGATGGCTATCATCAACATCAGATCAGCGAGAGACTACTGTGTGAAGCAGTAAGAGGGACAAGGGGAAATAAACAGAAACTTTAATTCTCTGGACAATCAGAGCCAAGTCATTCACTCCATATCAGCGCTGAAAGCCGACATCACTGAGGTCAAAAGAATCTTACACACTAAATATATACAGCATATACAAGGAGCTTACTGACAAGGAAGAAGTATCTACGACAGTACTACAATGCAAGAAGGACTGTACAAAATAGCGCTAGTGCACTACGCTCAGGCCAAGCAGAATGTATTTAAATATTCACACAGTTGCCGACCACACGAGTCGTTCGTTTCACGGCACATCTCTCGGGTACTCGCTACCACTTGGTAGAAACATTTGAGAAATTAGAATTGACAGCATTTCTCTCAGATTAGCAAATTTAACCTGTTGAACGAAATTTGCTACGCGAGTGGCGGAGGAGCAGAGCGAGAAAAATTATCGAAAAATAGCACATAAAGATCAAATTATACAAACAGTACGCAACGGACGTTGTCGCTCACACTCCACAGCACATACAACCACCACCACTACAAACCGAAGTACAGAAAAAAATAATAAAATTTTAGTGCATAGATGAGAACATGCTCATGGCGTCTCCAAATATGCGCGGCAAAACCCGGCTATCCAAAATTCATTTGAAATACTTGGTGTCAGCTCAGCTACTCTGTAAATCTTAAATTAAATCGCCGCACAACAGATTCTCTCTCGTCAGAATGAACTCAACTAGCAGCTGTCGGATTACTTAACACATTTATTTAAAAAGATCACGCTAGTCATGAAGTGAAAGTAAGCTATAAATTAAAGATGATTAATGCTTGAACACATGTACTTAGTTTTATTTAAATGAATAAAAATGCCTTTAAGATAGGTGGAAGCTGTGTTGCCCTTCGTTAATTGCGAAACCCAGTTTTTCCTTCATGATTTCGTAGGTAGAATAGTCGGGCAGCTTGAGGTAGTTTACGCATGTCATCACTGAAGGCAGGAAGTCGTCAGGATTTTCGTTTGCTTCGAACGTCTTGCGCACGATCGTGAGAGGCGGAGTCAAACTTCGGAAGCCTGCAACCAAAGGGGGCAGTCAAAAACAAGGTACTTGTATTATCCCACATAACTTACAAAATATTCAAAAAAAGCGATAAATAACTTTGTTGACAATTACACCAAAAAGAGGAATTCAATTAAGAAGCTTTTGCGTTCCAGTCAAAAGTCAACAAACAAAATGACCACGCAGCATTTGGCATACATGCCTGCAGCTCGAACCGAGCCATGAATCAAAATCGCGTCTAATAAGGAAAGACCTCGCACTCACCTCCAACAGGCAATCTAGGAGACCCTGTGGTGAACTGCAAGAAATTTCTCTGGTCCTTGGGCGAATATTCCGATAGAATCTGAAAATAAATATAAAAACTTTCGTTACAAACACTAATTTGTCGTTCTCTCAAGTTAAAAAATGGCTATTTTGGGCCTCATCCAATTACTCAAGATTTGCATGTATCGAACACCAACAGCTACGGCACATTACTCATCCAGGGACTGACAAATTCTAATTTAAACATGAACAAAAGGATGTTAAAAACATCACTACAAGCAGCACGAGCAGTCGAGAGTAACAAACACAACGGTTCCGAGTATGTTGCTCCGAGTGATACTAATGGCATCTGCTTCTGTACTAGCACATAGCACGACGCAACTGAATCTAGCCATTTGAGGGAGACGAGGTATAGTCCCTATTGGTCTTGTGAAGTGCATCATAATAGTTCCCGCTTTGAGAAGTTATCTCAGAAGCAGAAAAAAAATGCTGTCTAAAGACTAAAATGATAGTTAACCGCGCGTTGACGTTCAGAGCTTGGAAGTGAAAACAGTTTCATCGTAACAAACTACAACACAGGTATCAAAAATGCAGCAATTTTATTTAAACTCGAGAAAACGTACTAATCATGAAGAAAAAAGATTTGCGTTAGCATCAAGAGAACATTTACCTGCAAGAGGAACTTGACGGAGCGCGAGTCGTGAGTGTAGCCGTGGTCGGGTTTGCAACACTCGGCCAGCACCTTCACGTCCCAGTGAGAGGCCGCGCTGCTGCCACAGAACACCTGCTCCAGCTCCTCGGGATAGAACACCTGCCAAATACGAACACGATTTTAGATAATACACTCAATTCATGTTATTGTTAATGCTGCTATTATTATTATTGGTACTCTAGAAACTGGTAAAACACAGTGAATTCTGTTATAAATTAATGCAACTATTACTATTAGTACCCTAAAAACTGTTACAAAACAGTGAATTCATGTTGTTAATGCTACTGTTATTATTATTATTAGCACTATAAAGACCCTGTTGGAATCAAGCCCGAGCAAGAAAAAAACTTTAGATTGAAACTGTAAAAGACCAGAGAAAAATCTCGGTTGCATAGACAGAAGAGAACACGAGGTGTCTGACCTGCAGCTGGCTCATGGGGAAGACGCTGTCAAAGCCCTCCTTGAAGGCCTCCATCTGGCGCCACACCCCCTCGCGCAGCAGCCACTCCACCACTAGCTGCACACAACCACTCGTCAGACATGGAGTAGGTAATTACCTCTTATCCGCCGCTCACTTCAAGTCACTGAAATGCTGTAGGTGTCCTCGCCAAATGACAGCTATTTTTCGTGAATTGGTAAATTTGTCCAACCACACGCGTGTTATTCGAATTTGCTGAACCAAGAGGTGTGATCAATTGACAAGGGGTGCGAAGACATCTACTGAATTCTAACACTGAGCAATGAAGTTATCTACACATCAATTTTTTGCTTTCAACCTGGAAGTGTCATTGCGTTTCCCTTTTCCAAATTAAATGTTTTACCGTTCGTTTTTAAGAGAGCTTGGGCTCCAAACGCTTTAATAAATTATTTTCTTGCACTGAATTGCATCACACTATCAAGTGCAGCCACTACTACAGTAGCTACGCAATAAGAAATCTGATGAACCTCAAGTAGTCGATGAATGCCAAATTTAGCGCAGCAGGCAGCATCCTAGCAGCGCCGACGCAAGTACGGGTTGAGTCTCAGGAGTCCTCTATTAGCAGCAGTGCTCTCAAAAATGAAGTCTATGAACTACTCTGACAGCTATTCTCGACTAAGCCAACACGTCTCCTGATAGGTGCTTAAATGAAACAAGTTGAGTCTGTTCGTGAATATCTGTCAACCATGTAATAGACGCGTAATGAGACAAGAATCAGCAATTCTGATGAGTGCATCTTACAAACCATTGCAGGCAACCTGATAACAAATGTCAACAGAGAATTAGAGCATGCCCAAATTTGCTGCGGACTGACCTGCAAGTACTGGTCGAGATTGTCGATTGTAACACAGCTATCGGCACCTCCTTTCTTGAGCTCGATATTCGGGTAACCTGGCAGTGTGAAGTTTAGCGAGAGGTCCTCCACGCTGCACCCATCCAGAGTTATGTTCTTCACATCGCTCTGAAATATTCGTCCAATTTCAAAACAAGGTCTTCTCCCTCGAGCTTCGCCAGGAAACCTTAGTCGACCAAATACATGTCTAGCTATCATGTGCATTGCACATTTTGGCCTCCACTTTTCAGAAATAATGTAGACCATCATCAGAAATCGCTAAAAAAAAAAAGGTAGGCGTTCAGCCCGTTACAAATTGATATGGAAGGCAGAATATGCGTTAGTTGAACAACAGGTGAAGAAAGATTTCCAAGAGAAAAAGATAGGCTTTCAACTCATTACAAATTGATATGGAAAGCAGAATATGCGTTGGTTGAAAAACACGTGAAGTAAGATTTTCAGGAAAAAGGGAAGCAGCTGCGTCACCTCGAGCTGTTGTGTGCTGTAGCCCTGTACCCTGGCCTGGTCCTGCACCCGCCTCTTCTGCAGGACGAGGGCATGCAGCTGCCGCAGAGTGCCCCCAAACTCGGGGTCCAGAGACAGCACGTCGGCCAGGCCCAGTGATCGTTCCTCCCCCAGCATCCATTTAAGCATGCACTCGTGCAGTGATAAGTCCACCTAGAATAACAGTCATATTAGAAGCAGATGTAATCCAACGCATGCTCTCAATAAAGTAGTCGAGGCCTTTCAGGCCCGGAAATCAGCTATGATGCTCCAAAAATAATATGTCACACATTACCATAAAAGGAATCTACTTATCAGTATATCTGAACTAGAAAGATGTTCATAACTAAGTATCATGAAATCAATAGTTTCTTCATAAACAGTCAACACTAGAGGAAGGAGATTTTGTGTATTTACCATCCTTGAATCCATCACAGCTTTCGCCATAAATTTGCCCAGGAATTTGAATTTCTGCTTGATTTTGTTCATGGCGGCTGATTTCATGGTCTTGGGCAGAGGCATGGGATACAAGCCCGTAGCTGCATTAACGTACTTCACAGTCTTGGACGACCCCTCCACAGTCTCCTCCTCAACAGCGACAGACTGCCCTCTCCACAACTCGAGCTCAGCTTTCTTCATTTCTCTGGACACGATAGCGTAGAACTCGAGGGTAGGACCCAGACCAGAGCCCACCTCCCCGCTATACTGGATCTCGAGAAGAGCTTTTGAAGGCACCAAGTCGTTGATGACGCTCTCGGCCTGCTTGAGGATGTCCTCTCTGCTTACAGTCTTCTTCTTGCGGTCGAGGCGCGGAGTGACACGTTCCGTAGAGTCGCCGTGGTTGAGCTCAGGGTTCGTCTCTTGCAGGCGCTGGATGGCGCGGTCTCGATCAAACGACACAGCGTAGAAGAGCAGTTGGCGCGTCTCGAACGGGAACAAGAATGGACTGCAACGAGAGATTTCCATTCAGTCCATGTTACACACTTATTGAGGTTGGAACCTGTATCTGACACACACTGAAGTCATGTTTCATATATCCCAATGCACCAAGGAGAACAAAAAATTACTCGTTTCTATTGTCACATGTAATTATTCATGAAAATTAAAACTACCTATTACTTCAATACAGTTAACATTAACAATGAAAATAAATTCCATAACACAAGTCACTTAGCAAAAACAAAAGTTCGTTTGAAGTAGCAACCATCAAAATTGATGTAAGCGTAAAATTCACCCTTGCTTCAAGTAAATACCGTTGATGAGGTCTATACCATCAGTCGTGAAGAGCTACTAGCCGCGTCAGGTGGCGAGAAAATCGTCGAAAATCAAGACATGAAACAAAATGAAATTGTTGTAACACTTCACTTTTGAAGTCAACATATACTGAAATAGAACCACAGCAAGGTCTAATTCAAGTCCTTGGGTTGTTTTCCCGAGGAAAATTAAGGGAACACTGATAATTTCTAATGAACAGTTGAGCAAAAACAAGACACTATACAAGAAAAGTTGCCAGAACACACCATGCATAAGCGATTTGAGGAAGCCAGGGCGGCAAGTTCCCGGTCATAATGACAAGCGGGTCTTGCAACTGCCGGTTGGCCTTGGCAGTGAGTTTGACGTTCTGGAAGTCGACCATAGGCACGGGGAGCTTGGTGGGAGCGGGCGGGTAGAGGCTGTGGTAGTGTCTGTTGAGCACCGACAACACTCGCACCAGCGTCAGCACCTCCAGGCAGGGATCCTTCACAGTCACAGAGGCAGGCAGCGTGGCACTCAGTAGCGAGTCCAGCACAGCTGAGCTCCCGCCGATCAGCGCTGCATCTGCACATAAGCACGTTGAAACGCGACTCTTTCTTTTCAAAGAACTAATAATAGTAGCAGTTAATTCATAGACTGAGTCTGACTAAAATAAACTGGCACCAGCATTAATTACCATTAATTGATACAGCAGTAACTTGTGCACTAATGATAAATCTTCCGATCGTATGAACGAATTAAGTATTCGTTTCAACTGAATTACATATAGGGTTTCTGACACGTGAATTCTTCAGTTTTGAAACGAAAAAGAAACTTCGTTCATATGACTTACTAGGATGGTCAATGCAGAAAAACTGAAGGAAAAATGATCAAATTCACAGAACTGACCAGTGACGAGCGATTCGGTAAGTTTCTTCTTAGGACTTGATTTCGAGCCGCCCTTGCCCTTACGAGAGGACTTCACTGGAGGCTCTTCCATCACGGGTCTGTGGGAGTTAAAGAACGTCACAAGTTTTAAAATGTGCTCGTTATCAATAAAGTAAAATTCAAACAGACGTTGCGTCAGTTAAACTATGCTCTTTGTTCTCAAAAAAGCAATTTCTCAGTCACTAAATACTTAACTTCAACAATACTTCAATCGAGGAGAAAACGCAAGTTTCCTGGGTAATTTTGAATTTCAAAAAATTTTAACACTTCATCGAAGAGAGCCTCATTCAGCCCAGACATAGACTGCTGCGGGTTTGGTTATCTGAACGATGTGCGTTCCTCTTAACCGTTCGTATCAAACGCAAAGAAAGCCATTTCAACGCTGCAATGCGCTTCTCAACTTCGTAGCAGCGTAGAACAATAATGGCAGCTAAGCCTAACTATATGTAACAAGAATACAAAAAGTTACAAAACCCAACTAATGTACCGATATCGATTGGCGTGCAGCTAACGGAACGAGTCAAATCACGAAAGCAACCTGAGGGAAACGTGCGAAGTAGGCGCATCACTGAACAGACCTGTAGTAAATGGTGTGAGTGTGGAGCCAGACAGCGCTTTGAGAAACGGGCACTTCTCCCTCGTTCTCAGCATCACTAGGGGACAGCTCCTGGGAGTAGTGGCGGAGAGCCTGGTAGACCGTCATGTTGTATGGCAGCACCTGGTCGCCGATCAGGAACTCCAGTTTGTGCTGCTGGCTGCTCTGGCTCGACGATATCGACGCCTAAAAACGATATCGACTCCTGAGTTCGCGCATCATTTGAGGGCAATGAAAATTTACAGCAAAATAAATAATCCATTGAATACTTAAAAATACAGGGTATGTTTTTAACGAGTTCATGCTATGATTTACTGACGACATAACTATTGATACAACTGATGGTCTACTGATTGATGCAAGGTAGCATCACTGTCGATTCGCAAAGAACTCAAGAGCCTAAGCACACGAAGGCACTGACCAGGTTGTCGTCGATGTCGTCATCATCAGTATTGTCATCGTCGCTGTTGTCGTCGTGCTGGTGGTCGCGCAGGCGAGCGTAGCCCCGCACGACGAGGTAGCGCTCGATGGCCTGCACCAGCGCTAGAGGGTCCACCTTGACGGGACCGCCGCGCCACTCGCGCAGCCGCGTGCACGACGGGTCGCGCTGCAAGTTGCACTGCAGAAAACGACCAAAACACCTTTCTTAACACTGCGACCGCGGCTGGTAAAACTGCTGTTCAATGTTCGACTCAAATTTAAATTCAATTGTAGTAAGCACTATTGAAAATGGCAACCATTAACTTGATCGTGTTTTCATTTAGTTTTGATTCAGTATTTATGGAAATTACGTCTGTGGCTATTGGTTGGTCAGCAGCATCATGAAAACTTCCTCAGTGACCACCGATGGCCCATGTCAAAGTCGAAGTGTTAATTTGCCTTCTGTACGTGGAACAATTTCAGCAGCACCATGCAGACCTTTACAGACTTTTCGGAGAGCTTATACTACAACACAAAGATGAAAATTCCCATTCATTCAGAGAAACGAAAATAGCGCACAAACCGAGGCATAACATGCGTTTCTTAAAAAGCAAGATTGCAAAACAAAAACTCAACAAATAAATATTGCTGGCAGAGTGATACGCGTAGAAGATTCGTTGACCTTGAACTATTCTATGACATATGATCTATGACACAGGACGTGTGACACGTGAATCGCAGCACAACACAAACCCACCTTGAGCTGATGTGTGTTGAGGAACTTGATGGCAGACGTGGCCCCTCCCCTGGACCCGGTGCCCCCGCCTGAAGGGAGGTCGTGGACCTTCACAGGGAATTGCTCGAGCTGATTGACGCACGACATGAGCTTCGAGAGGAGGCCAGTGAAGCGGGACACCACGCCAGGGTCACAGCCACCGCCCGGCTCCAGGGGGTCCAGCTGCCCACAACACAAGAGTTCACTCACAAGCTGCTGCACTAAATACTGCCAAACGCGCATCTTCCTATTGACTAAACACTGCAGCAATTCTTACCTCGAGATTCCAGAAGTGTGTCACGATTTTAGTGGACGTAAAAACCGCCACGATCAACGTATTTTTACAACAAAATAGACTATAACAAAACAACGAGATAGAATTAAATAATAGAGAGGAAAGAAGCACCATTATTTTAGAACGAAGTGAACTCTTCATGGTAAGCTACTACATAGTTTTTGGCTAGGCACGCGCCAGAAAAAAATCAAATTAAGAATTACACAAGAGCTCCACAGAAGGGACAAAACGCGCTGGCATCGCACATGCAATGAAGCAGAGAAAAATCTAATATAATATTTCACACACAGTCAGACCACAAGTATTCCACTCATCTAACCGGAGAATTAAAAAAAAAATTATACGCACTATCACATTAATTTACCTTTAAATGCACCTTCCAGGCCCAACTGATCCAAAACAAACACCCTCCCACCACCCAGCACTACTTTTTAACATCCATAAATATTGAAAAATGAATAAAATTCATTGCAATGTCCACTCCTTGTTGCACACGTTCACTGCACCCACCCAACACAGCAAGCATCCTCTCATTACAGAAAACATCAACATCAAAGTAGAGTGAAATGATGCTTGGCCCCCGGCGCACTCACCGAACACCCCAAGAAGACGTGAAGGAAGCTTCGAAGTCGCTCGTCTCTCGGTGTTCTGACTATGTTGGCCACGACGGCAGGCTCTAGAGCCCCGCCTCCTGACGCCTCCACAGCGCCGCTATTGATGGGACTAGCGCCACCTCCGCTGCCGGCGCTCGTCTTGGTGCTCTCGCACCTGATCGCAACAAGCCTCAACGTCAAACTCTGCATTGGGGGACTTGAGTGGTAATGCTATGCCCACAACGCAGCCAATTTTTCCTTTATGGTTTAAATTGGAATATACGTAGCATACAAATTTTATTTAAATAATATCTTACTTTAGCTCGAGTCTACTGGTGTTTGGTTTTAGGTTCATCAAGCTATCTGATAAGTAGCTAATTTTACATGCTGAATATCCAAAAGTTCAATCTGCTTTTTTTGGCAGCTTCGATATTAACTGAGTGCATAAGCTGCCTGGGGCCAGAATCATGGGTTCAATACTGCTTCACTAAGACAAACCTTCAACAGAGAATAATGCGCTAAAATTGATGCACAAATTCAGGCTTATCTTCTTGCACGTGCTGCGCTCAGCAGCTAAGCTTTAAATCACGAGAACTAAGAAACTTTTGTATATTTTTAGCAATAATAGATATACAAAAAGATTATATACATAAGATCAAGCAATAAGATCATATACATAAGATCATATACATCGCGCACAGTACCTGCTAGCGACAATATCATCAGCGACGGTGGCACTGGTACCCGGCACAGCGACCTCTGAAAGCGGCTCGTGATGCTGCTGGTCTTTGCCGCCCTTCGTGATGTTGTCCTTGTCGAGGCGCTTGTCAGTGGCGGTGAGGTAGAGAAGCAGGGTGTGCACCAGGCCCGAGTGGATCAGTTCAAAAGAGGAAATGTCAGAGCCAGTGACGATGTGCATCATCTCCGTCAGCGCAGGGATGCAGTTGCCAGGCTGGAACCAGTACAAACATTGAATATGTGAGAAATCCAATACTCGCCAAATGAGTTGAAGCTGATGAATTAACACAAGAATTGAGCAATAGAAATATTTGAAGTTCAACAAGATTGCACTGAAGCATTATTTAATACAAATTCTTAATTTAGTGTACGTTTATGCAACATATTTTAGATAAAACTGCTACTGTAACTATAAAACTCGTGCGCATCGAGTTCAATACACAAAGTCAATAAAATAACATTGAGCCCCAGATGGAAAAAGTCAAGTCCTGTGCTTCTATTTTAAAGTGCTGACACACATCACATTATGTGAGCAACTCGCACCTCTTTAACACATCGTTTTGCCAAGGACAAAATACGAAAGTACATCACCTCTCACATGTATACTGAAAGCATCCATGAAGAAAGCCCTCGCGATGCACACTAGGCTGGATTTACATATTAACCCTTAAACGTCCGCATTTTGCACTCATATTACCGTTATCACAACCACCATCACTAAACTGGCACCGGCAACATGTAGACACCGACAACAACGAGGAAGAAACTGCTACTCGACAATGAACTTCGAAGAACACATTATGGCACAAACTTCACAAAGAATCAAGTACATTAGAGCTGCTTATGAAAGTGGATTTTGAAATCCACTTTGAAAGTAAAGGGTTAACGAAGAACATGAAACACACAAAAAGAAATAACCTGGGTGTGGAGCTGCTGTATGGCCCCAATGAGTCTGTTGAGGACAGTGAGTGCAGGGTGTGTGAGGCCCTGCAGCTCGAGACCGAAGTGCTCTCTGTCGAGTCTCATGGCCTGTTCTCTGACCCACGTTCTCACGCTCTCGCGGTGGCGGCTGCTACTACTGCTGCTGCTACTGCAGCTCGTCTAAAGGTAAATACACACTAGTTACTCAAAGATTACTTATGACAAGAACTAAATTCCTCACTCTAAATTTATATACGAAATAAACAATCCCTATAGCCCTTCACAAAATTGTCCTCCAAAAAAATTTACAAGATGAAGTACACACACACATTACTGATCACATAGAAGTTGATAATATAGATCGTTTTCTGATAAGGCGTGAGGCAACACCTCTACCACGGATTTTATCTCATTTGTCAACTAAAAGATAAGCTACCAGCCTTAGCATACTCGGTTGTTCATCCAATCATTCCCACAAATTATAAAGTGAGTTACTATAAAAAAACCTACAATAGAAAATCATTTCATAGACGATATCTTCACGACATAATTTCTGCAAAGACTTCAAGTAGAATTATAGGGCTACGTTACAGAAGAAGCCAAGAATTGTACATTCAATGGCGACCGCATGCAAGCATGGAAGCCAGTCGAGCTCACCTGAGGATGGTGAGGGATGAGAGACGCAGGAGAGCAGTAGCTGTTGCTGCGGCTGCTCACGTTCTTCTCCTGCACACAAACACATGTGATGATCATACCAGCCTACTGCTACTAAGCTGATTTTCTAATGGTATTAATAACGACGCAGTCAAAACCCTAACGGCGAATTGACTCCTGGAGTAACATAAGCAGTCAGAAATACAATCGCTTATGCTGCAAAAGATAGCTAGCAATGTCTCCATTTTAATCATTAATAAAGTACACAACCAAAGAAATACTGTACGAGAGTTTAAGGGTAGCTCAGGAATTCAACACATTTTTAGAGTAACAGTAAGTTTAAAAATATATCAAATTACAAACAAGACTATTGCTTTTTTCTCCAAGGTGAGGCAAAATATTCATCACCTATTAGAGGGAGAACGAGTCTCTCTATACTTGCTCAATATCAACAAAAATACGGAAGAACGCGTAATCATTTTTCTATTTTGAAGGGTTATTTCCAGATATATTTCTACACGAAGACTACTTAAATACATATTACAACTACTGAAAGAAGAGCCGATCTTGCTGTAATATCGGAATCAAGCTCCGTTTGCACAAATTAGTGGTTATCATTACCACCGGTTTTAACGAACAACTGCCCAATTTTTTAAGACTTAAAAGTTCAAATTTTAGGTAGATTTACTAGAAGTAAGCAAATTTTCTCACAAACTTGAACTAAAGTCTGCAGTGCAGCGGTGTAGTGACATTACACCGCTGCACTGCCTATGTCTGAAAAACGAATAGTGACCTTTCAACAGGATCAACAAACGAGGTACCAGTTACAGGTTTAAGAAACTAGGTGACACAGACCCGAGGGAAGAACGGCGAGCAGTCGTCATTGGATAACTTCGACGCTGAAAAACTTCGACAACAAGAAATAAAGAAGGGGGAAGAGCAGTCACTGAATAACTCCCGACAACAAGAAATAAAGAAGGGGTAATGTACTAACTTTGACTTCCTGAGGAGGCGTTGCGCTGGAACTGCAGCGGCCCCACCGTACAGGGTTGAGGTTGGCCAAGAAGCTGGAGCCGCCGCTCCTGCCGCTGCCTGCCCCTCTACTGCTACTGCTGCTGCTCGTGCTGCTCGACCCTCCTCCGCCGTGCGCCTGCACCACCAACCACGAGTCAGTACCATACACCGGGCACTCTCTCGTCACTTCAATGTCATTACATTTATCACTAGAGCTAAATTAATTTCTTAAATTATACAAGCTTTTTCTCTGGCCAATTGTCATTCACCGCAAAGCAGACCGTCACACACAGTCCAACATTACACTTTGTTAATTGAAAAAGTATTGGGATATGGTCATAGCTCAAAACCAATATTTTCCTCCTCTTTAACATTATCAGAAGAGCATACTTCATACACAGCAAGATCTCTACCTCATACATTTTATCAACGTATTCCACCCTAAAGTTACAAAAAAGTCCTCAAATTATTACAAATTTTCAAATAAACTCTGAGTAAGGCAAAGACACCGCACGAGAAGACAGACATCACAAGAAACCGAGCACAGAGGTAGTAGGTGTTGATATATGAACATGA
Source organism: Platorchestia sp. MABIK (assembly GCA_014220935.1). NCBI lineage: Eukaryota > Metazoa > Arthropoda > Malacostraca > Amphipoda > Talitridae > Platorchestia > Platorchestia sp. MABIK. The sequence continues at coordinate 249,205 of JACJUY010000055.1, forward strand.
AGGAAAAATCCAAACTTTTCAACAGTAAAAAAACACACCGAGCCAGGCTGGAATGTTATGTGTTAAATACATCATAATTACACAGGAAGTTTTACCACCGAAGACGCTACAGAGACGTTTCATTGGAGTATGTATTCGATATTCCCCAGTTCATCATTTCTATTTACAGGGCTAATATCATTTCTGCTCTGTAAAATACAATACTCTCAAAGTAAATTATAGCTAATGAATTAACACAAAAATTAAATGAACACATGAAAGAGTGTTGACCTTAGCAGAGGCAGCAGAGCGCGCCCCGTGGTGCGTGGAGCTGGCGCCCCCCACGTGCCAGGCGGAGGTGCGGCTGCCTGCGTTGCTGCTGCTGCTCGTGTTCATGGGCATGTCGGGGCTGTTGGTCGTCGATGACAGAGCTGCAAACATTCACCACATCTTACTGCACTGAACTTACCACAGTTAAAATGCAAGGCGAGAATTCCTTTAGAGTCTCCTTATATCGCACGAGGAAAATAACCAAAGGCAGAGCAATGGTTATCAAACGAAAACGTCATACTAACAAAGTTGGAAGAATTTCTAGGTTACAATTTAATTCAAGTAAATATGAAGATTTTGTCAATGCAATCCACTATTTCAATAATGGCTTTTTTCTTTTAAATTGGTAGCACCAGCTCTAAAGAAGAATGCTACAAATGAGAGCACATTATCTCAGAGTGTGGGTAGTACCTCCGAATAAGAACAAAAAAAAGCATGCTTTCTAATATAAGTAGTGCATGTAACGTTAACTAAAATAAAGCATGCAATATTGATAGCAAGACGCAGAATGCAACAGTCTTAGCTCCGATACTTTCAAGTTGCATCTACAAGAGATGAGTCGTAATCCGAGTCTCAGCAAGAGACAAATAGTTACCATACAAGAGAGAGAAGTGGCATAAACACATACGAGAGCGGGAGCTCACATTTCATGAAGAACTCTCCAAAAGACGAGGCGTGCTGCTGAGAAGGCTCCTCCTGCCGCCTACTCCGCCACCTGCCGCCGCCACCACTGCCGCCTCCGCCGCCGCTGCTCATTCTGCTGGAGCGCTTCTTCTTGAGCACGTCTGCGAGGCGCAAGGAGGGAGAGCTCGTCAGCTTACTGGGGCCACTCGAGTTGTGCGGGACCCCGCCGCTGCTGTTGTTGATGCTGCTGCTCACGCCCGCTGGCACAAACAATTCCCAATGCACGCTCCATCTAACTAGAGCCTAAGGCATTTACACTCGCTTACACTGCGACCAGCTGGATAAATACAGCGAACCATTATGTCAATTGTTGTCGGAACATTAGGTACTTACATTCGAGTCACCTCGTTGAAAAAAATTCGAAGCCTAGCAGCTATTCACCAATATATTAATTTACAGCATCGTCATGATTTCACCAACAAATTAAGACAATAGCTGGAGCTGAAAAACGATGGCATTTGAAGAACCAAGACAAGCATAACGTACCTGAAGACAATCCTTAGAGATACTTTTAAAAATCAACATTATAGGAAAATTTTTAGGCAAAATTTTACCTGCACCCGAGAGTGAAGTAACGTGACTGCTGACGGAGATGTTGGGCTCAAGCAGCTGCGAGATAGGAGACAGTCCGTCTGACAAACCCCCATGGGGCGGAGGGTAACTGTGGACCAACGACGGGTTCGGCGCTGGTGAAGGAGCTAGAGACGAGTGGGCAGAGGTCGATCCTACGACAGCGAGAGGAAGATGACTCGTATTCATGGGTGAGGCCGAGGCCAAGTGGGGCATGGAAGCATTGTGCAGCGAGAGGCTCATGCTGGGATCACCGAGGCTGTCATTGATGGAGCGAGCGGCGGCAAGCAGAGGGCTCGCAGAGAGCGCCACAGAACCGCTCACGGTGGGGTCAATAGAGAGCCACTCAGCCCCGGTGTACAGGGAGCTTCCTCCAAGCGAGCCAGGCAAGGGCGGCGCAAGGATGTTGTTGGCGCTGCTGCTGCTCACGCCAGTGGAGCCGAGCAGAGGCGTGTAGCTCCCGCCAGCCAGAAAACTGTTCCGTTGTGACGGTGGTGGCGTTGATGAATTGACACTCACGCTCATGCTGCTGCCAAGGGCACGCACTGGCGGCACTGGGGGCTCTGAAAGCTTCTTGATTTGATGAAGCACGCCTTCTCTTCTGAAGTAAACCGAGAAAACTTCTTGCAGCTTTTTCATAAGGAGGTCTGCCAGCTGTAGAGCACTCACAACTATCTTCAGGTCGCTTGAAGACAGCATCGTCGCCAGTTGAGATGAAAAGTGCTGTAAAAAGGAGGTCAACTCTCAGAACCTTTCTTCAGTCTAATGAAATTCTCGACATCTCGACGCACAATCAATGACCGGTTTGGATAACAGAACTTTTCTGCATCTGTCGTAAGTCCCTCGGGTTATTTTTATTGAACAAGCAGAGACAATCTTGCATTTGAAAAACAAGACCTTCTGGATAGTATGAACCCCATTCATCTTCTCCAGTATTAACCATAGGAATACTGCATCAACACCATACACACAAAATGATTAAAATCTAAAATGCTAAAACAGTATGAGTACGAGTATAATAGTATGAAACAGTTAACGAAAACCGAAGGTGAAATTATTTTTGCATGGAAATACAAATAAGGAACTTATTTTTCCACAAATACAATTTCGCAAACCTGTAACAATTTTATATTATCACGTCAGTAAAAGGAGTTAACGTGAAGAATTTAAAAAATAGCATCTTCCACCATACACCGAGTGTTAAAACGACAAACCTGCCTTCAAACCGACAAGCAATAAACGGCAAACGAAAAACGTCACCCTACAACCCTACTTCCCCACCGCATTACTGCCTGTTGCTAAATCTCCTGTGAGCAGCTAAACTAATCTTTGAAGAGCTTTGGTAAAGTCCTTCCAAGAAGATGGCAAAAATGAAAAGAGCCAGCATACTTCGAAATTATTTCTTTTTTTCACTTGCTGACAAGCGCCAAGTTGCGCAAGTCACAAATAAGGAAAGCTCACAGCACGGTTGGTTCCGCATAAAGACGAGACACGGTGAACTTTAAAGTGATTAACACCCACTGAACTCCACACCGAGTTGAGGTCAACTAGCCAGGGGGGCTAATAAGGGCCTGACCTGAGGTCGAATGACTTCCTCGAGCAGAGCAGGAGAAGCGTAGTGCGCCATCCTGAGCAACGCCTTGAGAGTGCGGTGCTTCACAGCCGGGCCTGCACTCTTGTAATAAACTTCGTACACCAAATTGAAGACTCGCCTCAGGAAGTTAGCAGCCAACTCAGGGTTGGATTCCAGGCACACTTTGCGAGGATCTTCTTCCTGCAAATAAAACGGTATTTCAAGACCACAACCTCTTACTGCGACTGCTTCAAAGGGTTCTCCGTGTGTACAGTGAATGGGACTAGGCTAAATTGATCATTAACATGACAGACGCACACAAAAAAATAGACTGAATATAGTTTACATTCAATGCATTTATTTTCACCGGCATAAAAAATAGAAGCATATTCTACACTGAAGATTTCAATTTAAGCTATGCCCATCACCACCGGTCTTGTAGAATACCATTAGGAAAATTGTAACCACAATAGAATTTGTGCTTTGTTCGAGCTTTAGAATAACGCAATAAAAATGATGGCAGGGACTAAGTATGTACGAAGTCGGTACCTCTGGCTTGGGAACACTGACGGCTGCAGGCGGCATCTGCCACGCCTGTCTGCCATCCTGCCACTGCCACACAGAGACGGACACTGCAGTGGAGGCAGCAGGAGACGCGCTGCTGCCGTTGCTCGGGGCAATTGCCGTGGCGAGCTCCTCAGGTGGACCAGCTGCAACACGAAATAACACACTGAGAATCCACAAAATTCAACAGTTCGAGCTGGAAGTTTTGTGTAGATATGCAATTAGAGCCGTCATTAGCATGATATTTTTACGCTCTCTGTGGTTGTCAACATACCTGTAGGTAGATTTTCAGGCCATGAGCTGTTAAATCTGATACTTAACAATGATGAGCAGCAACTGCCAAATACAGTATTCCCTCACAAGCTTCTCCATGGTGCCGAGTTTAGAGATTTAGAGGGAAACGCATCAGTTATAGCAGCAATCTCAAATCACGAACTTCGGACTCCATTTTTAATGACAACGATAACAGATATAACAGCCAATGAGGATGTAAACGTCAACGTAAACTTAGTTCCTGTCCAACACCGAAGAGAGAAGCGGAGATAGAAAATAAAATTGCAACACCGTACATAACTTCGGGTTCCTATTACATCATCTTTTATGACCTGCAATAAGTTAACTAAATGCAGTGCTACACTACATAGCGTAAGTCACTACAGGCTAACCTGGAACATCAGAAGTGGTGGTGGTGGAGACGGAAGCAGGTGGAGGAGGCGGGGGCGGTGGAGGGAGCGACGTGAGAGGAGGCGGGGGAAGCAGGTGCACTGGAAGAGGACATGTCTCATCCCCCTGCTGCGATGGTACGAGGGCGGGCTGATGGACACCAGCAGCGGCGGCCAGTTGCGGAGGTGGCGGCAGGGTGTCCATCACTAGAGGCATGGAGGGCGCCACGCTGCCACTCCCAGCCATGTTGGGCAGCGGCGGAGGCGGGGGGTTGGCGAGAGAAGGAAGCGAGGGAGGCAGAGAAGAGACCGGCAGTGGAGGCAGGGCTGTGTATTTGGCAGAGGTTGAGGAGGAGGAAGAAGGGTACGTGGCACTGAGACTGTAGTCCACAGCAAACATGCCCGTGTTGGGCAAGCTGGGCAGCAGCTCGCACGCCAGGTTCGCGATCTCGTACTGCTCTTGAGGCGTCCGTGCGCTGATCTCCAACTGGCGACAAAACGCGTCACTTCTTACTCATGGAGAAGTTTGTGAGGTGAACAGTGCTGCTAACAGAATGAAGTATTAATTTAGCACAACACAATACAGGAACATGCACAAGAACTAAATCCCTGTATCTGGCCACTAGTGACTAGACAGTACTCTCTTGACACGTTGCTTGCGATACGACCCAAAGGTGGGTCGTGCTGAAGATTTCCTGCTGCGAAACGACCCATCGATGGGTCATTTGAGATATTTTAACAATCTTTTAAAATTGATTGTATTTAATGGACCCAATTTATGTTTGGTACTTGTAAAATTGCTAACAACTTTTGACTTTAAACTTAGTTGAATACTGAACTTCAGTTTAACCCATCGCAGTCAGCGGGTTGAGGCAAATAAGGTTAAGTAAGTAAGTAATATTAGCATTGATTTGCTAGCGCTTCAGTAGTTCGTACTATATCGCGCCGTAGTTCTCACAGTTCAAAGAAAAATCAAGCTTCACTTCACTTGAACAAAAGCACACTATACAGTTCTTGTTCAACGTTTGTCACGATTACCATTATGGAAAACACAGTTACAGCCATCACAAATAAGGTTAAATTGTCGCGCAGAACATCCAAACACGACAGCGAGACTGATGCGGCCGTGCCCCCGTTCAGCCCCGTTTTTCTCAGCCCGGACAACAGCCCTGCACTCAAGTGAGGGGCATGCGTGCGTCTAGGGCAGTCACACCATATACACACATTATTAAAGCATTTCATAGTGCTCTCAGCAAAGTTTCCTACTTGACGTAGTGGAATTATTCTACAGGAAAAGTTCATTCCATGCTTAATCAACACGATGAATTGAACTTTGTTACTTGCACTAATAAATTCATTGCTGAAACTCTCCATTCTCCATTCTGAAATCACAGCAGCACACAAAATTAATAAGATTTATGAATCCTAAACAGGTCAAATGTACGAAAATCTCAACTGATCAAAGAAAATAGAAAAAATACAAAATAAACAAGTTAACACAATTCCATGAATCATCAAACGACAAAGATTGTTAAAAAGCCAGGGCAATCAACTAAAGCTCATTCTCTGAACGAATGTCTCTAAAACTCGCTGCTGACTTGATCATGAGGAAAATAGAAATTAACAAACAGAACTAAGTAACACACTGTACTACCGCTCTTATCTATATTTCAACACGTTTCAAATACCTAGATTATTTTCCTACACTTCAATACCTTCCCAGCCAAGTTGCTTGACCAGCAGGAACTCTGCAATTGACAAATTACTATGTTGCCTAGTCACAACAGAGGCGATCTCAAGTGAGCAAAAAGAAATCATTTTGTAGGGAGTGTAGAACACGGAGAGTCAAAACACAAGATGTGTTCCCACACAGGATACTCTGTACTACAAACTGCAACTCAGGAAGGACAAATCTAAAGAAGAGATAGCAAAGAAGCAATGAAAATTATAAGAAGCAAGTGGGGACGGGAGAAACAACTCCCGTGGGCATATCCAAACTAAGCACTGAGGTCACTACAGCACCCACCTCCTCTCCGTCGAGGCCACCAGCACTACCATTGACCGTGATGAGCTGCACGAGCGTCTCAGCGGCGTCGTTGGTGAGAAGCTCGACAGCGAGAGGCGGGCAGTTGCTGCACAGCACCGCCATTTGCCGCAGCACCAGTATCAGGCTCGAGCTGCTCAGCAAACTCGGCACCGCCACAACCTGCAAAGGGTCAGAATCTCGTGACATTGTTTCAGGGAAATCCATTTCATAAGTTAAACGTTTAGGTTAATCAACAACAAGCAATAAGTAATTGCAATTTATTATTTAGGTTTGCAAGGTGACCGAGCTAACGACCACCAGCCTCAGTGCGATATCAGAAAACTCTCATCTTCTGGTACACAAATCTTCCAAAGTTGCAACATGTCACAGGTAGGCCAGAGCCCCTAATGCTTAACTCGAGTACTAACTCTTGTTTGCCGTTCCATCCATAAGTGTGTATTGCATGCTCCAACCAATTGTTCGTTGTCTAGAAATAGCAAGCAGCTGTTTATAACAAATGAATGGTATCCAATACATTACTTTTTCCTTTTCCGAATTCTAATGATAGAACGAGTTTAGTTGAATAATTGCTAGGCAAACTGTGTAAACGTGGCACATTCACTATTTCCCTTGTTATTAGACCCTACCGCCTAGTTTTCACACCACCCGACTTGGCAACCCCTCAATACAACAGCGGAGACATCTGCTATACAACTGCTCACCATCCCGTCGGCTCACCGGGAAAAGTTTAGAAATGACTTTAGCACATATATAAGAACTGATGTGAAATATTGGAGCGCAATTCCACTGATACGAGATGCCAGCAACTCACAAGGGCCTGCATGTTGCTGAGCAGCGAGTGCTTGGCGATGAGGCGCAGCTTCTCAGGGTTGTGGTGGAAGTTGTCGATAAGGCGCGAGTAGGCGAGGCATGCTGACTCCACGCACTTCTTGTCGCCCTGAACACAAAGTAATTTATACATTAAAATTACGGTGTTGATGCGAGTTGAGTTATAAAGAGCTAAAAACAAATTTTAGACATTCACCATACGCACTTCGCAATCTCAACAAAAAACTCGAAAATATCAACACAGATCGTCAGCTCGCATTAGCGTGACATGAAGCAATATAAATAAGAGGTAAGTAATATTAGCATTGATTTGCTATCGCTTCAGTGGTTCGTACTATATCGCGCCGTAGGTCTCACAGTTCAAAGAAAAATCAAGCTTTACTTCACTTCAACATAAGCACACTATACAGTTCTTGTTCAACGTTTGTCACGATTACCATTATGGAAAACACAGTAACAGCCATCACAAAAAAAAACGCTCCAATTACCACCCACACTATTGTCATCTAACAAGAGCCCCAGTTTATCTTCGAAAACACCATCTACAGTGCCACGCTCAACCCGCAGCACAGGACAGCCAAAACCCCGTAGGGGATTTCAGCTGCCCACCCATTTATGGCCGGATTAAATAAGGGGTAGAAAATTTTGATCTAAGCACACCAGCAGGCAACATCAACACCCAAAATTCAATGAGAGTCTGTTTGTGGTTAGCTACTAATTTTTTCGTACCTACAGCTCATCACTGGAAAAAACTTACACAAGATACCTTTACTACTAAAACCTTGGTTCATTCAGACAGCAAGTAACGGATAGTAAGTACTTGCACGGAAGAAGCTCATTCAAAGCAACCGTTCCACACTATTGGAGTTTGGGTACGAGCCACTACTAAAATTCACGCTCAAATTGAGAAACACAAGCCGTAATTGAATAACAACTGAGATGCAAAGCAGAAACATGGCTAAGCATGAAAATAGAGGCAGAAAATGAGCAATCGTTCCAGATTATAATTGAACATTCATTCAATTCAGCAGTTGAAAACGAAGAAAAAGACTGAAAAGTTACTGAAGAAACCATGAAAAGTTACGGAGATAAGAAAGCACGCTTGAGTCATTAAGTCATTAAAGATAGGACTGTGATTCAAGGAAGCAAGCGGTCAAACTGGAAGAAGAGTCCAGTAGCCAAGAACTAGGCACAAAAACAACGGGAATAAAAAGGAGCCAACACAAGGGAAGAAAAAGGAGCCAACACAAGAGAAGAAAAAGGAGCCAACACAAGGGAAGAAAAAGGAGCCAACACAAGGGAAGAAAAAGGAGCCAACACAAGGGAAGAAAAAGGAGCCAACACAAGGGAAGAAAAAGGAGCCAACACAAGGGAAGAAAAAGGAGCCAACACAAACCGTGGGAGAGATTCTGTTGGCGAGGATGGGGAGGCTGTCCTCAACGAAATGGTAAGTGGAGGGCGTGATATTGAGGCAGCAGTTGGCGGTGATGGTGAGAGCCGCTCGGGCCGCCGGCAGGGAGAAGAAATCCAGGTACATCAGGCAGCTCGCGATGCCTCCCTGCACACACACACACACACCGTAATAAAGCCGTGAGGCATGAACAGGCGAATCGTTTCAAACAAGCAGATCGAAATAAGAGAAAGCTCTGAAAAAATTAATGTCCTGGCAAAGTCTCAAAAATACGTATAAGAAAGCTAAGAAGACAAAGCTCTGAAAAAAATCAACTGATAACAGTTTCAAGTTATTTATGCAGAATACAAAAGACAAGATTGTTGTAAGTATACATGAGCAGCACGAGAAATAGATGGGGCACCAACACGGAAGTGAAAAGTTTAGCCACTCAAGAAGCTGCACTCACGGCCTGCAGGATGGCCTTGGAATGTTTCTTGCTGAGCGCCTCGAGCGCAGTGAGGCTCTGCTCAGCCACGTCCATGCACTGGATGACCTGGAGCTTCTGCAGGAAGACGGGCACGGCATCCACGATGACGCTGGCAGAGCGAGGCAGCGCCTCCAGCATGTACGTGAGGGCGCGACACGCGTGGTTCATCATGTCGAAGTTGTGTTCCATGTTGAGCAGGGTGATCAGCGCCGGGGTCACCTGCTTGATGGGGAACCCTGCCAGCGTGTCTTCGTTACCCATCACCAGCAGCTGGCACATCTCTATCAGCGCCTGCAGCTGCTGCCCTTCATCGCCGGTGGCTTGCAGGCCGATCAGCAGCTGGTTCGCTTTACTCCCTGCGTCAAGATTTGAAATATTACCTACTCCATTAGATGCGCATGCTCAGCAATACTGTCGTCGAATACCAGAAAAAATCTTTTCAACCAGATCCTCATGAGAAATATTGTAATAGAGTTGACAGTATGAACTTCGTTAGGCCACACAAAAATTCGCGTAGCGTCTCGTTTACCGAAGTGACATCTTAGGCTGCAGAAAAATTAAATTACTGATTTAGGTTATTTTTCATTATTTCTGCAGTTATTCAAAACACCATAGTTAGCATGCGCACAAACTTTAGTAATAGCTCTCATTCACCGCATCAGCAAGCACAACATTACCAAAAGGAAGTTATTCAGGCGCAGCTAAACAATACGCGTGAACACTTGCAAGTAAGTATTGAGAGTTAGTTCATAGAAGAACTAAACTCTACCAATCCTGCAGTCGACACCATACATCGCCATTTCACTTGATAACACCAATTTTTAAACAACGCCGCGACAATTTACTCGTCACACAAGGATTCCACCCATTCCCTAGACATTTACTCGATTCACAGACTTGAACTGAAAAAAAAATTACATCCCTCCTAAAGCACCAGAATCTGTCATAAATTACCCCATGGGGAGTGAATATTCCAGAAACTTTGTTTGGCTAGCTCAATTTTTCCTCATTGCGGTTATTTACGTTGATAATTCACAGAAAACCATCTAAAACAGCATCATATTCTGGCTTTGAACTACGGTCAAACTTAATGAAACCATTAGCGCAACGCCAAATTAATACGCAAGACCATCACGCCTCTCACTTGCGACGCACGCTACCCTCATGCTCTCACCGATGGAAGAGGACGCGGACGATCTGTTGAGGAGATGATGCATGCGAGGCGCGAGGCTGCCGAACAGCGAAGGCGGCAGGCCACGCGCAGCCAAGAGCGTCTCGAGGCGCCCCATTTCAGAGTCATCCTCGCCAGGGTCGAGCAGGATGCCCACGGCGCCCGTCCCGAGAGAGCTGGGCGCTGACGCGGCTGCTGCAGCACCCGATGCGGCGGCAGCGGCACCCAGCGCAGCACTGCTGCTGTTTGCAGCTCCAGACATGACCCCTGAAGGTCCGCTACCTGCATTGCAGAAGGAGCATCCTGACGTGAGGCTTGCTGCCAGGCTCACCACAGCTCTGTTCAATTGGACCAGCTTCCTTTGACTCGCTCACATGAAGATAGCCCCTCTCTAGATAAATTTTCACTTGGACATTCGATCACACGAAAATGGCTTCTTTCTCTTGATGAATTTCTCTGAAGAAATTTGTGATTTTTACTTGCACATGCGAGCATTCTGCAGTGCCGAAATACAAACTGGACAATAACATGTAACACAAGACCCTGAATAAATTCAACTTTGAGCTCAACTATCAATCAGAAATACCATCAAGACTGTCGTCCACAACATACAGTTAGACAAAACCGGTGGTGCCGATTTTCAAACCCTAGTCTGAAGTTTATTCACAAGGTGTCCCTACACAGAGCAAGGGGTCCTAAACGTCTTGGAAAAAGCAAGATTGAATGAAAAACGTTTAGGAAACAAGATAAAAGTTCCAGAATAAATTTAGAGGCACTGAAGAAAGGACAGCAGCGAACCGAAAAAACATGATCCGTTACCAAACAACAAACCTATTATACTTCAACTAAAGGAAAGCTAACCTAATATTAAGCTCGGGACCTCGCACCTTCTTCGTAGAAGAGCTAATTCCAATAGATAGGGTAGTTCAAATCACTGAAAGGAAACTAGTTTTATGAACCCTTTCTCTTGATGGTTAAAGATTATAGTGAAAACGAGAAAAAACGCAATACCTCATAAATGTGAATGCTTAAATAAGAAAAATGAAGGCCCACAAAGCAGACTCGGAAGCAAAAACTTTACTTTCGAATTAACTTCAATTGATTACTGACACAATGCCTCCCGTCAGCGGGCACCTAAACTTGTTAAGCAACAAAACAAAGAACTGACCTGGCGGTGGAGGTTCGAGTCCGAGAGCGGAAGCAGCAGCACCGGCCGCCCCACTGCCGCTGCTACTGCTGCTGGTGCTGCTACTGCTGCTGCCGCCGCCTTTACCAGCACATGCCGACCAGTGCTGGCTGGTGCTGGCACAAGTCCCCGTGTTGGTGGTGTTTTTGTTATTGGAGTTGGTGTGGCGGCCGCTGGATCTCTTGCCGCCGCTACCGCCAGAAGACTTCCTGCTGCTGCCGCCCGTCGCCGCTGTCGCCGCGCTGCTGCTGGATGAGCCACTCGAGGGAACGCCGCCGCTGACTGTGTTCGATCTGCTCCTCCAATAGCTCCTAGATTCCTTGCCTGAGCTCCTCCGTGAGGAAGACGAAGGAGAAGATCCACGAGCGTTGGTAGAGAGAAGCCCTGCTCCAATGCCCGCACTAGACAGCAAGTCTCCTGATGGAGGGTGCTGGGGGTGCTGAGGGTGCGTAGAGTGCTGAGGGTGTTGGGAGCGCCGAGAGTCGCGCAGTCGGCGGAAGGTGTCCGTTAAGAACCCTGCAATGACTTGCTTCATCAGGAACTACCCGTGCACACCCTACAAACTGTGATCCTGCATCGGAATTGCACTTAGCACAAGTATTATCACTTGCGTTTGCGTATTTGGTAACAAAAACCTAAAAACTGATATCAAATTTTAGCATTTGAAAAGAAATTTCTTTGATAAAATTCCTGAATAGGCACATCCATGCAACCCAATAAAAACGCTGCAAAATCCAGTTGTACTATCCACACTCGTTAGTCTCACTTCAAAAATTTCGAAATCGGTAATTAAAGTACCCGCTAAATTCGTCATTAAAACTTCATTCACAACATCGATCAAAGATGAATTAAAGTCACATCTATAAATGCAAGATGACAATTAATAACAGCTCAATGCATTTAATATGTCTTAAATAATCAATCGATAAAATCTATGATAAATGCAACAAATGAAAATATCAAAAACGCTAGATCAGGAGACAAAACGCTGAACTTTTAAGAGCTAACTTGAACCCAGCATTCTCATCACGATTGCTCATGAACGTAAAAACCAAACTCAAAATAATTGAACAACATTTACATGCACTGAAAACTTTGATTCTGAAGTATTTCTCTCTGAGAATCTCTATTCGAAAGCTGTACATATCAAGAAGTAGTTCTCCATTTCTAAATAGAACAACATAAAACCAAGAGGATTACACGTATGTGCGCATTGAATTGGCCCACACGAGACGTTACTGGTAAAGATCTCACCGCCGGAGCTGGTGGTGGTGGCTCCAGGAGGCGGAGGGGCGGGAACAGAGGGGGCAGCGGTGGGGTAGATGCTCCCTGCCGGCCCGCTGATGGGAGGGTAGCCTGGCGGCAGTAGGTGGCCGGACGCTGGATTCAGGGGCAGAGGAGGAGGGTACGCGTTGGCACTGCCGTACGGGTACTGGTACTGTGCGGGGTACGTGGGCGGGAAAAGCGAGTAGCCGCCGGCCTGAGTGTGGGTGGGCGGAGGCGGCAGAGGAGGCTGATGCCGCGGCAGCGGAGGAGGTGGGTGGTGAGGCGCGTAGTGGTAGGATGGAAGAGCCGAGGCTGCTTGGTGCGAGTAGCGAGGCCCGCCCCCTGACGAAGGCACTCCCGCAGTGCGGCTCGAGTGCGTCGACAAATCGATGGCGCCGCTCGACGAGCCTCCAGCTACGGCAGCGAGACCTGCCAAGCCGCTGATGCCACCGCTGGCTACGGACGCGGCGTGTTGGTGGGGAGGTGGAGGAGGGGGAGCGATGTGGGGCAGGTCACCTGCGTGGGAGATGCCCCCACTGACAGCTGCAGCAGCTAGGCCGCCAGTGAGAGCTGAGGAGACGGTGTTCAGGGACGTCTGGTGGCACCAAACTTGCTGCCCAGAAGCTGACGTCACAGCAGCTGTCGATGGGGAGAGACCGGCAGCTGAGGCAGCACTGTTGCTGCTGATGGAAGATTCGCAGAAGCTGTGTGCGGCTTCGTTGCGCAGGCGGTTGCGCAGCGGGTACGACTTGACGATGCCAGGTGAGCTGCGCCGAGTTTCGCCCTCTGTACGCACCAAACAAGGCATTAGCGTCCAATGCAATTGAGGCTTGGTAACATACAACTCAAACAATCGTAATTTCAGTGGCAACGCCAACTGCTCGCTTTGAGGTATCAACAAAACAAGAAGAAACTCAAATCCTTGATTTGAAATATGAAAGTTGGTATCAGCAATGCACGTAAAAATAAATTCATTTTACACTTCATTTGCATTAGTGTGAGAACGTTAGTGAACGTCAACTTTTCATTTACTATGATTGATGAAGAACTACAAAACAAAATATGATGACGCGCCACAAACGAGCAGGAAGGAGCATGCAAACAAGCCACGAGGCACGAGCACCGGAATTCATCCAGTACGAACGCCACAAAACCACATGACGTCTACCTCATTTAATACAATGCCCACAATGAATCAGACTACATGTTTCCAAATAAAGCTACGTCGGAATTACACAAAAACTCGTACTGACAATTTTTGATGCAGCTCAATAAGGTCCATGTTCAACCTAGCTAGATATCATTACCCAATGAAATAGAATTTCGCTTAAAATAGACGATCAGAGACAAGCAGTTCTTTGTCAGGAATCATTTTCGACCTCCAAAAGTTACAGTATTCCTCGTTAAATTAACCCCCAAAACTTTTTTTTCTGCCTTATCGCAATGTCCTTTTAAGGGGGGAGGGGAGTAGTCACATATTTCATCGAAGAAATCTTCACTGAGGGCATTGCCTGCGATGAGAAATAAGAAGGAAGGTTGCCCAACGGGACCTTCACCGCGGACGCTGTCATTAGACAGCCATGTCAACATGGTCTCCCCGGTCGAGGAAATTGGTAAAGAAGAAAGATCTTTCACTGAAATTTACTACAATAAAGCTGTTATGCGGTCAAGTAAGGCTGAACTCTCTTGAGCATTTCATAACCCACGCTCTGCAATGAATACATCGGTGTTGACTCGTTTCAAAAGAGCTAGATTGCAAACAATAATCGTTCAAGAACTAGGCGTACACATTTTTGAACCTGATGGTCCTTCAGAAAGCTGGAACGGAATGAGACGAGCCAGTCATCTCACGTGAAAGAAACTTTTCACGTCACGAGTAGGAATAAGGTTAGGCCTAAATTTCCAACAGGTTCAGTAATACTACAAGGCTTTTGAGCACGTATTTACACCCTCGGCCGATTAATTCGGTAACAAAGTTGCAATATAACGAGGAACGGGTTTACAACGACAATCTGACGAGTAGCTTAACACGTTCACTGCGTATTGGACCACATGTGTACCAACAGGTAAATTGCCCATTTACGTGCCGGTATAAATGAAAGACATTTCATCTGTTTCATGAAATTTTTAAAAATAATCGTTGTCATACGAGGTGAAATGTTATCGTGCTATTGTATTTTTCATATTCATGAGGAAGAATGAAAATTTATTCCAGCTGGAAAACCGATTTCCTTATTCTGCTAATTACAACCTAACCAAACCAACAGTGACAGCCGCGGAAACGCAGTAAACGAGTAAAAATGAGCAATGACTGGCTGGCCACAACGGCGCATAGCAGCAGCAGCAGCAGCAGCAGCAGCAGCAGCAGCAGCAGCAGCAGCAGCAGCAGCAGCAGCAGCAGCAGCAGTAACACGGACCGCAGTAATGCCTCCTTACCTCAGCATGTCTTGTGTTCACAGTTAAGTACGGCAAAAGGAACAAAAACCATGATTGACAAGCGACGGTTGCTGGTTACAATCGTACGACATTGAAAACTTTGCAGTGATTTTTTTTTTTGTTAGATAAAGATAGACGCACTCGCGTCATATAAGCGCCAGGAAATTCAGAAAAATCTTCAAGCAGTGTGCAACAGTCCAGAAGTGTGATCGGAAAGTGTTCTACGGAGAGCAGCACACAGTAGGTCTAAGACAAGGCTTCGCAACCGAGGGTACATGTACCCCTAGAGGTACATTTAGCATACTTCATACGTTAAAATCTACAATATATATTTGCACACAACCGTATAAGTATATGTAATTATTAATCATTCGGTGCATTTTTATAGTTTCCCAAAGCTCTTACTGTGCTGGGAGTACATGAAGATCCACCATTAAGCTAGGAAGGTACACGACAATAGAAATGTTGAGAAGTGTGCCGCCCTTCGTGTGCCGCCCAGAAGCTCTGGTCTAAGATAAGCCCACCATCAATGTTGGTTATTGGTAACTCTGATACGGTTTGGCAGTGCGGACGATAGGAATGTATTAACCAGAAGAAGCCATGCAGGTCCCATACACAAACTCAACTCCAATTACCAGGTTAAAGCTTGAAAACAAAACCAGCGGATATTTGACATAGGGTTAAGACCAAAACAAGCGTATACCAGTAAATTAACGCAAAACAGCATCAAGAAGCACACGAAATGAGAGGTTTGAGCACGAGTTCTGCAGAGCAAACACTCGCTCCCAACAAAAATGTTACGAAGACTTCGGGAACAAATATCGAATATTGTTTTACAGGTCCAAGTTGCACCGTAAAGTTCCACCACCGCGGAAGACGTACGTGCACACACTCAGAATTCAAACTGTATTTACTTTTTTATTCCAGCAGCAACATTCCAACTCCAGAAGCAACATTCCAACTCCAGTAGCAACATTCGAAGTCACCTCACCTACACAAACACTAAGTGAACATGTCACGCGTTGTTGACTTGTTTAAGCCTACGTGATATTCAGACTTTAGATTTGAACTCTGAATTCCGTTTGAAAATTTAAGTAACCAGTACCAGTATGAATATAATTTTCAATACGCACAAATATGGAAAACGCTAGAATTGGAGAGTTGAAAAATAGATTGAAGTTATTCCCAGAAAAAGTAGACAAAAAAGTAAAACGAAATTACTCCTAAACTTCGCTACTACACATCTGAGTTGCGCCACTAATAAAAATTATAATCGAACAGCATCACAATGAAAACAATTCTACAGTTCAAATACTATAAATCAATATTATTAGTACCGTAATAACACGAGACAAAAGATCTATAGGCCTAACCCGAGAACACGGCTAGCTTACTCCCAAACACGACCGAAGCTCAGCCTGGTTACCTGCCGCAGCGCTCGTACAGATAACGCCAGCTTTGTGAGCACTCGGACTTTGATCCTCGGCAGCAGCAGTGACAGGCCAATTACTGACAACTGCATTCTCGGCCTCAGTTTCGCCTGTAATTTCTTGAGCAGAAACAGGTTCGAGACTTTCATGGCACAGAAATGTAATGTGCGAGTCGCTGGGTTGGTCTAGAGGCGCCACACCTGACGGTCGCGCCTGTACAGGCCTCAGGGTGGCCACGCTCATATCGGAATACGCTTCACTTTGCGCCGGTTGGCTGACGGCTTCAGCATGAAGGTCCGCATCAGCTCTTGCATCAGGCACGTTTGAGGCACCCGGCGGCGAAGGTGAATTAGGCGATTGATCATCACTGGCATTGTCGTCAGAAAAATTAGGTATCCAACTATCCAGTCTGAAACGAAGCTCAGCAGAAACTAGCTGCATAATGGAATTGACATTCGGATGTCCAATCAATTGAGTATAGCGCTTCGAAGTCAAGTTCGTCATGAATTCATCGATGTCAAAAGTAGACGGATTAACAATAGCATCCACGATTGGATGATCCATGGCTATCAACGTGCTTAGCAGAGCCATGTTTCTATGTCCTTCAAGAATTGGGCCATCGCCATTGGAAGAGAAAGGCATGCTAGGTTCTTCAATAGATGGCTGTGTTGCATAGTCATCAAAATCCTCATACTGATTCGAGGAAAAAGTGAGAGCAGAATCACTGCGCCCATAGGGAGGAATAACGTCGCTCCCAATGCTGCTTGTACTGCTCCCATCTCTAATGGGTGTTGGAGACCTACGTCTACGTAGTTCCGAGTGATGCGAACACGAAGGAGTACTTCCACTGTCTCTCACTGTAAGCATTCGGACGCCCTCAGCTGTACCCCGTGGCACTGAGGAACTGGCACCACGAAATCGCTGCGTTTGATCAAAACTACTACTCTGAAACAAGGAGGAGTCGGAAGTAGGAAAAACATTTTCTATGTGGTCCAGTTGAGGCTCGGGAGCTGTCAAATGTGAGTTTGAGTCTGATCTCGAAGTATGAACGTTTGGCTCAGACATGGACTCGTTACGGTTTAAACTGTATGCCCAAGCATTTGCATGGTCAGGTGTTTGGCCCACTTGAGACTCTAAGGTATAAGGCGGGTCGGTCAAGGCACGGCTGTTTCGAGAGTTGTTAATGAGTCTGTCACGTACAGAAGAAATAGGTCGAGGATTGCTTATAACGCTTACAACATGCCTTTGTTCCCCAGTTGCTGCAGCGGATATCGGCGTCCTAATCACTGCACTCATAGAATGGTCTAACTCAGTAGAATGCGAGTCAATTGCAGCATGGGTTATGGTCCCTCTTATCGTATCTTGCCCTGCAGCAATACATATGTTGGCTCGAGAAGTGGTCGCGAGAGAGCTTTGACTTGGGGTTTCACTAGTTCTATGTACAGCGGATGAACTCGTTCGGTTGAAACCAGACCGTACATCAGAAGCACTCGCTATGCTGGAAGGTCGAGAAATACCAGGGCCACGATTCGACTCCCGCCATACCCCTCCCCGATCTCTGGCATGAGAACCATCGTGGTAGATATTTCTAGGAGAATTTATCCAGTTACCCGCACCAGGACCGCCCCTCCGACCGCCATGAAACGGACGATAATGCGAAGAATTGAAAGGAGCATTCGCACGAAGAGGAGGAAGAGGAGGAGGAGGCCCGACCCCAAATGGACGAGGATATTCAGGATGTCTTGCGCGAAAACCGTCCGTAAAAAAACCTGTCTCTCTCCAATCCAATCTTCCACGGAGAGCACGCTGACGAGAGTTACCTCTGCCTCTATCTATCTCGAAATTGTTACGATACCGAGAGTGAACATTGAAATCTCCATCGCCAGCAGAATAACCAGCGCCTCTAGCATTATAAAACCTATTACCCCATGAGGGGCGTCCATTGTAACGAGCTGGACCCCGGTGCCATGATCTGCCTCTGTCCATCCTGGGTTCCTGGTCAAAACTTGCCAACTGTATTGAAGGAACGCTGCTAGCAGCAGTAGCAGCAGCAGCAGCAGCAGCAGCAGAGGCTCGATGAGTTTTGCTACTACTCGAAGTTGAACTTGAATTTTGCTCGCGTCGTACGTGGCTCGAATCTAGCTTTATCTTTTTTCTCTCTGGTTGAGCTAAATTACTTGAGGATTTTATTGACAATTCACACTCGCCAACTACGGAAATTTGACTGCTAGCCTGTTCAACGGTAGTAATGCGCTTGCCTCGAACTTGAGAAGTAACAGCCAAATTTGAAATACTTCTACTACGAGTGCGGAAAACTTTAGATATTGGCTGCGTAGCTCTGGCGCCTTCTTCCTTTAACCTTTCCGCAACGTAAATAGTTTTCCTTTCCGCAATATTCGACGTTAAAACAGTCAGCCGGTGTAGGTCAGAATCGGATGAAGTTCTTGTGCTTATTTTAGGTTTGAGCTGGGCAAACGAAAAGCTACTAATGCTAGCTTCACGTAAAGGAACACAACCTTCATCCGGGTCACAGTTCGCTCCCAATTTCGATGGGAGAGACGACGATCGTGTGAGAATCCTCACCCAAGTATCAGCGTCGCTGACGACCGAAGTCGTACGCGTACGTTTTCTTGGCTGCACCTCCAAGCAAACGAACGACTCGTCTTCACAGTCGTCGTCGCTCAAAACTATCATATGAATGCTCGAATTTTCATCAGTTTGTGATGGTAATGATAGCTCAGTCGCAACTATCAGTGAACTAGCACCAGCTCTTGATGGCAAAGCACTAGTCGAGACGTCTGCACTAGCCATTTTGGAGCTTTTACTAGCCGTTCTTAGCAACGATAACTTCTCAATTCAACCCAAACACCCAACCAGGCTTTTTTCTCAAGTTGTTCTTCAAAGCTCAGGCAATGCGCGACTCTTGAGTAGTTTAGTCGCAAAGCTTGAACAAGAACGGCAGCGATGAAGTGGTAAGAGGCGAGCCTGCGTCAATAGAGAAGAGGTGAGCAGCAGTGTCACAAACGACCCTCCAGAGCTATAACTAAATACTTCAATATAATACTTTTGATTTGTTCTCAAATTCTCTGCAAACGTTGACACTTTTGGCTCAAAGCACAACTTTCGAGATACAGAAGACGTCTAGAGTCCACCAGAAAAAAATTCCAACCAACTTACGTCATTGTAACGGTACTGCTGGCTGTAACGGAAATAATTATGTCGAATTCTTGCGCTACAGGCTACTCTTTCTGGCCAAAATAAATTTTGAGCTTTTCCACGCACCATTTAAGCACCAAGCCCTGCAGTTACTAAGTGCTTAATGATCAAATTTCAACTGAACAAAGCTCAAACTTGATAATTTTGTCCAAAAAGAATAACACGTAGCGTAACCAATTCGATGGCAGAATTCATGCTGCTGGCTGTGCTACGACGTAACGTGTTTAAAGTATGGCGCCAGAAACCAGCAAGCTGAGTCCATTAACCTAATCACAGCTACGCTTAGACAATGGACAACTACAGACGAGTTTCGGCTAAGCACTAGGCGTGTTCTCAGCAGGCGAGACAACAATTCCCATGCGTTTCTCCACACAAACTCATTGTCAACTCATGGAAAAGACCATTGAATTTTACTAACTCCTACAAACACTCGAAGCAACGACAATTACCCCTAACTTTAACTTAATGTATACCTAGTATCACATCACCCCAATAAAGACAATTAGAATAACCAAAATGTCAACGAGAGATTAAACTACACGAACTGGAAAGGTCAAAAACATCTAATTTTATGTTTCTAACTCGACATTCTTCACAAACATTCGCCAAGATGCGCATCCTAGCAAGGAACTAAAACTCAGAAATAGGAAATACCAAGAAAACAATACAACATGTCTACCTCCAACTTGCATTTCTACACAAGTAGTAACTGAGATGAACTCCCATTCAATGCGAAGAGTTATTACTGTTGCTAGTAGAAGATACCACAAATGAACAGGCTTTGTTGCAGACTTGCTTGCGTATTTGGCAAGAGAAAAGCTTCGCCTGGGAACACGCGGAAGTGCGAGCCCAATTTCTTCCCAGTTTCAGAACCTGGTAACTTTAACCAAGATCATCTAAAGAAAGAACGCAACGCAAATGCACGGCAGCGGGCGGTAGCCGGAATACCACGGGGCATCTCACGACACAACGCCAGCAGAAATAACTGCGTCACTGAGCTAACTTATTTTTAGAACCTCACACTCGAGTCTGTAGAAGGTAGCTCCGAGAAACAGCCTCGTGGAACGTGAAATTTACCTCGACATCACAAGCATCCCCCATCCTACAATTGCTTCGTTACAGACAACAGATGATGAGATGCTGTTCCGTACAGCACAGTTTCAACCTCCACGTAAGATCGAACGAGTCTAATTTGACGTAAACTCTGAGGAGCATTAAAAACGACAGCAATCCCTTTGTGTACCGGAATGAAACTGAAGGGGTTCAGAGGACGAAGGCGATGAAGAATTCAAAAGAAGAAACAAAAAGTGAAAGAAAAGAAATACATGAAGACTTCCAGATCTCAACGCGTCGCAAAGAAATTGATAGCACAGCACTACTAACGCGAGGCTCTCTCTGCATATTAATTCCTGTATATCACGATCACTCTTGCGTCAGATCTCTCTAGAAGAGCAAAAAATTTAAATTTAAACAAAAAAAATCACTCAACTGGCAATGCTAGTGACAATAAAAATGTATCAAAAATTTGTCGATTCTTACAATTTGCCGTTGGAACCTAGACAGGTGGCACGAGAAAAGATTCAACTTTATATAGCAGTCAGAAAAGAGGTGGACAAGTTGGCGAAAGGTACGGCCAACAGATGTCAGTTAGTGGTGACTATCTTTAAATTTCCGTCCATTTATGTCAAGTCTATATGTAAGTGTGAGACAGTAACACCAAGGTTAGACTAATTAGTTATTTGCAAAGCTCGTGAATTCGTATAAACTTCCTAAAAAACGTAAAATGTTAACAGTATCAAGCTGCATGGCAATTCGATATTGCTAAATGTTAATATTGTCGAGGCACTCAGGCGGTCAAGTGGTGAGCGAAAAGTAACAAAAACGAGAAAAATGAAAAGCTTTTCCTTGAGCAAGACACTCCTTTCCTGAAAATTACTTACCAGTTCGGAAGAAAAACATTGAGGCTTACCACATTTTACGAGTAAACAGTTACCAGCCTCCATCTACCAAAGGCAATCAACGACCCTGTCACAGCGAAGAACGAGACCAACCTTGTGTCCATCTACCCATCACAGCCACCCAAGGACCAGACTAACCTTGTGGCAGAGGCAAAACTGAAGGCGGCAGGTCGAGGAAACTGCCCACTGGGTTGCTGGAGGCAGCAGTGGAGCTGGGCACAGTAGGCGCAGTCGGTTGCGCGAATTCGGCGAGGTTTGTGATGCTGAACACTCCCGCACTGGATGACGATGAGGAGGATGAAGAGGATGGTGGAGAGGAGGAGGTCGAGTTGCCAGGTGAAGAAGCCAGCGCGACGTTGGTGGCTTCAGAAGAGTGCACTTTCAGGGAACGAGACCTCGAGGCAGAGTTGCTGAGGAGTGCTGCGGCCGCCCCGCAGCCTGGGGGCGAGTCGGACGCAACAAAGCCGCCGCCGCCACCACCAGACGAGGACGAGTAGTTTGTCGTCGACGCGCGTCGAGGGCGTTTTGCTTGACTGGGACCTTCGTTCTGAGAGAAGTAAACGCATACAAAATGATGCAAGAAGTTGACAGGATTTATTCTTTATATATATAAACACATTAACGAATGAAAAACACATCTGAAATTGTTTATACTACAGCATGTGAATGAATAACACAATTGAGACCAAATAAACTGCTTTAAAACGGTACACAGAATTGTGGACGCCACATGTCCAGGAAATTGAAGTCTAACCAAAAAATTCAATACTCAAGGGTAAACTACAAGTAACAGCATAATTCGAGCAACTCACAGAATCCACAGAACTAGTGCTCCTGCCACTTGTTATCCTCCTTCTCTTGACAGGCAGAGCAGGGGGAGTAATACAGTCGGAATTCTCCAAATCGCCACACGCTGCAAACTGGGCACTCAGTCTTGTAAGTCTGCGAGGCGTGTGCGGCGACACCAAAGGAGACGAGCTAGCAAACGAGGGCACTTTGGGCGACCTCAAACTTCGTCTTCTGGTCGTGACAGGAGGAGCTGGCGATGAGGATTGCACGGCGAAGCTTCGTCTCGTGACACGTTTGTCGGCTTCTCGCGGTGAAAAGATCGCAGGCAGGCTAGCGCGAGCTGATTTTCTAGATCTGCGGGTTGGCGTGGGGAAATCTGTTGGGTTCGTACTGGGCGATTCGGCAAGGCTAGACGCTGCTTTGGCAGCTTGTTTCCTAGTCACAGGACAAGAAAGTTCTTCCTTATTACTAACTGCAGGTGGGACTGGAGAACTTGGTCTGCTCGGTCCACTCTCTTTGCAGCCCTTGACACTCAGGTCAATGGCAGAACAATCCAGAGCTGAAAATTTGCGCTTTCGCAGAGGAAGGGACGAGGCACAAGCCACTGTGGTGGATGCCTGTGAGCTTGCACTAGCAGGAGGCAGGAGCCCTGAGGCTCCCCGACCACTTTTGCCGCTGCTGCCACTCGAGGTGCGCGCACGCGTCGCTACCGTCGAATTCAAAGACTTGTTGAAACTGCTCCTGCGGCACCCAGAGTTCCTGGATGGTGTTGAGGTGCTGCAAGGAATTGAGGGGGTAGAGTTTGGGTGAGAGCGCGCTTGGCTGCCACGAGAAGAGGCTGCAGGACTGCCTCTCGCTGAGTTATTGCCAGGAGCACCTGTGCCTTGAGAAGAGGCTGGAGCAGGCAACTGAGAGCCCGGTGTGCTGCCAGCCTCACAGCTCTGCAGCTCGGCCATAGGCACTGCCACACCACACTACAGGCATGCCAACAACACCTGCAACCAAATAATTCAATTCACTACCACTCCATGCCAA
The DNA here is from genome assembly GCA_014220935.1 of Platorchestia sp. MABIK. NCBI lineage: Eukaryota > Metazoa > Arthropoda > Malacostraca > Amphipoda > Talitridae > Platorchestia > Platorchestia sp. MABIK. The sequence continues at coordinate 272,809 of JACJUY010000055.1, forward strand.
GGTTGACATGAGTGGTAACATGACCTTCACTTATTACAGTCCATGTGCTCTGCTCAAATAGTCCTCGTGCATGTAGTAATTGCCAAACTAATGCCATCGACTGTCACATGAATTTGTATCTTGTACTTCCGTTGGGACATTTCCAAACACAACTGGACAACAATGCTGAATACTACACTTTAAGGCTAGACATGCAATTTTACTCACCAACATGGAATTGATATTTTTTCCAGATAGAATTACTTAAATACTTACATTCAATTGCCTAATATTCAAAATACCATAAATAGAGAATAAACACTATCACATGGGCCATATGTACATCAATTTACAGTTGTGTTCTAGGCATCTACCACAAGAGGCAGCCATGCAATGTCATTTAACAACTGGCTACATGAAATGTGAAATAACCTATGAAATAACAACTGGCTACATGAAATGTGAAATAACCTATGAAATAACAACTGGCTACATGAAATGTGAAATAACCTATGAAATAACAACTGGCCACATGAAATGTGAAGTAATCTATGAAATAACAACTGGCTACATGAAATGTGAAATAATCTATGAAATAACAACTGGCTACATGAAATGTGAAATAACCTATGAAATAACAACTGGCTACATGAAATGTGAAATAATCTATGAAATAACAACTGGTTACACAAAATATGGCACCTTGCAGAAGAGTAAGCAATGGGTGCTCACACTCATCTGATTATGCCACCTCTTGCATCTCCACTAAACACTTGCCTCAAATTTTTTGGCTAAGTTTTTCAAGGTTACCTTTCAGTTGATTTAAGTTTAGGTTGATTCTACTTCTCAAACTACAAAAAAGGAATTCTCAAGAGGAGGAGAGAGGCACTACTTAGTACTGAATTCTCTTCTATGCACAAGGTGCACACATGGAAACAGCAAGATCAAAAGAAGTTTGTAAAATAAAATAAAAATTGATGATGAAAATAAAGGGACAAGAGAGATCCCAAAATAACCCATAACAAAACAAAAAAATTTCAATTTCAATGAAAGGCCTACCTAACTTTCACCTCAGAACTATATATCTTCCCATTAGAAATACCAACTGCCATAGATTCTCAAGTTGTCCCTCTCTAAGGGCATAAATTATTTTTAGTGGTGCTAAAAAAATTTTGGAACATAATTATCTTCCAGCTTTAATGAGTTCCTGAACAGGATTGTTTTGCTCAAGCTATACACTTCACGTAGATGGCAGAAGCCAACAATGCTGATGAGCTACAACTGAGATGGCGTGGACATAGAGTCTGAGCTAGAAGTCTACTTAACCCTCTCAGAGCAATTTTTTCCTGCTTAAACAAGGAACTTTTTAACATGTTTTAGAGTTGTGTGCAATACTATTAGATGTTATTAATAGTGGACCAAGGTAATTTTTTCTAATTTTGTTCTTTTAAAATTGGGACATATTTGTCTTAATTGTAATCAAGGATCTTTGACTAAAAGGACATATTTATCCCATTTATAAATTAATGAAATTACTGGGACACACATTTCCCAGTCATTACAAAATGATTGAATTATTTTTCAAGGCCTAAACCATGGCTAGTATATGTTTGACTAATATTTTAGGTTTACAGAAGGAAGGAACATGCTGCACAGACAATGTTGCAAATCACAAAACTGACCAAGAAGGAAATGAAGTATAGTGAACAATTAAGTCATACGAATTATTCATTACTAATCTCAATCCATTATGGTATAAAAATTACTTCAGGGATTTTAATGTGAATTTCCAAGAGCAAACCGTTTCCCAGTCGTATCTTTTTATGTTTCTATTTTAATATGGTTCTACACATTGTTTACTATGGTTTCTACTCAACGAACTAAAATTTCTACATAACCCTATTGAATGTTCAAATTGAAAGATGCTATAGTAGCATAAAATTTCAGCACTGCTTTAGTTGGTATAGAACAAGATTTTCAGAATGAAGACCATTAGCCGATTTCATTAGGCAAAAAGTTGGAGCATATAAGTTTTAAAAATTAATTCATGCAGATGGTTAGTTGTACAATACATATTTTGTCTCCCTACACTAAGCACATTTCACCCTCTATTATTCAAATTTTAATTACCTTTTTCACTCTCAAGTTGATCATCATAGGGAAACTCAGTAAAGTTGAGAATTTGGATGACTTGCTGTGTATAACTTACTACGCAAATAAAGCAGGCTTAAGCATCTATGAAACAAGAGAGCAAAATAAAAATTAAAATGAGGACACTAGTGCAGGAGGTAAATTACCAGCCTCCTCTCTCAAAGAGACAGAAGAAAAAAACAATGTGAGACAAATAACAAATCCAAAACAGACTGCTGCAACAAGTGTAATTTAGTAGTGGTCTGCCTGTGGTCATCAGTGAGGAACACTAGCTTACCACAGTATGTTAGATTAAGAATTGACATATCCCCTTCGAGAGTAGCTAATGAACTCTACCTATCACTGAAGAATGGTGAGTCTTTAAGATATGCCTAGTGACTAGCACTCTCCTGAGCACTTTCCATTGAGAGGTGGTTAGGGAGGAGGATCCTTATCCTAAAGACTGCACAGGTGGTTAGGAAGGAGGGAGGGAGGCCCACTAGCATAAAGAGGCAAAAATGAAAGTACTGCTATAATTTTTGCCCCATTCAATTGATACTGTATAAAAATTGCATTCCATAAATACTAGCACAGAAAATCATCCTTATTCTACTTCCATACAAACGGTAAGTTTTGAAAATGTTTACTCTAGCCTAATAAGCGCTAAGTTACTTTACTTTTATTATACATTGTTCTAGAGGTCATAGTACTTTTTTCCAATTTAAACAAATTAGGCCTCCACCTAACTTAATTGATAAGAATGCTCATGTACTTTATTGATAATACTACAACAGTTTACAAAGGTTATGAGTTAGAGTGATCTAAAGTTGCTCAACATTGGATGACCAATAATATCTCTTGAAATTTGCTTTATGTACTTTCCTACACTTAATTCAAAATATTGATGAAAAACTTTTTTTCTCCCATTTTAATCAAAAAATACTAAAACATGAAACATAAGGCAAATAAAACTAAATTTTAAATTCATTTCAAATTTCTAATAAATTTAAAAATGGAAACAATGCTCAAAATATCAACTAAAACATTGTTATTCAATCTCAAGTTGAATAGGCTATTTAATCAAACATTCACTTTAGGATGCAAGTAAATGATAATTTATTCCAGCTTGAAAACCCTGGAAAGTATTAGACCATCACCAAGCTCAAGGCCATCAAGTGCATTGGTAAAACTCTTTGTGACTCAGAAGAAAAAACAGATCAAGTATATTTCAAGGATACCAAATTTGCAAATTCAGCCAGAGATATACTTTACGGACACCAGTGTTTATCCAAGTATAGTTTAAGGACACCAGTGAATTTTTGAATGTATCTATGCTACAGCGTTCTGCATATCTTGACTGCAATCAAATCAAAATAATTTTCTATTATACGAAAAACTGTGGTCTTTCAAATAAAATGAACCAAGCAACATTTCAAACAAAAATTCTTCCTCTACTTGGTGAAGTTTCACTGCCGGCCATTGAATGGATGAAGCAGAGACAATATTGGCCAGTGTGGTTCAACTGTTTCTCATCAAATGCTTTGAAAGTGTCCTGTAACAATATTGCTGCTCAGTTTCCATTACAATAACAAACAATGATTTACTAATCAGAAAGGAAAATGTATTATGTTTTATGTTTTGACTGCTGCTTTATTATGCTTTCTAAGCATTGCCTTCATAAATGGTTAATAATTTTATTTGATGTAGTTTTAATTATCATAAATATTTCCCAAGTGAACTTTGAGGATCAAAAAAAAAAACTGGGAGTAGTTTGTTGACATTTGAAATAATAGTTTGAATTTCCATTTCCATTTCAAATAATAATTTTTCATTAAACAAAAACAGTAAAGCATTACTTCACATTTTATTAATTTTTTAACCAGCACCAACTACACAAGTAATTCTGCAATCAAATTTTTTGGCCGTTGAAATACTTAATTCAAGATACAATACCTATCAAGTAAAAATTTTATCTGGTCAAACAACAATTTTGAGAAAGCTGTTGAAAAACTCAGTTATTTAAAATAATTATTCCCAGAACTTCAAAAAAACATTACTTCATACATAACACCAAAGTTCTCAAAATCCTAACATAGGCCTACTATTCCATAAAAAAATGTCGAGTTCCAACGTATTACGCAAAACAATAAAGATAAAAAGGTAATTAGTAATTTTGGACGAAACAATTTTATATTAAATTACACTTAAAAATTTCAAAGTAATAACGCAAAATGAAAATTACAATAAATGGTTAAATATGAATTTATAACATATGAAGAACCGTCGCGACAAAGCGTACATCTTAACAATCATAGCTTAATTGATTAATGCAAAATGTGCTATATATGGATGACTAATGACGAACTTTAAACTTCCCCTTCAAAAACTTCCAATTCAAAAGAATTAGTTGCAAGCACCAATTAAAAAATTGAATTATTTCCAACAAAGAGCCAACAATCGCCAGGTCGAGGCCATTGTTGGAGTGAGCACCTGAGCACGACTCACTTTTCATTACAAGCTTTTCGCATAGAAAAATCAAAGCTAAGTCTACCTACTATACTTCACATAAAAATAAAATGTTTTAGAATATCTATACCATAAATATTGGCGAAACTTACTAATTATGACGCATTAAATTCTCCGGAAATGGTGACTAGCTGACGAATATTTCACAGTCTCACAGAGCACATGAACATACTTCTACTGGCAGCAAGACGATTGTTGCCTTTCATTCTAGACAATACCCTAAAATAGGGAATATAGTTTTAGCAGTAGTTATACCCAATCAGATTATAGATAGTTATCTGCTACAAAATTATCACTGAATCTGAAAATTGAATCCAAAAATTACTTTAACAAGCATCAAATTCTGAATTTATATCACCTCTGGAGTCGGTGATTAAACCTTGAGATAAACATGAGATATAGTACCAGGATATTATTTATTGATGTTTTCAATCTACATTTTTAACGACCTGAAAATTGATGTTTCCGTAGCTATTCCAATGTATGTACTGTATGTTAAGCACATAGATACCAAATAAAATGCGGAAATTAGAGATAGAGAGCATGTTATGATCTTATATTCGTGTAAAATTGATTAATCACCAAATTTTAGAGGTTTCATCATCATTATGGATAAGATAAATGTGAAATATTTCATCAACGAAACATAACCAATAAACCGATGCTAATTTATCAAACTTTCTTATCAGCACTTTATTACTGATATTTGGGGTATTTTCCGACAAAACTTAGACTTGCTCACAGCTGGGACGTAGAGATGGTTGCTGGAAGAACTAGTTCTGAAAAACATTCATTATATTTATTTATGCTCGTTGGATAATACTAATTTCTTGTTCATTGCAAAGACTAAATTTAACATTTTGAGTTGTTTTTAGTTGAGTTCTAGGAAATTTTTAGAATCAAATTGCCAGGTTGTTTACACATGTCATATTTTAAAATATTGTTGCAATGAGCGACAATGTGAAAACAATAAAAATGAGAAATTTCTTTAAAATTGTTCAACGGAACAAAGATGCTCACGAGTTCAGTTGTTTATTTTTATTTCTCTTCATCTAACGCAAACAGCTGACTGCAAATTTTGCGGGCAATTCAAATCGATAGATTTAGGGCTCTTTCTAATAAGAGCGTAGTCTCATGTGTATTGGCTTCTGAGCTTTTGTGTGTATATTTTCTGTTCCCTAATTTTGCCCATTTATTATATTCCTATTACCTATGTTCAATTTAGTTGCTTATAATCAACACCTTCTGTGGGAAACTGTGTAATAAATTAAAACTAAATATCTACTCAAACACAGCATCATGGCTCTTAGCCTAGAACTTATTATCTCAACCCGCCGAATAAATCAGTAAGAATGGGAGAATAATAGAATTGATCCACTAAAAGCTCCCAGGTGAAACTTCTCAGCTAGTTGAATGCACTACAACAAATTGAATTTTAAAAATTCTCAACAAAAGATTCCAAATTCATAGACCAACCATAAAAAGCAGACGATCGCCATGTAAATTAAAAATTGAGTGCCAAATTATAAAAAATAGATCTCTTAGTTTAAAAAGACTCTAAGCTTAAAAACATCATACATATTGACATGGGTGCTACGATACCCATGTGTGCATATCACTCAAGGATTTTTATGTTAAGAAACTTTAAATACAATGAAGATTTTTGTATCCCCTTTATTTGAAATAAACTGTTTTTCTTTATTTTCTTTTCTTATAGGGAAAGGTAGATCTATGACAGTCAACGTGGCGAGAAGAATGAAATGCAGCCTCCAGACGATAAACTTTTCGTGCTCACCCTTCAAATATGGCGTAACGGAGGGTATTATCACATTAAAAACAGATTTAAAATTAATTGCGGCTTCAGACGCCAAATAAGTTTTACTTACTCCTACATTGTGTAGACTAATGAACTACATGACAACTGGTTAGACAGTTTATGAGACTTTCAAACAACATCAATTACAATTACATTCTTCTAAATTGAGCAGGAATCGAAAACCGCGTCTGCTCGGGCGTCAGGGCCACCAGGGAGCTATTGCTACCTTGAACAATATTAATCCTAAAAATAATCCCATGCCAATTGTGTAACAAGAATCAGTCAAGTTTACTAGGAATTCATACTTGGAGATACGTATTTTCACGTAGATAAGTACTTTCGCTTAACCTAATTCAAATACCCTTGACAAAATATAAATACATACTGCTTTGAATTTAAAGATACTAGAGTATAGTATCCGAAAAATATTTCGGATACTATCGTATAGTATCCGAAAAATCGAATAGAAGAGAATACTTCCAATACGTAGAAAATTAGCTAAAGTTTATCAGATAGTATTGCTGCGAATAACTTTTATGACTTAAAAATACATAATAAGGTATCCGAGCTTACAATTTCATGGGTACTCACTGGATTTTATTGAACAGAAATGATTTTCATTACAAGAGATTCTTGGAGAGTTCAAAAAGTCCTCGCATGCCTACCAAAAACACTTGCTTCAATTGTTCAAAAAAAATTATAAGCTAATGAGCAATAAATTAATTCTACAGATACACAGATCCTCTTCCTAATCCTCTTCCATAATATCAGGCATTTCATCCCTCAACACTTCGAAGCTCGAATCCTAATCCTCTTCCATAATATCAGGCATTTCATCCCTCAACACTTCGAAGCTCGAAACAGAGGGATTCGAGGGTAGACCCTGACTGGCTGCGTCTCCATCACTGCTGTCGTCCTCATTTCGCTCGACCGGCCTCCGTCGCCAGCTGTTAACACCCTCGCTGTTGTTGGCGCTCCATCCTGAGGTGTCGAGGTCTGCATCAGCGACCCGAGCTGGGCATGGGCTATGTTCTTCGCTGGGACTGGACTCACGCTCAGCTGACATGATTTCTTTAAAGTCCAGAGCACTGCAGATGCTGATGCAAGAGTCTTCGCTCTCGGAGCAACTAGTGAAACTCTTCTCAGCTTCCTCTTCACTGAAGCCATGGGTCTCTTCTCGCTTGTGACCCTGAGAGCATAGAAGGAAAGGCTTGCCAATTGTTTCGGTTTTAAAAGTTTTCGGACTGACGTTACTGAAAGTTCGCACGTCAGGATCACCAATGGCGTCGATTTGTTTTCTTTCAAGTGCGCCATCATCGTGATAAGTAGTTGTAATTTTGAAAGGTGTACTATTGCTGAAATCTTTCCGGCTTGATGGTCCTGATGCAAGCTCATCATGATTGAAAATGATATTCACTTTGCTGTCAACAGCTGGCACAACTTTGTCCTTGTTGAAGCAATACGTTTCTAAATCAGTGGCTTCATCATCATTTTCGGAATTTACGCTGGGCGAATGTTGCTCAAGTGAATAGCCGCATGCTTCATCAGTTACAGAATCATGGTCCTCAGAGATGTTCGGAGCCGTTATGCTAATTTCGACGAGCAGGTCTGCGCTTTTGTCACGATCCAGCTTTGAATGGTTTGGCATTAATCCGAAGACGTCATCAATTTCAAATTCGGCTTTCTTTGCTTCTGATTTTTCACAACGAGCAACACTTTTCGATGCTTGCTCGGTGCACAAGCAGCTGATATCAACTTTACAACAAGGGAAGCTCTCTGTGAGCTTCAACTCTTCAACGTTTATTGGCTGTGTAGAAAAATGTCGACACGTGGGTACACAACCTTCATCATGAATTCTTGTCTCGCTTGCAGTCAACGGAACGTAGTGGCTGCCACAAAAAGTAGATAGGGGTTCATCCCCAATGTTTTGGGGCCTCACCACCGGCCACATGCCTCCACTTCCTGCTCCCCACCTCGTTGGGGGAGAGGCTTGGGGGGACTCGGCCCCTCGACCTTGTAGTTGCCCCAACGCTGCATCGAGGCTGCCTCTCCGCCGAGGAGAAATGAGCGCGTCAGGGTGTGTGAATTCGAGACGTGAAGGGAGGGAAAAATTTATCTCGGGATCGCTCAGCCTGTAGGGGAATGAACAAAAAGAAAAGTTTAGCCATTTAAAAGTTGCCGATGAAGCAATAATTGCAATTTTCTTTGGTAAAGGTCCTCTGTTTCTGTAAATTGATCGATTTTTAAAGTGGGCGCAAACTTGTATTCATTCAATGCTGAATACAAAAATAATTGGAAATCATAGAAGAGTGAAGCTTTCGAACTATACGGTATAATGCAGCCTTGACTGAACGCCAAAATCAACTCAGACTCAGAGCATCATGATCAAAATCAAACACCTCGGTATAAACGCAGAAATTCCTTCCAAATGCACTCGGGAGGCAGCTTCCGACAGCTTGGAAAGTTTCGAAGTTTGTAGTAACTTGGCTCGCTCTCAGTCATATCGTCCTGAAAGTTGCTCAAAGTTTCTAAGCTAAATGAAACTTATGCATTGCCAGAGTTACTGCATGTTGATGGTACGTTTTTTCATGTTTCAAAGGAAGGCTTACGAAAGTTTGTGGAATTCTTGTGAACTTTCAATCTCGCAGCCCTTGGTTCAGTTTCGTGATTGGTTTAACGTCTTGGGGCGTAAGCAGCGTTTTGGACATAGGGCTGAAAACGCAGGCACGACTTCAGAATGGAAGAATTTATTCTTCTTAACGATGATACTTGAAAAAATAGATGTTTTTAAAGAATAACTTCAGCATTTTACAGCAAATCCAAATGCGCCAAAGAAACAGTTGGAAGGACTAAAGTGACAACTTATATCGAAGACGAAGGAAGATTTTGCTGATACTCCTACAAATTAAAAAAATAAGATTACGCTATTTCTGATCCTGGCTCTCATTAACTATGTTCATTCCCCAATTTTTTCTCGTGAGAGTTGCGAAAGCATACGTTCAGTCATTAAAGTGATGGCCTCAAGAAAAATCGCAAAAGTTATACCAGTAATACGTATTACCAGCGAATGGTTCGATGGAAGCTTATGAACTGAACGCGCATTTTTTAGTAGCATTCGCCTTTTTCAAATTCAAAATTTCTGTTCCCAATGATTGATTGGGAGAGAAATGCCAAACTCCCTAGATCATAGCTAAATCTTTTTTTTTTGCTGTTATTTGTGTGTCTACTTATCTTCTATTTTCGTTACGAATTCTCCATATAACTAGTGTACATGGCCCGTAAAAATGACAGGATTTGATATTTTCCATAAATAAATCTTCCAGATGTGGATGACAAACAAACGAACAAACAAACGAATAAATCCATCCTAATAGTACTCGCGACTAAACTATTCTCGTACTTGTGCACTGGTTAAACTTGTATCACAGATACGGTCATTAGGCACCCTCATGACGTCACAGAGAAACGGACCAATCAACCATCCAAGCAACTGCCCATTGTTATTTATTATACATTTATTGTTCAAGAAATAAATAAAAAATACTTTGCAGTACTTTTCTCTTCTCGATAAGTTGAATTTTTCATGAACCATAGATTCAGTTTTCATTGACCCAAAATTTTTTGGCTGGTAAGCAAAAGTGAGGGGATGGCAGAAATTTTCATACCATTTGAAATTCAAATATAAATAAAGCGAATAAGTCTATGGGGATTTATCAGCTCGTGAGCACGAAACACACAGGCGGGTCGTGTGAGAGTGTTAATTCTATTTTAATTTCAGCTCTACTTGTCACTTCCAACACTCAACTCCGACAAACGTTAGAGTGCGGTATTTTATTCCGACTAAGAAAAAGCAGACGTTACGATCAGCGTAGGGAAAAAACGTAAACGAACACGTGCAACAATCCCCGCAAGACGCACACTTTAGTGAAGAAAAGAGGCGGTGGCTGTTGGCGCCTGTGAGCCACATGACAGCGTCACGACGAGCATCAAGTTTGAGAAAAATCTCCTCAGTGAAACTTTTGTTGAGCTAGCGTACACAACCCGTCACAAATGACGACGTTAGATAGTGTTCGGTAAAGCATGGAAATAATTCATTTAGGTTGGTTACAGAAATAAGCAAAAAAACGGTTATTAAAATGAGGAAAAAACTTGACTTATACCTTAAAAACAGGAAGACTAGTTTACGGGATATTAGAAGAGAGTGCTAAGAATTGAATTGACGTTTTAAACGCACATTTGATTTTCATTTGAACATTTGCTTAAAAGAAATACCAATCATTTGTCATGGTCAGGAGCATTTTGATAACGGCAAACATTTGACGTCGCTAAGATACGTGTTGTTTTCCTTCCAAATACTGAAGTGAGAGGAGATGCGCATGAACTCACAAACACAAGCAAACAAACAAAAAGAACAAACAAACTAACATCGGTTATATTACATATGGAATTGATGACATTGATGTTTAGTTTTGCTCACAGGTGACATTGACTATGAGATATGCTGGAAAATAGAGTACGTAAAGCTCACCATGTACGCTCGGCGCTCAAACATCTCCATAATCACCGTCATGTTAGGCCCACAGCGCTAGTGCGAGTTAGGCCTCGTTAGTTGACCTACACAATTCGTTAGTTACTTCCACGGTGACGCCAAGGGATAAAATATTTCAGAAGCATCCACTGACTTGCGATAGTAGCGTTCTCGAACTTTTCTGCGGCAACCTAAAATGGCGGTGTGAGTTTGCGAAGAGATAACCATTTGAGATTTTACCGTCAAATTGGAATTAAATGGGAAAATTTCATTCTTGGTTAATGGTGCAGCATTAAAGGCTTTAAAAAACTTCATCGTGGGGTCATTATTGATTTAGGACGCAGTCCACGCTCAAGGAAGGAGACTTCACGTCTCCATACAAGGACATGTTCATCTCTTTAATCCATTTTCTCCCTGTTCAATTTATCTTAATTAACTTGCAATTTTTTCCCTTTCACGCATATAAGAATAATATGGTCGTTTTTGTTTCCTGGTTTTTCTCTACATGACTTGTTTAGTTAATGTCCTTTGTGTTTAGCACTGAAAAAACATCTGAAAACCCTTTTTCTTAAATTAACAACATATATTTTTATTTTTATCACAGCTCACTCCGTTTTCTTCACGTAAAGTTTCATTTTATCTCTAAATGCAGCTGCGTCAAAAATCTGCCTTTTTATTCGACGGTTCGGGTTTGTTAATTTCCTTAACAAATTGGAATGATACTCGACCTGAAGTGATGCTCTGTTGGTCTCAGTGCTAAATTTACCAGGAAGTTGGGACGTGAGCACAAGAGCAACACACGCACATATACACACGCAACACACACATATATATACACACACAAACTATATTTCGTCAGAACAAATTGAGCTCTACCATCAATAAGCCCTAGCGTGTTGAACGTAACTGACATGAATGAAGGATGCGCTTGTTAGTAGAGCGTGGTTAAGTCTCCTGAAGTTGAAACAAAATTTCCACTGAAATTGTAATTTGAAAAATAAATAAACTCTATATTTACAATAATTCTGAATATAATTTTACTTTTCTTTGCAGTGTGCCGCCTTCAGGCTATACCTGACTTATATATGCACACTGCGACAGAAATGCATAAAAAAAGGGCATTGCTCGAAAACCGGTTGCTGAGTTCGGCTTAGAAATGAAACAATTGCTTTGGTCCGAAATGATGTTTTCAGAGCATCAAATTTGTTACGTTTTGTTTCGCGGACTATTTCTGAACAAATTTGGCCAACAAACGACTGAAGATGCACACGCAACACAAAGGTTTCAATGCTGTCAAATTTTATATATATGCTGATGAAAATGATTTCACAATGATGTATTCTACATACCACCAAGTATATGTATCACCTCCTTCATTGAAAATTCTTCGACAACGAATTGAAGAAGTGTTTCAAGAACTGAAAGAAAACGGTCCGCAAAACTCTTCGTTCAATGGTGGCTTGAAGTAAAACTTGCCTTGAGAGAAATGGAGGGTATATCGAAGGATATAAAATTACTTTATTTATTCAAACATTATTTAAGGTAATGATTTAATGTTACTCTTTTAAATTTTTGTTTGTTCGTTTGAAAAAACAAAATAAGGAAGAATCTCAATATTGTTTCTAAAAAATTTTCCTTTGAACAATTAGTTTTTCAATCCCTTTCAGTAAATCAATCATTTTAAAGTGGTTATTCAATCGATTTTCAAACACTTAAATTATTCGAAAAGGAAACAAAATTTAATACACTGTGAAAAAATGACAATTCATATATGTTAGTTTAAAGCGGAGATATAATCAATTAAAAATCGGGGACATTTTTGTGGGACACCCGGTATGACAGGACGTAGTGTGTGTCGGGGTGTTGCCTGCCTCGCAGGTCGCAGGAACAGGCCATGAGAGAGAGTGACAAGGTTATGCAGAGACCAGTGTACGTAGAACACTATCTTGGATCGTGAGAAATTACGCGTAGAGCGAGCATGAGTGCAGAAATGCCTTGAGTCAGTGAATGGGAAGGAGGGGGGGGGCGCGTGGTTTGGGGGAATGACGGAGATGTTGACATCAGAATGTGTTCTGCCCAGAATTCTACGCAAATCGAGAACAGATGTGTTACTTTGCTCTGAGTGAGATTTTTGAAAACTCTGCCAGAATTTCAAAATTTTACTAATCGTTGAGGCCCTTATACAAATTGAAAATCCTTTTAATCAGTTTTAGAAGATGCGCAATGGCATCGAACAATCAACGTAGAAAAATGTAAATACGCATTACTAGTGCGCTATGCAAGAGAAAGTAAATCTGTGCTGTGAAAGTTGTGGAACATCCGTGAGAATTGCGTGAAAGGAGATGCGTTCATGAATATGAATGTGGGAGAATATCTGCTGTGAGCGCACGCGCGTGTCACGGGAGATAGAAGCTACACGTGACTTGAGCGCTTAAGATTTACCAATCACGATTCCACCTCCCTTTATTTCAAATCGGAAAGAAGGCGAAATGGAAGAAAGGCCGTAAGAAATATAAAAATCTAATCTCTCGAGTGTTGACGAAACTTCGAATGAAAACTCAAACTTCGAATGTATCCTCGGTTTCCTTTTCTGATCTTTTGTGTCCTTGGCTCCTAATAAGGGTGAGCAGACTCTGAACAAGTGTGTGCAGGCTCTGAATAAGTGTGAGCAGGCTCTGAACAAGTGTGAGCAGGCTCTGAACAAGTGTGAGCAGGCTCTGAATAAGGGTGAGCAGGCTCTGAATAAGGGTGAGCAGGCCCTGAATAAGGGTGAGCAGGCCCTGAATAAGGGTGAGCAGGCTCTGAATTCGAACGAACGGTGACTCGATAATTACAAATCTGAACGCGTCTGCTCTTTGTTTGATATTTTCTCTTACTCACAGAGCAGTATTGATCTGTGGCAAGTTGTATAACAACAAATAAATTAATTTCGTGGTAACGTTTGGTACGAGGGAAGATAAAGGTATCATAGCAGCAACAAGCAAATGTTACACACACTTCAGGAACTCAACCATCTGAGGACCCAGAACAGCGGTTCTTAACCTTGTTGGAGGTACTGAACCCCGCAAGCATTCATCGAACCCTTCGTAGTTGGAAAAATCAAATGGGCTTTTTTTCTTTTTCAAATTCAAAACATACGTATATTATTATGTGCGGTATTAGTGCGCAAACTCTACAATGACGAACCCAGGTGTCTGATTCACCGAGCCCCTGGGGTTCGAACGAACCCAGGTTAAGAACCACTGACCCAGAATATTAATTTCTCGCACGCCTAGTTTGAATCATAGAAAAGTTTTCTCCCGCAGCCATAGAGTAAGCTTAATTTTCAAGTTATCAGTCCTACAAAGCTGGCGTTCCACACAAAGGTTCCCGTTGGAAGCGGCGTTGTACATCTTATACGTTTCATAAAATATATTAAGCCAAAGCTTTACATCAGGCTATAAATCGAGGTCAAACTGCTCCAAACCTACAAGTAACTCGTGCAAACTTCGCGAATGTCGCATCTTTGTGTACTTAAAACAAATTTTCAGTAAAAAAAGTTTTTTATTTAATTTAATTAAAATAAGTATGTACTTCATGCGCTGAATAAGTGCTTAGTAAGAAAAGAGGAAGAACAACAATCACGTTAATCTGTGTAATTAGTGTGAGTTAATTAGCTAGATGTTTGATTACGTTATCTAACTACTGAAATTTTTTGTTAGTCGCAATACACAGCCTCAAGTACACAGTGAGGGATTATTTCTACCCCTGATCCCCGCAGGAAAATACAACTATTGCATTCAAGGGAATAAGGGCTCCTAAGGGGATGATATGTCCTAGTTTGAAGATTAGGCAGATATTCCATTCATTGAAGTAAAATGTTTTTGTTTTGTTTAGTTACGGACCATCTTTTTCAGTTTTCACTGAAGTCCGTTTTTCAGCATCTACCACTGTCAACTTTCAAAAATTTGTAATTATCTTCTTATTTACCTTTTAAAAATGTTGAAAAGCAATAACAATTTGAATGATAATTTCCCCATACGAAAATATCTCCAACATGTTCTGTTTAATCTGTTCCCATGGGTTTCTCGGGGTCTTGGAATTATGCATCAACTGTTAGCGCAAACATACTTTTGTGTCTGTCACCAAAAATATTGCTCAAGAAGTACCTTTTCATTTACCCTCATCAGATTTCCCACATACAGTACATGCTGAAGCGGTTGATAAGCAATCTGTAATTTTGAAAATTTTGATAACATTTATAATTTTTGAGATATAGTAATTTGAAATTGGGTTTACTTTTTTATGATCCATACGGTACAATTGTGACGGTTGTGTTGGAGACATATACACCTAACCCTGCGTTAAGATGAGACGGCATTTCGCGTTGAGATCTCGACCAATGACTCAGAATAGTTTTAGGGCTGAGAAGCTAAGCCGAAAGTTAAGACCACCGTCCGGAGGGGGTAAAATCTGCATTAGAACGCCACCAGAACTGAGCAGCGACACGAGGGAGTGAGAAGCTGTTAGTGAGAAAATCTTTATTGGTAACACATCAACGATCAAAAACCAAAGTTTACTGAATAACACAGTTACTTCCTTTCAAAATATAACTTTCTTAACGATATTACAAAAACCATTAATTTTATACGACTTAGAAACACATTAATTAAAACGTAAAGAAGAACGCTGCAACTGACTGCCTCAAACTTAAAAAACTCAACATCCAGGAAAAACACACGCATTGAGATCAGAATATTAACACACGTGACACAAAAATGCAAGTAAAAAGACAGTAACGTACAGCGCAGCGCCTCCGGAGGTGCAAAATGAGGTTGGGCACCCAAAATATTCAATGAATTTTGGCACTAATCAATCAGACTCAATGGCACGCCAAAAAAATTAACATCTAAAAGCAGATCTTCCAATGAGATATATAAAGTTACTATAGTCCGGCATATATGGAATGTATATTATATTTCCTCTGCTATATATTACTCTCTGAATATAGTTACGTGACAGATCTAAGCAAGAAAACAGTACATTACACAAAAAAGTTGGGGCTCACGTCAACGTGAGAGCGCAACGCAGACATGGGACGTCGACCGCGTGAATGTCGCCACAAAGTCTGGCTGGCGCAGAAAATCTCAAACAAAACTAGCAAGACTCTTTCCCTGACTCTCGCCTTTGGTTACAGCTTCACTAAACTAAAAAAATAAATTGAATAGCGAACTGCAGACAAGTGAATACTAAAACGAGTCTTGATATCAAACGAAAAATCAAAAGTCATCAAAGAAGGGCAAACTCAAGGAATCAAGAGATTAACAGAAGTGACTTCGCGTTCCCAGCCCTGAAGCGGTTAGCGTCAGCTCAAGTGCACAGCGCGAGACACAAGCCCTCACGTAGACAAGGTTACGACAACGCCATCACAGGACCAACCTCGGTAGACAAGGTTACGATAACGCTTCACAGGACCAACCTCGGTAGACAAGGTTACGATAATGCTTCACAGGACCAACCTCGGGCCCGCAGCAGCAGCGGTCACCACCGCCATCACGCCGGGGACACTACTGTTCACGAGGCGGTCGAGGCACGTGGCTGCAGCAACACCTCCAGCGTCTGATGATGGTGATAACTTGGCAGCAGAGGGCAAGTACGAACGGCCACACTTTGGTGCTGCAACTTTTGAAGTTGGACTAGATGCGTTCGAATTTCCTTTTGGATGTAAATTACTCGTAGAACTGCAGTTACTGCGATGCTCAGGAGCTGGTAATTTACAGTGTAGAGCTTGCATTCGCTTTTCCTCTTCCTTATAAGACAAAAAATATTCCCGGGGTGTAATGAAGGATGCAAGAGCAGCGCCAATGCGAAGACTGTCATCGGTCACCCAACGAGAAGAATTCGAGCATGAGCCAGGAAACGGTGGGTAACTACAACAGTTCATTTGGCCGCTCGGAGGTTGAGTGGTTGCTGACGTGTAGACTTTGCGTTGATGAGAAATACCGACGGCATCGGTACGCTTCACACACGCTCTATTTTTACCTGCGCCAGTCGCAATACTTTTCTGCTGATCGTGCGAACCCGGATTGGCCTTTCGTTTAGCATATCCAGCCATTTTGAGCCTGACCAAATCGATGACTTGCTCCTCAGTGGACTTGATACGCCCGCAGTCATATGACTGGGAGTATGATGGGCAGGGTCCAGAGCGCTGCAACAAAAGGCCTCCCCTGGACACACCGGGGGCAAAGTCGCCAGCCTTGACGGCGTACGGGCAAGGCGGCGCACCCGAAATGATGTTGACGGAGGAATAGATGAGGGTGGGAGGAATTCTAGCGAGGTCAGGGTCTGCTAGGAGTCTAGCAAGCAGTGAAGCTGCGGGGTTCACGCTCAGTAACCCATAATCGTGACTCGGACAACACGATGAATTAGAAGAGCTAGAAAGACTAGATGTTTCAGATGACGCCTCTCTGCTGTCGCTGGACGTGGAGCATCCTAACGTAGGATTGTTAGATTGAGTCGCATCTTTAGATGAACTATTGATGGAAGTCTCTGCTGGCTGACTGCCAGGCTGAGTATAACTTCGAAAGCCAAAGTCGGCGATAATAGTCTTCTGCTTCTGTCGTTGGCGTAGGACCTCATTGATGGCCGCCAGGTCTGCAGGAAGGCCTTCCATCGACCACCCGCAGTCTGGGCACAATCCCCCAGTGTACTCTGCGCGAGCACGGGGAAATTTTCATTACGTATAGAATTGCACGTACCAGTAAAGCGAAACAAAAGAGCAGAATTACAACTGCACTCTTAACCATTATTACAATAATCACAGAACACAGCTTGGACGTCAGACTTGAACAAAGAATAATGCTAGAACAACTAGGCTACAACAGACAAAACTGGACAAGCCAGCTATTTTTCCTAGGATGGCAAGTGGTGCGTAGGGCGAGTGGTTGATGCTGTAGCTTAAACGTGACATCACACAACTATACAGGCAATTGTGCGTCTCTTAGTTAAAGTTATACATGCTTATCATAAAAAATTAAATTAATTTTTATTATTATAATTATTTTTGGGTCTTCCAAATTACACTCAATAGGTTGATGAAGTCTCGCTTTCACGTTTCAGATAGAATTTGTAGTTAAAACCTTGTGTAGTATTTTGAAAACGAGTAAATGCAAATCCATTATTGAACCGCTACACAAATTGCGTGTCTCTACTAAAAGATCTAGAGAAAGACTTCAGAGGGCAATCAAAGCGAAAGAAGGGCACATTGAAAAATGGGCTTCTGTTTGGTATCATGATAGTAAGAACATTAATGCGAGGATGATTTTTGTTTCATTACACTATCCATCCTACTGTAGATATATTCCCAATCAACTTGGTCCGGGAACTTTTTCCCCACCCAGCACCTTCGCATCATGTCCACACTATCGCCCGACTACTTAATGATAAAAACACTAATTTCGGGTCCCGGTCAAGAACGTACACCTGCGAACGCTACCTGTATCTTTCATCTTTTGTGTGGCACAACTCAGCGCTACACAAGCGGCACATACGCACACACCACACGCTAGGAACACGCACATAAACCTGGCACACACACGCACCTGGCACATACACGCACACACACCTGGCACGCTCACTCGAAGGCAGGAGCTGAAGGTACGCTGGCAGTGCTGGCAGGCGACGGCATTTTGGACCTTGAGATGAAGCTTGGCGGCCGGCAGCAGCGACTTGAGGTGCCTCACAAACGCCTGCACGCAGCATCAACTTCCAGGCTTAGCTTTTAACACTCATAATGTTACGATGAGCTTCAAGTTGAAATGACAGTTGCCAGGTTATTCGTAGAAAGAAGAGCAGCTTTTAGTCTTTGTGCATAATGGAGTTTTATTCAGAAATATTCTTGCACGAACTGGAGAGAACTCTCTAAAGATTGTTGACGCTGCATTTCTGAATCATGCTCACAGACATTACTCGAGAAAACCTTTAAAAAAAGTGAGATTTCACAATTTTATTCTATATTGACCCAACCAAATATGAATAGGTAAGTTTTCACTACCCCAAATTTTCAAGCATCTGAACTCAAAAGTTAGCAACAGAACACAGGACGGCGATGCGCTACCCTCTCCACAAAACAAGGTAGATTGGTTGAGTGCCCTCACCCAAGTACAACAACTACAGAGCAACACTTTACCACGTTAAGTGCGGCGAGTTAAACTGAAGTTCAATATTCAACTTAAATTACAGTGAATTTCAAAGATCAATTTTGAAAATAACGAACATTAAATAGATCGCGCCTTTATTTAGTTTTCATTAAGCATTTATCGAAATTGAGTTAGTGACTGCTGGTCGGTGAGCAGCATTATGAAAATCAACTGAGTGACCACCGGTGGGTCACGTCACACTTAAAGTGTTAAATACACCGAGGTAATACGGAGGCCACGAACTTGCGTTATGGAAGAAATTAAGGAGGAAAGTGGCCCAGCAGAATGTCGACACACTTCCGGTATGGAAGAAATAGAAATAAAGGAGGAAAGTGGAACAGCAGAATGTCGACACACTTCCGGTATGGAAGAAATAGAAATAAAGGAGGAGAAGACTTAAAGAAGTGGCGCAGCAGAGAGCAAGGGACGCCTCACCTTGCGAGCGTGCGAGGGGAGTTCGTAAGTCCTGTCGCGCTGGTCGTACGGCCGGTCGCCGTAGACGATGCGCAGCCGACCTGCGCCCATGGCGACCACGCGGCTCACGCTCCCCAGCAGCACCTGCACACACACATATATTTTTACAAAAGGTAGGAAAGAATTTCTTGACACTGAACTCGGTATCATAAAGGCGTAAGATACGTGTTTGATGAAAAGGAGCATAAAAATACTAGGTAGAGGTATGAAAGTATTTCTCGACACCAAACTCATTAATGCGAAAGATGCGTGTAGAGACCTCTCTCATTTTCCAGTGGTATGAAAGTATTTCTTGGCATCAAACTCATCAGTGAGAAATATGCGTGTTTGATGAAAAGGAGAATAAAAGTACTAGGCAAGGTGAAAAAAATAGAGAAAAAGAGTTTATGAATGATTCAACGTTTTATTTCAAGTATGAATATGTAACAACGTTGTTCAACAATGGTAACTAATAATAATTTTAGTCAGAATGACCATGAAAAAATTTTGATTACATTCAAAGGTGAAGTGCGTTTCATCC
This sequence comes from Platorchestia sp. MABIK, assembly GCA_014220935.1. Taxonomy (NCBI): domain Eukaryota; kingdom Metazoa; phylum Arthropoda; class Malacostraca; order Amphipoda; family Talitridae; genus Platorchestia; species Platorchestia sp. MABIK. The sequence continues at coordinate 292,959 of JACJUY010000055.1, forward strand.
ATTTGGAAGACTCAGTGAAAGGAATCCTTCAACAAATGCAAACAGAACATAAACATTACCACTGAAATGCGTTCGCGCTTTCCCCTGAGAGCAAGCAAAATGCACAGACTCCCATTAATTAAACAAATTAACTTGAATGTACTTCCCCTCTTTGATTAACCCCTTATTCAGCGCATGAAGTTCACACTCTACTTATTTTCAACCACATCACCTTCAAGGGGCTGTTGGACGCGGCACTCGTTTCAGTCAAGACGTAGCCGCAGATGGTGACGGTGGCCTCGCTGCTGTCCAGGCTCCACGCCGGCGCAGTGTTGCTGTCCTCACAACTGGCACCGTCACACAACCTCACATCTGCCACGGCAGCAGACCCCGAATGCTGGGGTGCGCGGCGCGACTCGACGAAGCGCGGCGGGCAATACTCAATGACGCGACACTCGAACGACGCGGTTCTCAGTTTCACCGGGAAACGCGCACTCGGGGAGCGGCTACCAGTAAAGATATTATCACATCTGTTCACGGCGGGGCACCACATGCACTCGCTGCCTACTCTCGAGTTAGGTTCACTTCCAATCAAAGATAAATCAGGAGCACTCCAAGAAAATTCCCACGATAGGCCTGATGCAAAACTCAGAGGTGAGGGCTGCACAGATCGTCCACTCACGGGAAATGCTGAGAACGAATTCCTTCTTTGTCCCATAACTCTATACCGAGCGGGTTCATTTGAATCAAAAGGGTATTTTGTGCGCGCAGTATTTTTATTTTCCCTAGCTAAATTAGGAGTAGAGACACCATGTATTTCAATGTTACTCCCTGAAGACGATGAGGAAGAAACACTACTGCCACGTTTCTCCCCGCATGCAATATACTCTCCGGTAGGTGAACCAAAGGTCTCTCCACTACACATGTCTTCACCCCACAAAGATGCACGAGCTGCTGCAGCAACAGAATTTGGAACTCCTCCACAGTCTAACACCCCCACACCTGCCTGACCGGCCAGCCCCAGTTTGTTCTGATGTACGGATGCGCCACGCGTCATTTCAGTTCCCCCACACAAAGCATGCAATTTATAATTAGGACACAACGACGGATCGCTCTCAACAAAGAAACATTCAGAGGCTGTAGTAGCTGCCACGACAGCCGCAGCTGTAACAACAGCAGTAGCGGCTACAGAAACAGAAGCTGCAGCAGAAACAACAGCTGCTGCAGTTATGGCAGCAGCAACAATGGCCTCATCGTTTGTGTGCATCGCTGGATTGAGCGACAGGTCTGTAGCTGCACTAACTGGCCCACACGGTAGCTCACTGCCACAAGGAAGCCTATCACTTACATCGTCAGCAATTAAGCCTCCAACTACGCAAGAACTTTTAACATCAGATAGTTCATCATCCCCACCACCACTTCCATTTTGCCTTTGGTGCTGCCGCTGTTCGCCACCACCATCAGAATCCTTGTTCGTGTCACCGCTGCTAGCCTCGTGGTAGCGCTCACCGCTGCTGCTTGAGGAACCGGTGCCGGTGGAGCCTCCTGCAGCTCCGTCACCGTCTCTGTCGTCGTGATCTCCATTGTATCTTCCGTTGTGGTTTGCTGCTCCTTTCCCTTCTACACCGTTGTCATCCAAGTCTGCTTCATCATCATCATCGTCAGCATTGTCTACATTGTGTTTTTTCGAAACATCGACAGGCTCGTCAACTTGACTATTTTTGCTGCTCTCTTTTAAATTTTCTCCGATACTCCCGCTGCAACCTTCAGATTTGATTGTATCATTAACCTGCAGATAACTTTGCTCCTCTTTTTCAATAGCATTTCCAGTGCAGCCATCCCCGTCTTCTTCTTTCCGCCCATGCACGTGTAGGTCCAGGACCTGGCTGGTCCATCCATCCTCAGCCCTTGTTTCTTTCGGCCGGTAGCCCTGCTTAGGTTGAGCGACATTGACCGATGTGTCGTCTGGTGAGCCTGATGTGCCAGCTGCTGCCTCTCCAGCAGTCGGGCAGAGCTGCCCAGAGGGAGTAGCAGAGTCCGCCTGCAGTGCCCACTTGGATAGCACTGCAGAGAGCAGCAGCTCCTCCAGCGCCATCTGGCGGGGAAGGACACCCTCGCTCTCCCTGTCAACAGGCACACCGTCCATAAAAGAACGCTTCAAATCATTATTTAGAGTGGTGCGTGCCAACACCTGAGGAAGAAGCCATCATTAACAAAAGTGCACGATTCAAGTACTGTACCTCTGTGATTTGGGATTTGCTCCATGACATGTCGCGCAGTTTGCAACAGGATAGCAATCGTACCACAAATGGCTAGGATGAAGTAATACGTACAGCAAAGATAAAGAACTTTCGACTTTGAAATCAGCTTTATTTAGTAAAACCTGCCGAGTCTAACGTATGTCCACCTTAAAGGGATGAAAAACAACATAAGGATGCATTCTATTACTCCCATGAATGAAAAAAAAAAATTCCCAATCAAAGCAGCTCATTTTTCTTTTCCCCAATGGGAGACTGGCTTTAGGTGTAACTAACTCAAAAGGCTCACGGCTGGAGGAGCATGAAGAACAGAGGGGTGCTCAATTTACTAGTTTCAAAATAGAAAAAATTAAAGTTTCAGAAACACTAGAAGAGTGAGAGTTTGAAAGAAGGTTAGCTGGAGACCTCAAACACAGCCACGCTCTCTTGCTGGCGGGCGTCTCCAGTACAGCACTAGTAGAACGTGTGTTATTTCACCCTCAGGATAACGACACAAGAATACTCGACTTGTTGATGACAATTTCCTGTAGAAATACAGAAAGATGCTTACCCTTGTTGAAATTATTGGAGTCATAGGATGAAATAGGAAAATGAAAAAAACAAATAAATCAATTCATTTGCCAGCGTGTCAAAACATTTCCTTTGCAGAGGCTGCTGAGCAGGTCCACTATTGCTAAATCTGAGCAAGAATTGACAAAGCTTTGTCTTTCTCACTTTAGAAGATTCTTCTCTCAGTTATCAAATACTTACGTGATTGAGTTCACAACGTTCTCTTCCGATGTTTTTGAGGCATTTCTATTACAAATTCGCACAGCCAAGCTGCACATGAACTACATATTTTACAAGGACATGGCAATGAACTGGTCCACACATGCAAGGACAGACAGCAAAAGTGACAAAACGAAAACGCAGCTCACAAGCCGAGAAACAAAACCCACTCTACTGAAGAAGTGCACAATAATTTGGACGAAAAAAAGAAATGGTCCACCTCAAGATGTTAAGAACAGGGCACATGAAGATACAAACTAACGACATCGCCAGGGCTGAGGATACTTATAACACATACTCATACATCCTCTCCTTATTAAACCTACACAAAAGGAGAGGATACTTATAACAAATGAACAAAATTTGCTCAGCGCTAAGAGAGCGGAGGGGTTCCGTAAAGAGAAACAAGGAGTTCGTATCGCACAACTGCTGAGACGAGCAATAACAATAATATGACGCACAATAACAAAAACATGACACACAATAATATAAGACGCACAATAATACATGGTGCACAAATAACATATAATAAGACGCACAATAACAAGCTTTTATGATCTACAAGACCCGTCCAGAGTGATCAGCAGAGACAAACCAATAGAAACGCATACTCCGTTCGACTGACTGAAGAGTTTATGAAAATAATTGAATAATCAGAGAACGCTGAAAAAAATTTGGATGAAGAAATAACCTCACTACACACTACAAATGTTTTCAAACTACCGCTCTGGAAATAACTACACTGAAATCATCAGGAAAGACTTCTACAAAAAGAGATGCAAACATCATTCATCACAGACAACGAAAAGGTAGAATAGTACACACAGAAAGAAAGACACAACACTGTAGCGATGTATGGTCGATTTTTGGCTCTGAAACTAAAAAATTGTGGTCACTACAGAGAAAGAAAAAGACATCATTAAAAACCTCAAAAAGCACCTAAATCTCTCAGTGAAGCATGGAAACTAAAAAATGGCATTGCATAAGAAAGTGTTCACTTATTGAACACCAAAGCTCCCCCCGCCCAGCATTGACCAGCTAACTCTAAATCCCATGTGCGACGGAAATTCAAGAAAAGGTAGACTTATTCAGTTCGAGCGAACACCCGACATTAGTACAGAAGAGATTGTGAAGATTTATACTCGTATTAACAAACTCAAATTTCTGTTCAGGTCTTCAAAAAACCCTACTGATAGGATTTAGCAAGACTATCACAGAATGACAATAACGACTACAAATAAAATATAACCACAAATGTTAAACTGAAAGCTTTCTTAAAAGTGAGTTTCGTAAATTCGAGAGCAAAGTTGCTCTACAGATTTCAAAAGAGGCTCGGCGTACCTGAGGTTGCCCACTGTAGGCCGGCCGCCCTCCGTGCTGGGCTTCGGCGCGTCGTCTTCACTGCGAGCTGCTGCCGCGCCGCTCGTGCCTCCACTCACTCCTGGGGGCAGACACTAGCAATGTAGTGCATGCTTGTGCCATGAACATCAATGTTCGAGTTTATCACGTGCTAAATTAAGAAGAAACTCAATGTACTGAACCCATGTGCCGTGAGCAGCGATGTAGTGAACGCTTGCGTCACGAGCAATAATGTTCGAGTTCATCACAAGTTAAGTTAAGACAAAATTCAATGTGGTGAACGCTTTTACGCTTGGAATGGCCATCTTTGCTAGAGTGACTGAGACAACACTAAGAAATGTTTCAGCAATGAAGTCATTTATACAGACAATGATTACATCCAATGGAAATGTATCATAAATAAGACTTAAAACTGAAAAACATGAGGAAAGTTAAGACTCACTGCTGAAGAACAAGACTGAGGAAAGAGAAGATACGAGGAGAACAAAGCGGAGTGCGAAGAAAAAAACAGAAGATTAGATAAAAGATGTTAGTTTAAGCCTCCCTAACCGCTAAAAAATATAAGTGTTCCAAAGAGAGTAAGGTACCATCTAGTATGAAGATAAGGGAACGCAGAATCTATGAAAAAGAGACAAAGAAACAGTAAGTTGAGAAAGAAGTTTATGAAACAAGAAAAAAGTTGACAAAGAAAGTAGTGGGTGCTGAAAAATAGGACAGCAGTGAACCGAAAAAGGTGGTCCTTAACATAACACAAACATTTTATTTCAACAAAAAGTACGCCTACCTAACTCACAGCTCGGGCCCTCACACATTCCCCCTGGGAGCGCTAATTCCCATAGATACAATAGCTGCATCCCTAAAAGGGGGGGAACACAAAATGAAACAGGAAAGCACGAGCATTACTCGGACATGAGACGAACGGAAAAAAGCTGAGTAAATGCTCTACAGAACGGCCCATAACAACTTCAAAACCAAAAGTAAAGTTCTGAAGAACAAATTTGACGAACAAGTGCGACGAGAAGGGCAAGGGGTGCTCGGTGAAGGGAGCTCATGTACGCAAGCCTGACTGTCCTCACGAGCATCACACGTACCTCCAGTGGCAGGGGCGGAGGCTGGTGTAGGGATCGGCTCCTCTCCTTCAGGCTCTGCAATTTCCACCAGCCTAGTTCTCTTGGAGGATCCTTAATGAAGAATGGGGCATATAAATGCAAAAAAGTCAAAAAAGGTAGAGAGGGTTCCAAATAGTATTTTTAGGAAAAACTTCTAGAGCTATTTGCTCTGAGTATGACAGACTAATAAACATGAAGATAAAATAGTTTGAAAATGTTTTCTCTGAATAAGAGTCTTATAAAAAACTACCTAAATGTTTTGTATAGCAGAATCATCCACCGAGGTGAGCAAGGCTGTACCAACAATGCAAGTCTCACATCACAGGCAACACGCCAGCTAGAGGCAAACAGTTGGATGAGAAGCGTCACATTAACAACTAACGTTTCCTCTTCGGCTTGGCAGGAGCGGTGTCGTCCAGAGGTCTGAGGACGGGCAGGAGGCGGGAGTCGCTGGGGTGCAGCGCTGCCTGCTGGGCCCGCAGCACCACCTCCGGGGTCATCAGCGGCTCTTCTCCTGCACGGCGGGGGCGCGTGTTAGGTGATATGACGGCCTCCACACACACACAAACACACACACACCTCACAATGCAAAATACAACTGGCAATTAGACAAACAACAACTCAATGTAAGAACTGACGATCACGTAATGTACTGCACCGAGTTCTAAAACTCGAGGGATATTTCTGGTGTTTGACCTCCATCCAAATCTCGGCTCACTGCCCTACTTCATCCTCATCTTTAAGAAAATCAACCCTGAATTATCTTTCAGCGTGAAATAAACCAATTTTTCAAGACTAAGCCTAAGCCAATGGGGATTTTCTCTTACATACAATAAGTTGACTCAAGTACGAGTCTCAAGATCGCATCTAGAAATTATTTGAGAAAAAAGAGCCCATTAGTTAGCTCCCAACGACATCAATGGTAGCCAACAACGCGCACAACCAGACTGTGCTGGCGCGCCTGACTGGTGTGCCCGACCACCTGCGGCGCAGGGCTCACCAGGCGCAGCGTAGACGCAGGCCTCCCGCCTCACAAAGACCCAATTGTTGGTGGCCACCTTCGACACCTCGTCCTTGCTCAGCCTCCTCTCGTCGAGCGCAAACTGCACAGCAACACACAGCAGCTGCAGGCTCGTTGTTCTGGTAATAACTCTTGTGATGCGTGAATTGCTCAGCTTTTGCCCAAGCATTATACTGCGCTCAACGGCGAAGCAGTTGTACCATTTCACAAAATACAGTTTATGAACCAAAATAAAACCATTAGAAAAATTTCTAAAGCGTTATTAGTTAGGTATGTGTTTCTACACATGGATTAATCCTACACTCTGACTGACATTGTACCTAACTTTGAGATTTTTATACGATGTTACTCAATTTGAGATTTTTAGTTAGAAACTCCCTAACTACGTCAAATGCGATCTAAAAAGACGGGACCAATTAGGATGGAGTGTAGAAAACGATAAATCTATGCAAAAGATGTGTAATTGCATGGGATACCCTGCGCATGACAACAGTTAGTTAGGAAGGAAGAGGAATTAAAGATACTCAAGAAGGCATGAAAACTGAAAGAAGCAAAGTGGGGCACAAAAGATAGAAGTCTCAAAGGCCTCTTCACGGCTGAGGCAACCTAACACTATTCCTCTGGAGCACCAGCTCCCGTAGCATAGGAAAAACGAATCTAACTAACTTAAACCTATTGCTAAATCTAAGGGTATGCTAAATTACAACAGAATAAACTTCTACCAACAAATTTTACAATAGATTCAAGTTAATTTTACTCTTAAAGTAAGACAGTCCCCAAACGTATTTCCGAAAAAACTTAAAAGAGTGCTACACTCGGTAAAAAAAATGTCAGCAAATTCAAGACATTTCTGAAACATTTAGAGCTCTGCAACTCTGTCGGAGATGTGTGTAGACTAATCAAGTGGTGCACACATGCTTCTTACCTTGCTGTCGGCGACGTTGGGGTGCAGGCGACTGATGATCACGTAGCGGAAGTTGCGCTGGGAGCATACAGGGTTCCCTGCAACACGCCAGCTCGGATCAGAAGAGCCACATCTCACTCTGGAGTGAGTGAATATTATACCAGACAGTGATGCTCTGAATAAATCCAATAATACAGTAGTGATACCACCAGAAGTGGTAAAGTACTTGTGGTTAAGTTCGACAGACACGTCTTCATAAACTCAAAACCCTAGTCAGTCGCCTAGTAATTTTATTGCATCCCTCAGACGAGTTCGTCGGAGCACTACGTCACATGCCGCCAATGCCACAGAAGCGATAAAAGGGAGCTATTTCTCTCGCATGCAGTTGCATCGTCACATCAAAACTCTAACTCACTCACCAGCAAGCCTCAGGGACTTGAGAGCAGAGAGGCAGCCCAGAGGCGGAAGCGACCCTGACATCATGATGAGATTGTTCTGGAGCTCCAGATGCTGCAGCTCCTCCAGCTGCGCCAGGCCTGCAAGTTCACCACAATAATTAGACAAGGAGAACCGCATTCCTCGCAGTGTAACTCCCCTTTTCAGGGCCGTACTGTAGTAGATGGTAGCACAGACCTGCAGTCTCCATGTAACAGTACGGCGGAGACTTGCACTATCACCACAAGCAAGAAGACACGCAGCACAGAAAACAAACGCGACAACGTGCCAAGACACCCATGCAACATTGTGGCACTCACTCACCTCGCAGGGAGACGATGAAGTTGCACACGAGCCTCAGAGTCAGCAGAGACTGGCGGCAGGCAGCTGGCAAGATGGGCACGGCTGAGAGGTTGTTGTAGCTGAGATCTAGGAAGGCGAGGTTGGCTGACAGATGCTGTAAACCCTCAGCTGATGTCAGGGAGCAGTGCGTCAGGTGGAGCGCCTTAGCAACACAGATAGAACAATATCTTCATTAGGCAAAAAGTTAGGCGCTGATCTTCACACTGTACTTTGCGCCTCAAGAAGTGAATAGAGGTAAAATCAATTCATTCCTAGGATACTCTGGAATTAAATGAAATTATGAACTGCCCAGAAGCAAGCAATGCAGGACTCTCAAGTCCATACTTTATTACGATGCTCCTCAAGAAACGTGTTGAGATTCTTGAGTCTACTTGTGCATCACTGGAGCATATTTTTGAAATGACCGCACGAAATGATTTTAAAAATGAATGACCAAAGGTGAATGACCAACGCCGACAGTTTGGTTTATTTACACATTTTTTGCCCTGAAGTTTTCCTATCCATATCAAGTCCGAGATAATTTTGCGTCAATCAATTAATTCAACTTAAAAACAGTGAGGCGGTGGTGTTGTTATAGCTAAATTCATTATTGGAGGGGTAAATTAACACTTTGACTAGGGCAGGTAAAACTTGAGTTTACTATTCAATTCAAATGTAGTAAGCAATGCTGAAAATACCAAACATTAACTGGATCGTGTTTTCATCAAGTTTTGATTAAGTTTTTCTTAAACTTGAGTTAGTGACTACTGTTGGTCAGCAGCATAATGAAAACTCCCTCAGTGACCATATATGGCTCACGTGGCAGTCAAAGTGTTAAAATGCATCAGGACGTTTGTGTATCCATAAATGTATCCGGCGGACTGACCGTGATGTGGAGGAAGAGGCCCACACTAGAGTCCACAGAGCGCAGGGGGTTGTAGGACACGTCCAGCTCCAGCAGATGCTGCCACGGCCGCTCCTCAGCCTGCCAACACTCCCTCATTATTATTAGTAGTAGCGATATTATTACGCAATTCTAGCCAATATCAGTGGTCACCAATTTATAACTAGACACAGAAATAGTTCAGAAACAGAAATGTTATTAACAGCCCTCAGATATAATGTACCTCGAGAATCATAAACAGAAATATTATTAATATCCGTTAGATATCACCTAATTCGCGTATCTGATGAGTTTTATGCACTCATTTACACATCTGTTGGTGACCAGCTTAGTTGTGTTTTATGGCCCATTTGCTTATCTGTATACTTGTTGACCAGCTCACAACTCACCTGTTCACCACAGCAGTGCACCGCCAGCTGCCGCAGCGACGGCAGTCCCGACCTCCTCAGCATGAGGTACCTCAGCCGTCGCGCTCGATGGCTGCTCAGACCACGGATTTTTTGCCAAGGCACCTGCACACAAGCGAGCTTCATGGCGGACTCCAAAATATAAATAGTGAGCTAATTTCGTTGACGTTTTAATGATAATGCTTAGATAATATTCAAATCATGCATAGAAACATTGATTTTGATATTTTTTAGATAGCACAGGTCTTAACGTTAATGATTTGCTGATAATGCTTAGATAATAAATTTCCTAATCTTATATAGAAACAATAGAAACATCAATTTTTATATTTTTTTAGATAGCTCAGGTCTTGAGCATGAAACTGCAGGACAGAACAGTCATTCACTTTCTCGCTCGAACCTGGACGTTTTACTCAGAAATTCCGCCATGTTCCCTGTGACAAGAAATGTGCACTTCAATTTGCCTACCCTGTTGATGTCGAGAGACTGGAGACTGCGCATGCACTGCACACTGATGAAGGGGAGTGGGAATTGGGTCGGCAGGGCAGGCGGAGGGACGGATGACGAAGTGGTAGGTTGGGGAGGCGCCTCGCTGTCCAGGGGCTGCGCCACACTCCCACTCTCTAGTCCTGTCAACAACAGCAGTCTTTTCAACATTAAACCTAAGTCATACAATTTTTACACAACGTTTATGCTATGTTTATTGTACAATAAGCATACGGTGAGGGTTACGCAATTATTATAGTAAATTTGTAAACCACACAACGTTTCATTGTTGCAAATATTTACTGTGTAGTGGAAAAAACGTTCAAGTAAAATTTCTTTAGAATTATGACAAAAGATGATCTCTATTGATTTTATGCAGTATTTTTTACTGCTTGAATTATTTTAGCAAAAACATTAAGAAAGATAAATTTTGACAGTGAGTCAGTTACGTACACTAAACATCAGTTCAGTTCTTTCCGTCCAGTTGAACATCAGTTGGCTGAGCAAAAAAAATCAAAACTACAAACAAAAAACCCTTAAATGATGGCAAAATGGCGAGGAGAATTTCCTCTCACAATAGGTTTGAAAGAAAATAAAAACAGCTCATATGGCCCGCGAACAGACAATGAACCCCAAAACATCCTCCATTCTAAGCCTGTGGTCCACACCCAAACTTGAAGCGGGGGTCACCACAGAGGTGGAGGGGTGATGTGAAGCGGCCCGGTCCCCACCACCAGCCCCTGCAGCTGCTGACGTGGCATCCTGCTCCTCATCGCAGCTCGGCGCCCACAGAGCTTGCTCGTCCTTCATGTTACCAAGGCAGTGTGCAACATTCAGGGGACCTGGCCACGTAGAAGGCTTTCATTAGGTTTTGATAGAAATGACACGAGAAGGATAGTATTGCGCTCCAATCAGTTGATCTACACGTTAGGTAATAGAAGATTCTAGCAATATTGTAAGGAAGATCATACACAGACTATGGGCTCCTTAAATCGTATAAAGTTAGGTCAGTATCCTAAATAAACTTTTAACATCTGGTAAATATTTTGTCAACAACACCATTGCGATTTTACAAACAGCATTAATATTCACTTCAAAACAACTTCACTTCATTGTATAATTAAGGGAGATGGATACGTTTAACAAACTGGAGAAGAAAATTGAAAAATTACAAAGATTTAATTTCTCAAGTTTTTAATTCTATCCATCTTATCTTAACCTTCGAAATTGAGTAGTAATTTACTGATGGGAACATGTAGTTTCACACACAGTATTAATTTGAGGTATGTTCCCAGAAAACGTGAGGAGAATGTAAGGGGAATTGAGAAACACGAAACAAATTGCTTTGACTCTCATCTCCATAAGTTGCATCACAAAAAACTTACGGTGTGTCCCAAATATTCTGGCATGATGGATTTTTTGGAACAGATCATAAACAATTAGGAGCTGAGCAATGACATGATTCTTCCACTCCTCCTCTTCACTGAGCTCTTGTAGCTCATCACCAGCATCTTGTCCAGCCTTGTCTGAAGCAGAGGCAGGTTCCTCCTCAATAAAGCAGCACTGGGGTTCGGCAAAACTGACTCCCTTCTTTCCCGGAACTGATGGATGAGATTGTGTCATGCCTGGTGTTGCAGCAGACTCTGATGTGCTGGCAGCAGCAGCAGCTGAGTGGTTGGTGACGCCCATGTTGGTGGTTGCAATCATGTCAGAGATGAGTGCTGCGTCAGTTGTAGGAGTGTCATCTGATGTAGGAGTGTCATCTGATGTAGGAGCAACATCAACTGTAGAAGCTGCATCAACTGTAGGAGCTGCATCAACTGTAGAAGCTGCATCAACTGTAGAAGCTACATCAACTGTAGAAGCTACATCAACTGTAGAAGCTGCATCAACTGTAGAAGCTGCATCAACTGTAGGAGCTGCATCAACTGCAGAAGCTGCATCAACTGCAGGAGCTTTATCAACTGTAAAAGCTGCATCAACTGTAGGAGCTCTCTCAACTGTAGAAGCTGCATCAGTTGCACTTGATGTGGTAGAATGAGCTGGTTTTGTACAAGGAACATGGTCACCTTTATGAAGAGCTCGCGAGTCACTGCCAATTTCTTTGGCATGGGCAAGCTTTCTCCTGCTGGCTGCTTTTGTTGGAGACTCAGGCTCTGAGACAACATTAAAGTTGGTTTTCTTTTCATCCAAAACTAGAAGAGCAAAAACGCTCACAAGTTCCGACATTGCATCAAAATCTGGAATTGAAACAAAAATTATAATGACATTTGTGAAGAGATGAGAGCTCAAATATGGATTGATTTCTTCATTTTGTGTTGGGAGATCTGCCCACCGTTCATGTCTAATTATTTTGAACAAACTGCCAGAAAAACTTCAGCTTTCAATACTAATTAATACTCAGAAATTTATGGTTAATAAATTAACTAAGTATTTAGTTAACTAACATCTAGAATAAACTTCCATAAGACAAAGCTTTCACACACACATACACACATATAAATTAATAAACATCTGTGGCAAAAACAGTTCAAATATATGCTAACCATCTGATATCACATCAATATGATGTGCTATAAGAAGGTAGTCACATCAACAAGATGTGACAATCCAATCACTGTTTAATAGCTGCATTATTTTTGAATTGTTGATAAATTCCATCCAACTAACTCTGAAGCTCTTATTCTAGAATTCCATTTGAGCAATAACATACCAAAACCTTGTTTCTAAATTTTCAACTACAGTCTTCTATTCAACAGTGCCAATTACCTAATTATTTTCTCCTCTAAATTGCAGACATGCTCACCTAAAGACAGCCATGCAGACTCAGACAGCAGGATCTCTGTAAGACCTCTCAAAAGAGCAGCCAATTCTTCCAGTTTCTTCCAGTGTCCCATGCTGAGCAACTGATTGATAAGGTCCCAGTACACAATGGCAGGGGGGTCTCCAGTCCTGCCATTCCTCACCACTGAGTGGCTGAGAGATGTGGTGCTGAGAAGAGAGGAGAAAAAGCTCCCCATTGAATGCTGTTGTGATATTGTCCCTGAAATGCAAGAACCACTTAGAGAACTGAGCACCTCAGTCGGCTGAGAATGGTTTGAAATATTAGATACATTTGGGTGAAGCACATTCTCAGAAATAGACTGGCTTGTTTCATTATCAAACAGAGATTCAAACTGAGGAGGCGTCAACACAGGGACCTTCCTGTTCCGAGAAGATGGAGACACTGAACGGGCAGCATCAGAAGTTGTGTTGATGTGATCACCTTCAGATGTTGATGGAATTGTATTTTTAAAATAAGAATCTTCTTCCAAGTAGAACATAGGCTTATCTGTTATGCCTTTGGCTGCCATAGCTGGAGTTTAACTTAACAAATCACTTTAAAAATTATCTATATTTTCTCCATAATTAAGTTTATTTCAGTAATAGTGACATCTCCACCACAATATAAACTGAAAATAAAGTTTAAGCAATTAAAATATCTCAAAATAATATCACAAAAAAACATAATTCATACCAACCTACTCAAAAATTACTTACTTTACATCTTTTATATTTTACAGTCAATGCAAAAAAGTTGATCCTAATGTTGCTTATGCTATGTTATAAAATGCTTGTATTGAAACAAAAATTCTTCATCTCAGCCTATCTTTTTATGTCATTAAGTGCAATATTTCTATTTTGCACTTCTTTTTTACATTTAGGAAAATATTAGTTAGTTCAAGACTTGCTAGCTACAATAAAAGTATGTAATATCAAGAGAAGAAACAAATGAGACCATTTGGTAAGGATTCTAGCCTTCTAGGAAATGGGGAACCATTACACAAAGTAATCCCTCACAGGATATCCTGCAAACAAAAATAACAAGTTAAAGATAGAAAGAAAAATTAACAAAAAAAGCCAAGTGGATAGAAAAAACAGATGTCTCAAAAGATCATCTATTGCTGATATTCCTTAGCATCATCCTTTTGAAGCCCTAGCTCCCAAGAGGATACTTAATAAACCTAAGCCTATCTTATGCTACAGAGAAGTCTATTCTACTTAAGTTGGTATTTTGCACACAAAGCATTAATGATTGAAATTCAATAAAATTTCAATTGTGTTGCCATGCAACATGAACATGAAAACATTTTGGATTGTTAGACCTTCACAGAACTTACTAAAGAAAATTACAATTACTTTCATGCATAAAGAAAGTAACACTAAAAATATTTTACAGAATGTAACATGGTAAATGTTTTTTTATATTTTCAAACAAATTATTCTTCAGAAATACACAAAAAAAAGTACAGGTCAGACCATTGAAAAAACAGGATAATGCTTTTGAATAAAAAGTGCACCAAAATTTGTCAGAATTCTACCATTTTTCAAATAAAATTGCAATTATAACAATCATTATTCTACTAATTCATCACCAAAAGTACACTCAAAAAATAAATATTTTGTTAAGCCTATCTCTGAGAATAGACGAGTTTGGGTACGTGGATAACACAGCTGCTTAATTTGTTAACAACTTCGAAAACCCCGTTACTCAAAATTTCTTCGGGCTTAATACTTGAGCATTTCATACAGTGAAAGCAATTAATTCATACAGATCAATTTTTAAGCTAACTTCTAGTGAGGATTTTATATGTATAAAGTGATGTTTCAATTGATCAATCGTAATAAGTTACGCCCACAAACGGTGCTGAGCAGATCCACAGCACTGGTTGCGCAAATTTTTACTACGTTTTACAAACGAGTTGCAACCAGCACGTAATTGAGTGAATCAGCTGTCTGACGCAAAAAGTAAATAAAGGATCGCGTTAAAAACACGCTCTTCCGTGTTCAAAGTAATATTATAAAATTTGTTTGATATTAGATGATATTACACAGCTTTGATCAAAATAAATTTAATAACAATAACACATAATTAATAAATAAACAACAGTAACGTTGCTAAATTTACATTAAATTATGTCAATTTTGCGTTCTAATCAAAGCTCATATTTTTTGCTACTTTTGAAATGACTTTTCATATGCAAGAACTCATTTAATATATTCTAAATTCTATGGGATTGGTTCTATACAGTTTCTTGGAGAACACAAAGGCATGAATTGCGATATTTCACTGTTAACAGAGCGTGAGAAAGTTCCTTCTTACTTCAATGACCAAGTTGGCTGCGAAATAATTCCGTTGTCATTTCACTACGAAATACTGCGATAAGGTAACTTTTCGCATATGTAAATATCAATTATTCAGCGCAAAATTTATAATTTAAAATGCAAACCTTTATTTAACGATACCGGTGCAATAGTTCACCTTAAATCGTGAAGTTATGATGTTACAGATGATTATCGGGGAGCCTGATTATTTACTTGGACGAATAAACCCGTTTTTCGAAGTCTCAAATCTATTTAACAATAAAAAAAACAGTACATTTTGGAGAAGTTTATGCAAAAGTTCAACACATTGGTTTTACAAATTTCTTGACACAACAGGCCTTACCGCCGGTGGATAAACCACAGTAATTCTTGTAATATCTACCCAGTGATTCAATCAAGTGAGACCAAAGTAGTAAAAATATACTATTTAAGTTCGCTGCATGCTATTAAAGACATGAAAGAAGAAAAAGCAACTATACCCAATGAAGAGACTTGAAATCGCAATAAGCATTCTAATATTTATAGATGTGGTTGAATCTCATCGTATCGCTTCAGAAATATCTGTACATGAGAAATAATTCCTGACGTACACAACTTTAGTTAAGCACTGTAACTCAGTTAGCATTTAATTATATCGTTTTTATACGAAGGTGTCGGTTGCTGGATCATTAGGGCCATAACACATAAATAAAGAAGTTTATAAAATTATGTTTATTCGGGAGATTTACCTAAGAGGCTGCAATTCCGAACGCAAGTTACAGAAATAATACAAACAAAGGGACAACCAAATTACGCCTCTACCTGTAATTGATTAAGCAATTTAACAAGAATCAAACAACAACGTAAACACGCATCAGCTCTGACCAGACAGAACTTAATTATAATAAATAACACAAAAAAATGAGCTGATGATTTTGACACTCACTTTCTTTTCTCCTGTGTATTATCAAACACTGTACAGAAAATTCACTGATACATTGAGCAATTATCAGAGGATATGCTAGCTAAGATAATGTTCCATTCCTCGAGACAGTTTAGTACGTCTGCAGTAGAGAGATCACTAAGTGACAATACCAGGAGGTGGATCCTAACGAACCCTATCGTCATAGAGCAGTGAGTTGTTATCTCGGAACTTATCTCTGGATCGTCGAAATCATTGTCAGGAGCCCTACAGCGATGCCTTTGTGTTCGATAACAAAGACCGAGCGCAAATGAAGTAAATTAAATTTAATTTTTTCAGTTTTTGAAATAAGTACCATGTATTTTAAAGATCTGGAACAGTACCTGATAACACACTACCAATATAAGGTAAAAGAGACGTCCAAGACTGTTCTTACAGTAGTAGTATAATCAATGGTATGGCGCTAAAGAATGGCCTTTCAGCCTTTATTATTCCTATAAAATTCCACTTATTGACAGTTTTTTCAGCATATCGCTGTGATAACCATAAAAACATTTGATAGAAGTTTGATTTTAAAAGAAACAGTTAGAGCACGTTATTAAATAATTAATGAGTGCGTTATACTTGATGAGCGAGCTACCAAATTGACGTAATCATGCGTGTTCAATATTGCTCATACACAGCTCAATTTTAGTGTAGCATATATTGTTCTTTTGACCCTCAAAATATGAATTCCTGAATCTGAAAATGTTGAGCGTTCTAATTTCGTACAAAGATTCGCTAAAAAATATCTTATTCTGAAACACAGTGCGGTGAACTCATACTACTGACTGTCTCTTTGTTATTGCTCTAGCGAATTAAATGTTGCGGTTGACTCAAAAATTAAATTATTAATTTCAGAATACTGTCTCTTTGGGTTACTTTTCAAGTCTAATATTTATGTTTGTAACGTTTGCGTGTTCATACCTTAAAGTCGCTTAGGATCTGAGATAGACACGTCCTTTACGTATGTATTATTTCAAAATTAATTTTTGTTTCTCGAAACCGTTGTTACAGTAAGGATGAACTCAAAATGAGCGTCGTGCACGCAGTAAAGCAAGCAACCAGCTTCAAAACCGATGGTTTTAACTGCCAACAAGCTATGAAAGTTTCTGTATACAATACTTAACTGAAGTAACTGTTTTGTCATGCTCTTGCATTCGTATCTTCCGCAGGAGTCATTGTGCTAGCACTCTCCCGACTCGGAACCACACGAAGCAGTACAACTCCAATGTTATCTCCCGAGTGCTTAGTTAGCAACACCTTCTAGATCTCGCCCTAATCATTTCCTTAAATAATCAATTTGAGATAACTGGAAAGCCATCAAAGATATTACTTGCTAATGGTTTTAGCTTCCTCAAAAAAGGTTGTACTAGAAAGTCATTAATGATAATACTTGTTAATGGTTTCATCTTCCTCTGAGGTTGTACTACTGGCGTAAATGACATTTTTGAAATTATCGGATCATGTTGAGAATAATTATTTTTTGATCTTCGATGAGTTTTCTTAAGAAGCCCGGGTCGCTGGAGCTCACGTCGCTGATGAAGTCACCGTCAGAATAAAAAGATATTCATAGACAAAAGAAAAACTGACAAAAAAATCCCGGTAATATGAAAGAAGTCATGAAAGACAGATTAGATCTCTCATCCAGCACATGTGAAGGTTTCAGATGTGACACAGTAGAATGTATTAGCCAATCATTGAATACAAAACATGTAGTTCAAGAAAGTATTCGCAAAACTGATCCTCAGCTGCTCAGAATCGTCTGAAGCAGTCTATAATTTATCTGGAAACGGAGAGCCTAAGACTTGTCAGTACTTATTTTATCAGCTTTGGCGATAAGGATGGTTACGCATAAATATTATAAATAAATATTATGAATTTCAAACCAAGGAGAATAAAGAGCACTACTTTTTGTACGAGAATCATCTTATTTTTTGCATCTTGCTTATCAGATGCGGTCCTCCATTCAACACCGCTAAATCTCTGCTCCACTCCCCTGTTGATATTATTTAACAAGTACAGAGCCAGCTTGATTCAAGAACAACATCTGAGAGTCATTTTTCTCTTCAATGAAATCGGAGATCGAGAGGATCGACCATTGAAAATTCCAATGTGATATGCACAATTGACGTCTAGAAAGAGCATCTCTTATATCAAGCCTCCCAAGTGCTCTCATATAGAACTTGTAACCCAATTCATGAAATGGCATCCGGCGCGTCCTTCATCCAGCGGCGTCACTCACGGAGGTACTTTAAGGGCTGAGTCAAAGGGCATCGCACGATTGAGAATTTCCGCCAACGGTGGAAATGCCGCCCAACAACCACCTGCTGACGTCAGCAAGAGTCAGGCTCAAGCATAGAAGTCCGCCTAGTGGTCATTAAACTTTCCATTTTTTCCCTTCGCGTCAACTTAATTTTTTGACCTTCACAGGTTTTGGATGCCCATTTCCGGAGATCAGCAGCCCATGCATGGTCGTGATCTAACATCCGGGACTTCAGATGCCTTGGGTGGAGTCTGCTTGACACTCACCATCTTCCGTTGGGAGGACACGGCCGGCTACTAGGTGCGTGTTTTTAAGTAAGAAAGAAAAAAAGAAAGAAAGAAAGAAAAAAAGAAAGAAAGAAGGAAATAAACAGTTAAGAATAAGCGGTTTAGCCAAAATTTGGATTTTACATCAAATAATCTCATTAAAATCAATTTTTAAATCATTTTAACACACTGTAAGCACAAGCTTTTGTGCGTCATGTCAATTTGTCAATATTCAAACACAAAAGTTGAACGAGGAATTTTCCTCCAATGCTTAATAAAGGAACCTATAGAAATAACGAGAATAAATTAGGACTAGAAGTTTTCACACGAGAACCTGCATGAATGACCTACCCATTAGCTCAAGGATGAAGAATCTCGCACAATTCTTCCTGAAAATTAGAAAAATTTAGAAGACTCTGCAGTTTTACTTTTAATTATGACAAGAAAAATAGCAAATACAGTACATTTCTCATAAACGTGGTGCATAAAATTCAAAGCAACATGTAATGATAAAAACTTACAGTGAAAGATGATAATTTAAGATTTTAGGTGATGGACTACCTACTTCAACGTGTTTCCACAGCAAGTATTGTTCACTACTGATAATTACGTCTTAAGGGAAAAGAACTGGAGTGATTTCAAGCTCAGCGAAAACACACACAGAACAACCGACGGTGGGAAATCTGACCCGAACTGCTATCCCGGTTATAGAGTCACCATGTAAGGTGATCTTAATTTCTTTAGTTTACTGGACCTAATTATAGTGAAGAATTGCTGCGGGTAAAAACTCGTGGTTGTGCGCGATGAGTAACGCTATACAGCCAAGAACACGCACCCTGTTCAGTACTTTTTGCATGTTTAAATCATATTCTTCAACATCATTATTCTAGAGACTAATAACTACTAATTTGTAACAGTAATATTTAATAAAATTGGATAATGTTTGTAATATTCGGTCCGCAAACTAGCATGCTGAGTTCACAGGTGGCAAACAGTCAACAACCTGAACAGTTAATACGAACGAACATCCAACACTACTGAACAGCTAAACATCCAACATCACAGTACTGCTGAACAGCTGAACATCCAACATCCCAGTACTGCTGAACAGTTAAAACCAATTAACAGCAAAACAGTCTACATCATTGAACAGTTGAACAGCCGACATCAATAAACAGCTGAACAGCCCATACTGCTGAGCAGCCAACAATGCTGAACAGCTGAACAGCTGCCAGCACCGCAGAACAGCTGCAATCATCAACATCGTCCATCAGTCATGCTTCTCTTCATGCCGTAGTAGTAGAGCCAGAGTCTATTGATCCAGTCAGACAGTTAACAAACTACGAGATAAAAGTATTCTCTTATCGAGCAGTTAACCACAAAGATACGAGTTGAAATAAGCACGATATTTTAATTGCAAATAAGGTCTATATAAAACCGCACCTAAAACAAAAAGTAAAAAATGCTCTGGTAAACGCGCGCGAGTTGTGCGCCTGGCGAGACCGTTTACTCCATTTTTAGACAGGGCAAGTCTTCTTCTTCTGCCTTTTATGTCGACCTCGGCTGGCGAGATCCGTGAGGCGACACCTGTGGAGGCAACACCGAGCAAGGGGCTGCGAACGAGTAGTGAAGGGATCACTTTATGGACAAAAGTCCTTATCTTTGTCGCTGTTCTTATCCATGCGCCTTCCTTGTTGGTGCTGAACTGGAGAGATTGTAGCTTTCCCAATATCAGTGTGTTCTTCTTTGGGGGTTTGGGGTACTTCCAGGCAGAACTTTCATTGTTGGCTTAAGTGAGCCTTTAAAGTCTGTTTAAGGAGTTTTATGGTGGCTGTGCGAAGAATTTAAACTAGATATACCGAGAAAAAAAAAGTCTACCAGCAGAATTGATGAATAAAATGTTCTACAGTATACACCCGACTAACTCACTGAAGTGAAACTTCTTCAAGTTGATAATACGAAAGTATAATCAGATTAGTCGAATCTTCTGCACCGAGCTAATGAAGGAATACTTTCTAGGTTCTGTTCTGTACAGTGCTTTGATTCATGATAGTGTTTGTTCAGCAAAGTTCACTCAATAAGAAAACTTCTTTGTAGTCTTGCCAGATTAAAGTAGAATTTCGCACTGAGTGTGCGCCCTGCCATGGTACGCGCAGCAGCAGCAGTCGAGGGAGACTTCAGGTGTAAGTAGACGCTGAGATCCACCCGCATCTTCAGATAGACGCCGATTGGTAACATGGGTGCCCAGCAAGAAGACCAGAGGTAGTTAAGATAAAATGAAACGCTTAAGATAACTAGGCCGGGCACCGACCACGACCCAACTCAGCTGTAGCTAGGATCTGTGAGCGCAGGGAGGTTGATCTTTCTCTAGAGAGAGGCAAATCTCAAGTGGAGGTAGATCTTACTTTATGCTGGAGTAGATCTTTCTGAGGAGAGAGGTAGATAAGCGAAGTGTCATTCACTGAGCTTCGAATGAGGCAAGCATCTCTCAAAAGCCTCGCTTGTTCCTACATCCTCGAGCGCCCTCAGCAAACGCCCGAGATAGCCGAGTGTTTCTATCCGATTTATGGAAATTCCTGAATAGGAATGATTCCATAGCAGAATTACGCTCAGGATTGATGGGCGTTGCTGCATAGCTGTGGCGATGTGGGTTGGAAGGCAAAGTTGTCGGATGTTGCGTGAATTCGCGCACAACGACGCACAGCACAATTCTCGTATCAGGGGCATCGGAGAATATTACGATGCAAAAGAAAAAAGGGAAATAACGGATCTTTAAATGGTGAACATTTCCAGCATTCATTTCAAAGCTTTCGAAATAAGTTGGATTTTCCGCAGGTTTTATGTTACTTGAATTAACGAACAATTACGTGACGTTAAGTACTGTATAATTCCCGTGTCTGGAGGATCAAAGAATCTTATGATACGCATGGACAAAATGAAATAATGCATCTTTTTAAAGCAAAACTTTCTAACAGTTATCTAGAAGTTTTCGAATTGCTAATTTTTAGCTCTTTTTTTAGTAAAATGTACATTCTTTCGTTTTTTTCGAAAGAGTTTTTCCAGTCCCTCTAATGCGTGATATGGAACTTCAACTCTCTCAAGGGAGCAGATAGTGGCCTGGGGTGAGGGGAGTGACATGATGTGTAGCAGTGCAGATCACGCTCTGCAAGGCTCGCTTACAAATGCAACAGGGGCCAGCCACTTTAATTAAACTGCACTGAGATAGTAATAGTAAATGTCGGAGTCGCAGTCCAAGCACCTTCTCCGACATAACTTGTTTGTTTTGGAGTGTCATCTGTTGCTTGGAGACGTTATGAGCGAGTAGTTCATTTGTGGTTGCCAGTATAAGGTTTTCTTGACGTACTTGAAATGTGCAGCCTTATTGAAGTATTTCTCTCATTTCCCACTTCTTTTTACCTTGAGCACCGTACTGTGTAGGTACTCGGGGAACGATGAGAAGAGATTTTTCCATTATAGGGTCAATCTAACTTTGAGGATATTTCTTTTCATTAGCGGTATGATTTAATTTGCTGAAAAAAGCATCACAAGTGAGCTTTGCTGCACAAGGTTTAAATTGATAAAGTGAAGAACCCTGCGTTATTTTCTTTGAAAGATTTGGAAGAAAAATTTGAAAATGATTTCTAATTCAAGCAGATAAAAATTTTTCTCGAAGGAATGAGTTTTCATTAACTTTCGACTCCTATTTTGGTTATCGAATTCAAAATTAAATCATCAGAAATGCACAAAACACCACGAGTAACGCTCTCTGTTTGCACGTGCACAGCAGAAGCAGAATTGCGTACTTTAAGCGCCGCAGTCAGACCATTCAGTCAACTAAAATACGGTCAGGTAGATTTCTTCGTTCATGGAACGAGTGGAAAAAAATTCACATCAAATAACTCAAAGGGAAAACGCTCATGCAATTGCTGGAGTGTGCGAGGTAACCTGTCGGAATGCCGTGACTTACCCGAAATATTTTAGCGGGTCACAACAAATTTGGCGTCGGGAGGTTAAAACTTCCCGAATTTGATACGACGCATTAAAAAAACCTCCGGAATTACACCAACAAGACTTGCTGATTTTCTCTGGAGTTTGGTCTCACCAAAGTCGTGTCTGCATGGAGCGCGGCCCTTACGAGGTCTGCCCGTGGGCGCTGCAGCCCATCAC
This sequence comes from Platorchestia sp. MABIK, assembly GCA_014220935.1. NCBI lineage: Eukaryota > Metazoa > Arthropoda > Malacostraca > Amphipoda > Talitridae > Platorchestia > Platorchestia sp. MABIK. The sequence continues at coordinate 315,715 of JACJUY010000055.1, forward strand.
TCTCATGGCACTCCAGAGCTGTCACCCTTACACACGTCTCGATCTCTCACGTTCAGCTAGCTCATCACATGAATTCTTGCTTACTCCCTTCGCACAAACTCTTATCTCGCGCATTACGTAGGCTAGCATATAATTACACAATTATTCAACACCCAATGTTGTTTTCTAACCATCGGCCAAAACATGGGCGTCATGGCTGGCTTCGAGGAAATGCGCATCTAAAAATTCCCTTTCTTTTTGTCGACGAGCGAAATTTATCCCGTTTTCAAGCTGAAGAAAAAGTGTTTGTTTGCTTGTGGTTGATTTGTTCCGCTGTCTCACAAATATCTTGCTTTGGTCATGCGACGCACGAGACGCTCAGGACTGCGCCCAAATTTCGCTGCATAGACTTGCTCTCTTGCTCACTGAAGCGTGCCGCGCCATCGCAACTTTGCCTAACAATTCAATTTCCTCAAAGTTTATCCATGCGTTCAGTGAACAAAATTGATTTTAGACCCAATTTCAATTTGATCTAGTTCATCGCGGTCAAATTGCATGAAATCCGCTTAACGAGAGTAGTCAAAGTGAGAAATATTCGATTTTGAAAATTGTTAAAAGTTTTTCCTAGCTGTATGTACTTATGAATTGTGAATTTTCTTGTACGGTATAAAGTTTCACTCTTCAGCATTCATGTTGTTGACACCAGGTGAGAACTTCTTTGTAATCCATCCTCTTGTAACCTTTTCTTTTCAATTCCTCACGGCAGGCTGACCGATTTACCCAGGACACTCACTCTGCCGTGGCCGAGTGTGGGTCTACTGGGCTCGTCTATAGGGTCCGGCGTCTAGGCTGCAGAGATGAGAGAATTTATTGTTATAAGATTTTATCTACAGTACCTGATCGACTTTAAATGCCTTCCATCCTGATGCATTGTTGGTAGCAATTGCAGCGAATATCACATAGTTTCATCAATGGCACACAATTATTGCCTAATTTTCTATTTTTTCTGTTTGATCCAACTTCCAACTGATGATTTTTTGTTTCGTTTAATTGTCATGGAAGACACGTGAGAAGGATTGTCTTGGCCTAATTAATACAGTTCTATCGGAAATAAGCAACTGCAACAGTAATATTAAGTTCTTTGGAGTAAAATAATTTTAGATAGAATGGAACTTATAGGAGGTTTATAACTGCGATTGTTCCTGTTCTAACTATCACAATTTTAACAGCACGACCGTACGTCAAAAGTGGTGATAGTGTGTAGCGTTCAAATGTTTACTCCCATAAAGGAACCGATGACTGGAAGCTACACATGTATAGAAAGTGCGTAACATCAACAATAGGGAACACAAATAAAGAGGAAAATATAGAGAAAACGAAATAATTCTCGACAGATACAGCATTAAAATAAGCTAAGCAACCATAGCACCATCAGAATGAAATGAAAAAGTTATAAAATCAAACTCTACAAATATTTCACTCGGAACACTTCGAGCGAACATGCACAACGGAGGCGAGTGTGGTGGGCAGTGGCGCCTCTATAATGCGCTGCCAGAGTGCTGGGTCATGGCTCAGGTGCCTCGACTCTGTGTTGGTGGTTGCCTGCTCTGCGACACCTGCCTATGGCATGTCTCCTCACTCTAAGTATCGCACATGAACGTCATACGTCCTCATAATAGCGTGCTGGATTGAAGCAGTCATGTGCGCAGTGAAAACCCACCCAGACTGGCTGTGACGTGATCGAAACGGAATGCTTCCATGGCTTTGTTTGAATGGTCTCGACCGATTAAGGGTTGAAGAATATAAGGAACCATGTTTTCAAGAGATAGTAACAGAAACAAAGTCGGATGTTAAATTCAACACTTTTGCATTTTCTGTGTTAGCTTGTTGGTATTGTTGCACGATGTTAATTCTACTATGACTCTCTGTTCGGGATTGGCCCTTGCGCCAGACTTTTTACCTCTTCTCATCGTAAAAATGTCTTTCTAAATTACACTTCCAATATTTGTACCGGCACTCTTTGCAGCATTTGATGATGAGATGGTTCTACCGCAGTTATTCATTTTAGCTACATTTATTGTAGCTGAAAGACAAGGGGTTAATTTCCTGTTCAGATTTACTTGTCAATGTAGACTTTCAATCAGCCAGCAATATCAAATGAAGATTACCAGATGATCTTCGTAGATTCGGACGTAGTTCATTCACTGCACCACATGTCAGTACTCAAGCAATGAAATTCTGATTATTCAAACCAAGCTAGATGACTTGTCATCTATGTGTAATTTAATGCTGGTCAGTACTGACTCAGTGAAACGCTTGGATGCCATGTCAGACAACAGAAATCTGATAGGTTGGAGTCTTATTTTAATTACTTTCCTTTCATTTCATCGATAGACTGGCTGACGCACCTTACGTTTACGTCATGAACAAATGAATTGATGCCATCTAGCTCTATTTTATCTCGTGAGGACTTTTTTTGTATTTTAGGGCTACAAAACATTTCTGCCTCAATAGAGCAGCCATTGTAGCTAGAAGTACGGGACTTAGCCGTAAAAACCATGGCTGCCCTTGGAAAGTTTTTCACTTTTTTAAGGCCAAGAAAATTGAATTATGTGTTGATTAAAAAAGACTAAAACTTTAGAAGGCTCGTCTCTACAAAGTTCAACGCAAAAAAAGGAATCTATCCCATCAAAACTGATCATTACAAGGCACCCAAAACTAGCGCGTTGTGCTTTTCTCAATGTGCACAGATTTCCTCCGTGACTAAGCTCAGCCAAACAAGATGACTGAACTCTAGCGTAAGAAATTTCTGATTTAAACTGAAAAAAAAAACTCAACTCTCAGGTCCTCGAAGTAGAATTGAAAATTTCAGGTACTTTTGTGGTCCTGAGAAGCGCTTTTGGCAGCGTGGCAGCGGCGCCGCGCGGTAGCTAGAGTGTGTGGATAAGGAGTAGATGTGACCGGCGGTAGCTGCATCACTCAAGGTAGAGGAATATACAGCAGGCTGCACTGGTGGGGCGTCTGTGTAGCTGCTGTGTAAACACACGAGATAACTCCCCACTTGGCGAGGCAGGGCCTGGGAGCTTCGGGGCTGCTTGGGGAGCAATGCCTTCAAAAGGACCATTGTTGGTGGAGAGCTTCGCTCGTTAATAGCGCTAATTTTGGGGCTGTTGCCGCACAAAATTTTACGCAAATTGCAGTGCCGGAATGAAATTTTTGCTTCGGTACATTATCCTGAAATTTTCCCCCTATGGGGAATTTAATTAAGAAATTAGGCTGCCTCGAAGAGTAATGAGCGAAAAAGAACGGGAATTTATCGTTATTTTATGTGTTGGTACGTATAGCGTTATCTGAGAACTCATGTCATCACTTCTCATGACGAATAAATTTATGGGAGTCCTTTTTCTTGAGCCGTGTAAAGCAGTTGTAAAAATTACTACCTGTCCCCAAAGACAGGCAACGGTTGTATCACAGCAGCGATATTTCAACTGCAGCTCACAGAAATGTACAGGGATGCTAGTTTACGTTGTAATCTCTTGGGGCTTCAAGTAAGTTACAACTGAAAACAGGCTTTAATTTGTTGTCTAACACGCATCGGTCCGCTCAGACAAAATGCCTTTGAATATTTTAGTAACCAAGGGAAGTTTAAGCTTGTAATGAAGTACGTGAGCTTCTGTCTCAAGCTTGGGACCAATCTCAGAGTTAGCCACCCTGTTTGTTAACTAAACGCAGCACTGTTGTCTAGCTCGGTTCAGTAGTATCATATTGGAGGCTTTGTGTGAGAGAAAACAGGGAGATTACCCATCCGGAACGAGTTTGTCGATTTTTTTCTTATCATTTGGGAAAAAAATTCAACAGTATACACTTTGGTTTTTTCTATATTAAGTGAAAATTATGAAAGCTCGAGTTGTTATGGAAGTTATATTTCTGAGATTCCATTCGGTGCATCAGTCTCATGGTTTTTAATCTGTACTGGGAAGTCGGCTGCAGGTCCATTTTCCTTTTCTTTCGTAGGTATTTGTGTCGTGCCTTGACATATGTTGCCATTCCATCACACGTCATTTCCGACTCACGTCCGAGAACATTTACTCCGGACGTGGTACACTCAACTCTGTGTAATTTGGGCGCTCTTTGGAGAATTAATGACCAGAGGCTGATTTAATAGACGAACATTATTATGAGACCTCAATTGCAGGGCTGATTATGGCTCTCACTTATAGAGAAGAATGTGTTAGTTATCAGGTTTCCATCAATGGAAATGACATAGTTTTAAAAGATAAGATAAAAGGAAAAATTCCTCCGCTTAGCTTACAAAAAATTATTTTCTACTTTTTTGAGCCATGGAAAAATTTGTGGCTGTATATGAACTGTCTTTGTTACAGTTAAATACGCAGTAAATTTAGGCTGTTTGAAAGGAATGAAAAATAGCTAAAAACGGAAAGAAACAGTGAAGAACTGTCACTGTTGCCGCAGTTCTGTCATCGACAAAGCAGCGCGACCCTTTATGTTCAAGTCAGTTTGAACTTCGTTGCCTCTCAGCCTTTCCTTGCCACTTCGCATTAGTTAGCGCAGGGCTCGGTTGACTAGCCGGTGTTGCATTTGTTGCACTTCGGTCGGGACGTCTGTGTCGGTATTTTTCATTACTATTTCTCTTGTTTGTTCTTTATTCATGTATTGCATATTCGCTCGTGTAACTTCATGTGTCCCTTTCCAGACCAATGTTTATGACCTGTTTATAGTAACAGTAAAGAATTGCTGTTACACGTATTTGATAGACATTGTACATCAAATCAGGTCGTAGAGTTAGGGAGAAGTCGAACGACTTGGCAAAAGCGTGACTTCGATGCTCTTCCCGTGTAGGCGTAAATGAGGCCCTACAGTTACTTTTACATCCATCACAGTTTCTTCAAAAGTTGATAACACAGATTTAAACTGATATCCAACCGTAACCGAGTACATGTTCATATTGTAAAACTGGTTAGCTTATTTGAGCTGGTCTTCAAGAGTGTTCAACCACTTTCTGAAACAAATAAGCCGACGATAACAAATGTGCCAGGCCTCAGAAAATGTCTCCGTGTTATCTCCCTGCCCATCTATACGAATCTATCTCATAACATGGGTAGTTCAAACTTCAAATATTTAAAAAAAATGAACAAATGCTTTTAAACAAGTTTTTTTTACTAAATTCATCAGAGATCTCTTTCGTGTGAGTTATGTAGATTTTAAAACCTTATTGCGCTTTGTTAATTCAATAGGTCGCGTTTATTTCGGCCTCTTTCACGAAATAAGTGAACACTTCCACTGAAACGTTTTAATTAATTAAAAAACAATGACAAGCCCTCCGACGGGAGCATATTATGACATTTGAATACTTTAATGACTGAATACATCTAACATTGATAGAGAATGATTTTTTGACAAGTATCATTCTCGTGAGAAGAAAAACCAGTTTCAAGGTTCATTAAACGTTCGCTAATCATCACAAAGTACGATTTTATTGTCACAGGAATTGAACAATTTGTTTGGCGTTAAACAGGAATGAGGATTGTCGAGAGGCTTATTCGGATGCAATATGTTTAGTAAACCTTTGAAAGTCACTTCTCCAGATTCGAATCAGAAATAAAAATCTGTTTATCCCAGGAAGTGACTGTCGAAGTAAGTGGCGCGATCCCCGATGTTTTCATTCCCGGCTGTGCGTTGACAACCCCTGGTCAACCATGTGCTCCCAGACCTTAGTTGCTCTCGAGCGTCGGCTGTGAGAGGAGTGTGACAAAAGTTTTCGACACGCCTGTGCCGCGTCCTATGGAAAACTGTGATTGAGAACGTCTTCACGGAAGGAAAATGTCTATATTGAAACTTAACTAACGTACGAGTTCCATACAATCAGAAAAGTTATTTGTTGTTTTGTTGGTAATGTAGGGCAAAAAATTTGTGGTTCAAGCGAAGGCACTTAAGACTTCGGTTCAAGAGTTTGAAGTGTTTGCAGTGACTCGAGCAAGCGGACTCGGATTAGCTGCGGAAGCCACTCGCGCTTCCGAAATGAAAAAATAGACGTTTGAGAATGATAGAGATTTTTTTCGAAATATTTTGCCAAATGTTAGTCAGTACTTCAACAAATTTGTTGGCATTCTAAACTGTTGGTAAAAGTTTGAAATTGACTTATGACGGATATTCAATGTGGGTAAGGGTGCAATATAACAAGTTTCAAGATCATCAGTACTATTTTTTTGCGTTAGAATTCGCTCTTAGGTTATATTAATATTATCTAATCATTGTAATCAAAGATTGTGGGAAATTCTTCCCACATAAGCCTCGCGTGGCTTTTTATTTTGAGCCTGTACTGTGGGCCGGTGGGATTTTGTTTTTTTGCCGATTTCATCGGGGTTCGGGCGGTGTGTTTGGATGGTCCTAGTTTTTTGAAATTGAGTGTGCTGTTCAGCTCCTTCTCTTGCTACCACGTGAGATGGTTGTGTGGCCGGTTGGCTTCGTGGACGGGCTCTTGCGATGGTTGCTAGTAACGTAACTCTGCCGTGATCTGCCACTGACCCTCGACTTCCTATGCTCTTGCTGCTACTTTTATCTTTTAACTGTTTTTAAGTTTGTGTGAATGCGAGTTTCTTTCATTTGAATCTTTTGTTCGGGTATTAAATTTTACACTCTTAAAGGTGTTCGGTCTACTTAAAATTAATTAGGCTACGGCCTGTTATATTAAACTGTAGTAAGGCTACGGCCTACTGCGTTGAACCTTGAAACTAAACT
>JACJUY010000055.1:330769-351702 GCA_014220935.1 Platorchestia sp. MABIK
TTGACTGTCTGGTAAAGCCACTGTGAGCACCAGCTGTATCTGGTAAAGCCACTGTGAGCACCAGCTGTATCTTGTAAAGCCACTGTGAGCACCAGCTGTGCCCGGGAGGCTGCTGTGCGCATCACGAGACCGTGCCGTGCTCCGAGTTACATTCTTGCCTGTCCTCTGCATTGCCTGCTCCTCGTGTGTCCCTGCTCACCTGAGCAACAACAACAGCCCTCGTGTATTTGTGTGCCGTAAGTCATACTCGATGAGTGACAATGTTAGCTGCGAGTTTTTATGGTGTTTATTTTTGTCTCAACTTTTTACCGTCTTTTTTCAGCTTGCCGCATATTAGACTAATTTTTTTGACACTTCTCTTAATCTGCTAGAAGAATAATGAAAGATTTCATGTAGAAGCATCTATTGTCTTCGCATCATTTACGGTATAGTTTGTTGAAATAACTTGGTAATCAAATTTTAAACTGCTCATTAGATTTCATTAACCAAGTAAACATTATCGTAGGGAAAAATGAAGTCTAGTACCAGCAGTAAAACGTGAAGATCTTTATAAATCTTGGTGTTTGTTCATCATTACCTTGTTAGCACTTCGCCTCTCATTACTGTGTTGGTAATTCACATGATGAATTCTCCAATGAGTTCATTAATAAAGGTCAGAATTTTTTATAGCTTATATTGAGGGATTTAATCTCGTGTCAGTGAACGAGGATTTAATCTCGTGTCAGTGTTTTGCGGGATTTAATCTCGTGTCAGTGTACGAGGATTAAATCTCGTGTCAGTGTTTTGCGGGATTTAATCTTGTGTCAGTGTTTAATCTCGTGTCAGTGTTTAACCCTTTGCTTCCCAACGGGAACTCCAGTTCCCGTCGTGACCTCGTTTTCCAGTTTAGGGAAATTGACGAAATTTCAGGGTAATTCAACTAGTAGGGAAATTATATGAAGTAAATGACAAAATTAGGGTTATTAATCATATTCCTGCAAATATGTTTTAGACACTCCAGAAGTTTGACACGTGCAATTTGCTATTGATATCCACTCAATGTGAGCTTCATGGTCTATGCAATACATTTAATACTTTTTATTTAACTTGAGCAAGTTTTTCATAAGAACATGTATTTACAGATGAAATACAGCAAAATCTAAATTCATATCTTTTCTCAGATTTTTCGGCCTTTTTTTTTGGCATGGAAGCATACATTTTTAAAGCATAATTTTTAAAGCAGAATTTTTAAAGCATAATTTTTAAAGCATAATTTTTAAAGCATAATTTTTAAAGCATAATTTTTAAAGCATAATTTTTAAAGCATAATTTTTAAAGCATAATTTTTAAAGCATAATTTTTAAAGCATAATTTTTTTTAATTTAATACTTTGACCACGGAGGGGGACAAATGTGTACCACAAGGTAAATTGTTCATACACGCACCAATGTAAATGTATGGAATTTCAAACCATTTTGCGACCTTTTTTGAAGGAATTTTATCTTACCATGAAAATATTATTGAGCTCTTACATTTTGTTCATTTCTTACAAAGGCCCAGGGGCACAATGTGAGGGCCCGAGCTAATGGTTAGGTAGGCTTTCTTTTTGTTAAAATAACATAAGTTTTTGTTTTGTTACAGACCAACTTTTTTTCGGTTCACTGCTGTCCTGTTTTTTCAACACCTACTACTTTCTTCTTCAACTTTGATCTAGTTTCATGAACTTCTTTCTCATCTTACCGTTTCTATGCCCTTTCTGCATAGATTCCACGTTCCCTTAACTCCATACTAAATGGTGCCTTCTTCCTTCCTCTCTTTGGATCGCCTTTGCTGCGGATAGGGAGGCTTAAACTAACTAATAATCTAATCTTTTCACAAATTAACCAAATCATCTTTACAACACGCGCAATCGTAGTCAACGTGTTAGAAAGGAAGTAAGCACCTACTTATGCAGGAAAATAAACATGCTAGGGTAATTTTGCTGATATTTCAGGGTAATGACTAAAATTATCTTAGAAAATTTTTCCCTTGACAATTAGAGTGTAGGGAAGGAAAGGGTTAATCTCGTGTCAGTGTATAATCTCGTGTCAGTGTATTGCGGGATTTAATCTCTTGTCAGTGTACGAGGGTTGTTCTTGCGTCCTTGCCCGTGATTGCGGGTCAGGATAGAATTTAGGCCTAGGCAGCGGGAGCGTAGGCCGAGTCCCGTCTGATACAGCGTTGCGCTCCTCGCAGACTGCTGCTGTAGTGATAACTTTGCCTGATACTGGACATTCCCTACGTTTCTGTTGCTCGACCTGAACTTGTCAACATGACCGTTTTCATGGCAAGTAGCTATATTCAAATGAGTCCGTTGTACTAGACTTAAGATACAATCTATGGCTGTATCGCGTGTGGTAAATAAATTTTTAGATTGTTTAAATGTAGTGCATTTGCATTGAGAGTGACCCTTTATTAGTGCGTTATAGAGTTGTGTAGTATTGGGCTTCTCTTGGACCAGAAGGGAGGAATTCAGAGCAGGTGCCATTTTGCTGGACAGGACATACACTAACATGCTAATGTTATAATGTCATCAGTGCTTGAAAGCTATTTCTTGGTTTGAATTTGTGAGTCATTCTGTTCTACTTGCGCTACTGGGCCATCCGTAAAAAGTGTGTGGAGATGTGCGATGTCGATCAGGAGTAGACCAGCTTGAGAAGTCCTGTTCCGTAGCACTAATGAAAACTGAGTAATTTTAATGGAATGTTGAAAAGAGATTCTAGGCCGGACTAGGAGGAATATCTGCTGGCACATACGTCATCAAGATTACAGGGCCCACTCTTGGTTTGTTCTCGATATCTGATATGAAAAAAAAAATTACATAATTATTGTAATAGAATATTGCATCCCATTCAAAAAAGATATGATTGAGGAGACCCTTGTAATGAAAGGATTATATTACGTAACATAGTACCTTTACTAGTGCGTTTGGTAACAAAGTTATGCTCGCTTATTTTGACAAGATCCTCGGAGACCCCAACAAGCACGGGACTAGGGTCCGCTCGAGTAATTAGAAAAACAGAATAAGGAAAAAAAAGAGATCATTTAAAAAAAAGTAGTCACATGAAATGCATTACAAATAGTTGGATTTTAAATATGTAGGAGGTGGTGCATTGTGCGTAGTGTAGGTACCGTTGATCAGCAGGGAGGGCTTTGCGCTCCACACGCTGGCCAGGGCGGCTCGGTTTGCGGTGGCGCGGCTCATGTCAGGTCCTGCTCATAACGCGGCTCTGCAATTGTGTTGGGGCTTCCATTGCGTGCTTCGTTCCTTGGGTCCGTTAATTTGAACAACTTTTTACCGAAATTCTTTCACCTGCGTCGGGGACGAGTCATTGCGGGTTTTCGTTCTTACAACGTTGATATTTCTGCTTTTGACTGCAAGAAAATAATACTGCGATGGTATGTTGTGTCAGACGCTAGAAGAAAACATTACAAGCCGTTCAGCCCTGAAATAACCTGTGGTAATAATAAGATTTTTCGCGCAGACCACAAAGACTCTTAATCCGTGTTTGCAAAATGTGGCATTGTATTTTCCAGGAACTGTTGATAATTTTTCCGTGAAAATGGACTTGAATGCATCATGTTCCCTTACAGTGCATGAAGCTGCTTAGTTTGCTGAGAATTTCATTAGTAATACTTTGAGCGTCTCCATGAGGGAGGATTATGTTGAAAATAGAGTTCCCCTCCTGCAACAGTTGGCAGACGACGGTTTAATGACGGGGTGTCAATCGAAAGCCGATATAGGCGCCAGATCGGCCTTGTTTCGTAGGAGGCTTAGCCTTGCGAGTCTCAACTTTCTGTTCAGATGAGTTCCTCTCTGAGGGGCCGATCCCATTTTTACTTCAGTTTCACTTATTCGTATTTTTATCAAGTAAAGCTTCAGTTTCACTTATTCATTTTTTATAATGTAAATCTAAAGAACATGGTGTTGATTACTTGCTTTTAAACTTAAAAATATATAAAAATTGTGTGTTATGTACCTAGGTACAAACTGTGAAATTCCACCACACCACCAAAAGAGTGAACGGCAGAACGTAGACCTTACGCCCGATCGGTTAGTAGTAAATCAAAGAAGAAAGCAAGCTCAGCATAGGGAAGGCGACAGAGAAAAAAACGCATAACACTCTTCGAGGGTTGAGCGCTGCCAACTGTCCCAACGAATCTCCAGAAGCTGCAGCAGTCACTGCGGCTATTCAAGCATACGTTGACAGTTAGGTAGAATCATTATAGTACGAGATTTCCTCTTGTAAAGGTCTGTTAGTGCCACCTTTTGACTTGTTAATTTAAAACTCAGCCGGCACTCTGAAAGAGAGTCTATGTAATCTCTGTGTAACTTCATATCGACATATCCGATTTAACGTAATTACTAGACCTTTAATTCGTCACCATCGCTGCATACTCCGAGTTAAGTTCTTTGGGATTGTCTATTATTTTATCATCGATATTTGCTAGTTTCATCAATCTCTTGTCATATGTGTGTTCACCCTTCGTTAAAACAGTAAATGTATGGCCGTACTAAGATTTGTGTTTAAAATATCCTGCTGAAATAAACCGTAAATTTGAAGGTCAACCTTGAAACGACTGGTGAAGTAGGAATGACAGTATAATTGCATTGAAAAGAAAAGAAGGCTACGACAGTGGCTTGAATTGAAGATGTCTCAACTTTCTGTTCAGTTGAGTTCCTCTCAGAGGAGATGATCCAATAGCAGGAGGGTCACTCTAATCATTTTTACTTCAGTTTCACTTATTCGTGTTTTATCAAGTAAACAAAGAATATGGTGTCGATTGGTCGCTTTTGAACTTGAAAAAATATAAAAATTGGATCCTGAACTGAAGTTAAGATTACTCATTGACACTTTCCCTCAAGAGTTGGACGGGTTGGCATCACATCGCTGGTGTCAGGAGCGAGGCGGTGGGACTCCAGAATGTGCCGTACAGTAGATGCCACAATCTCGTGTGGTGATCTCGTCTCTTCAAACGAGCGTGAGGCTTGAAGACGATGCTGCCGCGCCATAGACCGTAGACCTTGAAGTAATTTGTTAGTCACCTATTAAGTCTGCACCGCGTATGGTGTTACGGAGCCTTTGTACCGCATTTACGAGCAACGTCAACGGGAGCCGAGCCCCATAGCGCGCTTCGTTGAGGCAATTTAATGGCGAGGTCCCTCATGGCGTCTTGTCGTTAACATCGCCCGTGATGCTGTTGCCGGGGAATGTTGTTTAGGTGCTGCGGGGCCCTCGCTCCCGGTCCCGTCCTGTCCTTGTGCACCGCCTCACGTTAGCTCAACAGCAAACTGTACTTCATCCCGTTGAAAATGAAAATCGCTTCAGCGAAATCTGGGTGCAATTTCTCTGTGATGTCATTGTTACCCGAAACTTCAACGACAAACTGTACTTCATTCCCGTTGGGGATGAAAGTTGTTTCAGCGAAATCTGGGCACAATTTTTCTGTGAGATGTCATTGTTATCTGAAACTTTTTATTTTTAACCCTCGCGCCCCATCTCGTCTTGCCCTTGTGCACCGCTTTACAGTTGCTCAACGGCAGACTGTGCTCAACGCGATCTCGAGCGTCCCGTTGGGGATGAAAGTTGCTTCAGCGAAATCTTGGCAGAATTTCTTCACGAAATATTATCATTGTTACCCGAAAACCCCTCAGGGGGATACAGCTATTGTATCTATGGGAATTAGCGCTCCCAGGGGGACAATGTGAGTGCCCGAGCTAAAGGTTAGATAGGCTTTCTTTTAGTTAAAATAACATAGGTTTTTGTTTTGTTACGGACCAACTTTTTTTTCGGTTCACTGCTGTCCTGTTGTTTCAACACCTACTTTCTTCTTCACCTTTGATCTTGTTTCATGAACTTCTTTCTCATCTCACTGTTTCTATGCCCTTTCTGCATAGATTCCACGTTCCCTTAACTCCATACTGAATGGTGCCTTCTTCCTTCCTCTTTTTGGATCTCATTTGTTGAGGACAGGGAGGCTTAAACTAACTAATAATCTAATCTAATCTGTTACCCGAAAATTTTATTTTGAACCGTTTTGAAATTGATTTGAGATCACTTCTTTGAACTGTTTTATTCTTCAGTTATTTGTCTCTGCTGGTACTCAAATAATGTTAGAAAGTTTTTGTATGGGAAGGCAAAGTTCACCCAAGGGAACGTGTGTGAGGCCCTGCTCAGGACCTGCGCGATAATTACTCGTGCCATTGTTGCCAGGCCAATGGCGGAAAACAGACTATCAGCCAAAGATATCAGGCACCGCTTCTCGATACGCTATTATTCGCTAAATATTCCTTGAAGAATGGTATGCAAACGACGTTACTACGTCTTAAGTTCCCTCTCCACACCCTGCGCATCATGACCACGACACTTCGAGCTGCGCTGCCGTTCATCACAGCATTTCTTCTTCTTTGTAAACTTACCCTGAATTTTCGGTGTATTTTACGATGCTGCTAGAGTTGGTAATACCAATTGGCAGCATCAATAGGCTATGTCAATGCTTAGTGCTCTACGTTGAGTTAAACTAATTGTCATCGGTTCGTAAAACTCGTTTATCTGCACCGAAATGTTTCTACTCTTCAGGCTCTTGTAAAGCATTTTTACTCTCAACAAAAATTTCTTTTCTGTATCTCAACGACGAATGTTCGTGGTTCATGGCTATTGCATGCAGTTAATTATGTGAATGGATAAAGAATCATATCGTCCGGTGATAGCTACTGTTGCGTGGTTTTAAGTTAATTTCTATACTGCGTTGTTAGCATTACTGCCGTGTGTGAGATGATATTTGTTAGAGATGAAGGTACCAAGATCCAATTCATGATTTGAATGCCATGTGATAGTGATCTTGGTGTAGTAACCCTAGCGAGCTCATTTTCCTTATATTCAAAAATCAGAATTGTTACTCCCGAACGTTTACTTGTGTTGGTAATGAGCCTCTCGGATGAGGATTTATACCTACTCAGGGTTCCATCCCGCTTTGGATTTCGACAGATGAGTGGGAAAGAAGGCTGGACGTGAGAAGGCTGGACGTATTATTTTCTGATGGTGAACTTGGCATGCCTGAGGAGCTTTGGAATCAAATTCCTTCCCATGGAACTTGTTTGAGCTGCTGATTACATGCCTACGGATTGATAAGTAGAAATCACTTTCGTAGACTTTCATATTTCAGATAATTTGTGGAAAATGATTTGTAGATCATTTAAAAATCGTTCCCGTAGTTTGTGTGCGAGTATTATCGAATAGCTATTGATCTAATTATTAAACCAGCCTGCTGGTCTCCCTGAGCTGTAAATAAGCTCTCTGATGATTGAATTTGAGGGCGAAGTGAGAGCTTGTGCGGTCAGTGACGCCCCACCGACCGAAGGTAGGGTAGGGACTGGTCTTCTTAATGCGATAATTCACAAGGACACAAAGCAGATGCGCCTGCTGATTGTGCTCAGTCCTGCTAGTGAATAATGATCTCAGTGCGAACGTCTACGTATTGATCATTGCCCGTTGCGAACTGGCGTGCTTTTTGTGTTCCTTTCATATCGATTTACAACTCGAGTTGAGGTGGGCGTGTTTTTGTTGACTCGTGCCAGTTGACGCTGATCTTGTTACGCCCCTCCAGGCCTCTCATCGGGTTGTGGCTCACGCAAACTGCATGACTTTTGTGCAGTGTGCAGGTCTTCTTCCGCTGCGACTACCGCACTTAAGTCATGAACAGTTCGAGTTCATCTTCAAAGCCAAGAACTCTCGTTTCTGCATTCAATTTTGCTACACTATGCTTCCTTTAAATATTATCAAACAAAATAGTTATGCAGTTGTGCTAGCTCCATGGTGTGCCTCCCCTCAGGGGGATGGGACTATTGTATCTATGGGAATTAGCGCTCCCAGGGAAAAATGTGTGAGGGCCCGAGCAGAAAGGTAGGTAGGCCTTCTTTTTGTTGAAATAAGATGTTTTTTGTTATGTTTAGGACCACCTTTTTTCGGTTCACTGCTGTCCTGTTTTTCAGCACCTAGTACTTTTTTATTCAACTTTTATTTTGTTTCATGAACTTCTCACTCAATTTACTGTTTCTATGCCCTTTCTGCTTAGATTCACTCTTCCCTTATCTCCATACTAAATGGCGTCTTCCTCCTTCCTATTTTCGAAACGTTCTTTTTTGGCGGTTTGGATGGCCCAAACTAACAAATAATGAATTAAGTTCTTGAATTTCGCTGTCGTGGGCGTGGTTTAGCCGTGAGCTGGCAGCGGCTCAGTGTTGGCAAGGCAAGTTGTGCTCGTCAGGCGACGCTGTTGACCGAGCGCGCCTACAACGGGACATGCGCTCGATCTCACCGAACTTCTGGGTCTGCAGGTAAATGTTGATGCGGTCCAAAAAGGAAACCGACTCCCTAAACGCTATAATGCATATTTTTGGGGGAGCTGCTCCCTCATATTTTGCATGTGTCATAGACATGCTCGCTACTGTAGACTGCATGACACATAAGTGTGAAATGTTTGAGCAGGCGCACACTCTAGGGGGTGCGAGAAAAGTCCATGTAAATGATAGGATATTGGCTATATGTTAGAATTTTTATTTCGGGGGGGAAAAAAGCGAGGTTCGAGTGAATTTTTTTTAGAAGTGGGGGGCGAAAAAAGGGTTGCGAACCTTTTTGTTAAAGTGTGAAGTCGGTCGTGAGCGCTCGCGAGGAAGGCGCTCTTCATGATCAAGGCCACACTCCGTACTTATCGTAGGTTTGTGTGTGATGATTTCACATATTGGCGCTATTGCTTCCCTGTCATATCTCGATTCCGACGCATAACAGCAACTCGATAACCGCTCTAGCTCAGACCACGCAGCTCGCTCCCATATATTTACCACAGGTCGCATTACAGTAGCCATGTAAAGCTGCTCTGTTTCATTTCGTATTTAATAATGCAGGATTTCCGGCGATTTTATTTGAGCCGAATTTCAGTCGTTGTCTCACTTCCTTATTTCAGTTGCAGTTTACCACGCCTGTATTTGAGTACGGAAGTTACTGAAGTATTTGACCCTTTGACTACGAAGTGAGCCGCCGGTGGTCACGGAAAGGATTTCCATAATGCTACTGACCGACTAGTGGTCACAAACTTAATTTTCATAAATACTTAATCAAAACTAGATAAAACTAAGATCCAGGTGATGTTGCTATATACAACATTTTTACAACAATTGACTTTAAATTTGAGCTGAATGTTATACTGTAGTTTTACCTGCCGCAGCCAAAGTATTAATGCTGCTACTTAGCCGCGCAGTATTTCAAAGGCCGTATTGCTGCCGCACATCGCTAGTGTGTTCAAGTCTGGCAAAGGTGGCTGGTCACGGCGGTGTACAACACGTCGTGTCGCGCGCTGTGTTTGTTTGTCGCCGGCCACGTGCAGTGAGCGAGTGGGGGAGGGAGAGGTTGGCTTGGGTTGTGAGGTCTGCAACCCCTAGCTGGTCCTCGGGCGATCGTTCCCTGGCTTGTCTCGCTCGTCTTCGGTTCTTGTACACTGTTACCAAACTGACTCCTGTCGCCGCTCTCTCATGGCGTGCACCGTACATGAATAAAGTTGTTTTAATGGTTTAGGCTTTTAGAATTTTTTCAAAGTATTTCTGTCTTGCATTTTCTGTTCCGTAAAAGTGCCTCGTGCTGGTGAGAAAGCGATGGCATGGTCAAGTGAAAAATTATTAAAAAAACGCGATTTTGGGGTGTCTGAGTTTTCAGTTGCTGAAACGTGGCAAAATAATTTCATTGTATTTGCTGGGTAATTAGCTACCCCTTAGCGCTGGGTGGGTCATGCACGTGGACGACTGCCCGCAGCTGCGAAATTTAACTGAACACGCACGTGGAAGCGGCTCTCGGAAGTGTGAGTTGAGGCCGGCACATCTCTGAGCCCAGCAGCTGTCATGGTTGATACCACAGTACACCATGGTTGTGACTTAGCATGAGTCGCACCAGGCATGCCTGCCGTCCGCGTGTTAGGATTAGTTAACGAGTTAGTGCTGCGGTCGTTCCTTAGTAACTCCGGACATTGTGTTGCCCCGCTGCAAGATGTGTTGGACCGTGCCAGCTCTATTGTGCTGCGCTGGTCTGAAGTATGTGTTGCGCCCGTAAACGTTCTGACTTGCAGTGATACTTCAGCTTCGTATCAGGAAGCGAGTCATCATCCACCAGAGTCCTCGAAAGAGTTAGCATCTTCCGTTGAAACTAAATTGGCATTGTGCAATTTATAGGCGTAATTCACCGGAATGGAAAGAGTGCCTCTATTTTTATTGGCATGTCTGTGCTGGAAAATTTTCGCTTCAAATTCTTGCATGACCTCAATTTTCAAAATCTTAGGTAGTAGGCTTGCAAAAAATTGGAAGGAATGATTAATTTACTTAGTACAGTTATTTTGCTGCTCTAGAATAGACAGTTACCATTGTTTCTATACACTAGGTATGCTGTGTGAAGACACGCATTGTGCATTGATTCCCCATTTCCCACAATCCATACTAAATAGTCTCATCTGGTCGCTCTCTCGACATCCCCTTTGACCATGGCTAGGAAGTCTTGGACTAATATTGTAGGAATAATAATGATAATATTAATTTCAACTGTTCAATTTTTCTCAAATATTTATCTCCCTAATTTGATGCGTGACTTGTTTTTTCGCTTCTACTTCAACACTTTGACTGCGGCAGGTACAACTGAAGTTCAATATTCAATTCAAATTTAAAGTCAATTGTAGTAAGTAATGTCGAATATAGCAAACCTTAATTGGATCGTTCCTTCATTTAGTTTTGATTAAGTATTTATGGAAGTTGAGTTTGTTACTACTGGTCATCAGCAGCAGAATGAAAATTCCCTCCGTGTACCACCGGTGGCTCACGTCGCAGGTAAGGTGGTAAGTTTTGAATGTGAGCAAGTAAATGGTTCAAGCAACATCGCGATCAGCAAAGTCCACCGGCACAGAACGCTTAGTATTACATAGTGAACAATTATGGCCCCGCTACGTTACACTGGCCGGGAAGCGTATGAAGTAATAAATACTGAGTGGTCCTTGAGAGGCCGGATGCTTCCAGAGCTCAAATGTGCCGTACTAGCGGGGGTGTTCTGGTCGGCCGCTCTGCCGCTGCTGGTTCTGGTTTGCGTACCTGCCTTACTTCCATTCCCGCAGTCTTGGCTGGTCTGCGTGTGCTCTTCATTGGAATTGAGCGTGGAAACAACAAAATTTCGTTGTGGGATTTGCGGGTCTGTTGGAGTGCAGGATGCCAACGCTAAGATTGAACTTAATTAACGCAAATGTGGACTATACAATCCCTCTTGCAGTTTATTGGGAAGACCGAAAGTTTACTGAGCCCCTTGAATAAGTGAATTTGGACAGATGCGAGTCAATTAAAACCTTTTCTTATTAATTCTATTTATTTACTCGCATTTTTACTGCTGCGCCCGCGCAGAGCTGCAAATTCTGCGCCAAGTCCTGATCATCTCGTGAATGCAATCCGATCTCTCTTGAGGCGAGCCGTTAATGGCAGGCTTGTGCTGCAGGAATCCATCGAACTGAGGCCAGTAACTGCACACGCTCTATGGCGTCGGGGACCAGCTGGTGGGACAAGTTTTTGGGTACACGCGTCCACTCAGCGGAGTTTTAGCGCTAAAGAAAAAGTAAATATTGTCGACTGTCGCTGATCTCTGGTCTTTAGTCGTAAATAAGTAGCGCTTCTGGGAACCCGAAATCTAAGTGATAATGGAGAGACCAAAGCGTCGGAACTTGTCCGCGCTAATAAATTTTGTGTTTATTTGTCACTGAATTCAAGAAAAAGATCCCTGCATCAATCTACAATTAAGCGTCGGTCGCTCAATGTTTTTCTCATATATGTATTTTTCGTAATGATTCTCCATCGAAAGCGCTCACCGCGGGAGTAGGTAGTTCTTGAATTATTTTCTACGGCTGTTTTTCTCCTTTCGAGTAGCGGAGGTCCACGCTCTCCACTGCTTGGCGGTACGCTGTCACTCGGTAACTCCTGGTCGTGGTCACGGAGAGA
This sequence comes from Platorchestia sp. MABIK, assembly GCA_014220935.1. NCBI lineage: Eukaryota > Metazoa > Arthropoda > Malacostraca > Amphipoda > Talitridae > Platorchestia > Platorchestia sp. MABIK. The sequence goes on from JACJUY010000055.1 coordinate 342,801, forward strand.
GAACGCTACGATTGCTGCAACGTTCTCGCAGTAGCACATGATAACGCTAGTTGAGTGGTACTGTAGCGTGAGGTCTACCTCCACATATTGCCTACCCAGGTGCAGTTTGAGATATGCAAATTGTTTATAGCTAAATTAAATGATTGAAAATAAGTAATATCCATTAGTAACTTGACCTAAACTCGCGCTATAGTACTAGCCAGAGGTGGATCTAAGCTATAGTGTGGTCGACCTCACGTTATGCCATAACCGTTAGTTGTTTCTCTCATCTGTAGAAAAAATTTCAGTCGGGTGAGCCAAGAATTGCTTTTACTCAAATACTATATTTCATGTGTTAAAATCTCACTGTAAGCGTCCGGTCTTCATGTCAAGTTTGTTTGTTGTTTCTTTTCTTTCCTCGACTTGAATAAAATCTGACCCCTAAACCATCATTTGTACATAGAACACCTTGACTGTTATTGTTTTTGCAACTCGGTTTACCAGGCATCCATCACAAAAACTTGCGTCCAGCTGCTGTAACGCATGTGCTGTTATAGCGCTGACTGTTGGAAGATTTCGTTGGCTATTTTATCATGATAATAAACTCTGTTTAGTTACTGCGAAGCTTAGAGAGAATGGGAGCGTGGCTCAAAAGCAGTTGCAGCGTTCATGTTCCTAGACTGCATACACCCGAAAGCTCACAGCAGACCTGCGCGCGTGCTTCTCGTTCTTTATGGCGAGCCTTTCTTGGTCACTGGCATGTGAGCCTTAAGTTCCAGTTGCTAAGTGAAAAAACTCAGTGATATAAAACTGCCGCTTGTAAGTCCTTGAACGTTTATTCTTCATCAAGGAGCATTTTTAGCAAATGAACAAAGCGGGACCTGCAGCCACAACAGCGCGGGACCCGGCAGGTGCCCGGGCACAGGCTGCCACCTGCTCCTGTCTGCCTGTCCCTAGTGCTCACTCTGTTTTTATTTTTTTTTGTGCTTATGACCAAAATTTCGCGATCAATTGCTAATTTCTTTACCTTTATCATATTCTTTGACACATGACTCGAATTAATGAAATTTTACGATGATTATGTCGGTTTGATAAGAATCTGAGCGTGCAAGTCGTCACTGCATCAGCCAGTTGAAGGGTTGCTTTTCCGACTGTTGACGAGGAAACTTTATCTTTCCGATCGATACTTCCTTCAACGTGGATTTCACTTTCCTTGCCTTTTTGTAAGAAGATTCCCAAAAACTTCTACATTATTTCTGGTGTAACTAATTGTGAGTTGCCGCTGAGATTATGCCCCTCTGTGCCAGGTGAGCGGGCTGCTCGAGTCCTCAGCCCAACACACAAGGAAATGATGAGGAGCCGGCCTGGCTGCTCGTCATCTAGCGGTGACGCGCGGTCTGGACGATGCCTTCTGCTTGCCCAGCTGCCTCCTTGGAGTTGCCTGGCGTGCAGGGTTTCGCTGCTGAACGTCTTCACAAAATTCAATGCATTCTAATTCCTAATTCACTGCCGCCAAACTAACGGTGGGCTCTTTTGAACAGATCACGGCTTCGAAGATGAGGTTACTCTCCATACCCTCGTGTCAGTACTGTATGAACTGTGCTTTGGGAAACCGTACTCTTCCTTTCACTCGGTGGTGTTTGTCTTTTGAAAGTCTTGCATTTGTACTGCCTTCCTGATTCTTTGGGATAACCTTCATGAACCAAATAAGAGTTTTAACATTCTTCCTATTTTACGCAAGGCCTACGTCGTCGCGTGCTGCTGCCAATTTGATCTTTGCTGAACTCGATGAAAAAATTTTTTGTATCGCTGCCGTGTTCGAGGTGAAGTGAGGTGTCTTCCCTGCTGTCAGCGGCCTTCACTCAGGTGTTTCGCTTCATTTAGCATTTTTTGTTGTGGCTTCAGGTAAATATTCAGACTGCCTTCGTCGCACGGGACGACATTTTCTGAAACTGGAGACAATAACGTTCATCTCTATTTAGTGTCACCTTTGAATTTGCTCCTCCATTTTGCTTTTGTTTCGTCAAGTCGCTTGAGTTTTCCTTAGTTGCCTACTTTTTTTTAATTAGCGTTCTATTTCGTTATTTCTTAAGAGATCAGTGTAGGTCGTAACTCGTGTAACTGAACTTCAATTCTGTCGTAGCTTCAATTTCGTTAATGGAACATGTCAAATAGGAGAAATTCATTGTAACTTTTTATCCTAACAAAAAACAAGTTTAGCTTTCTTATGTGAAGTTCTTCGCGTTTCTCGTATGCTGCATGCCTGGCTCGTTGGTGAGCTAACCGTAATTGTGCGCAGAATTTTCAGCTTCTCTTCGGTCTGCACTGTGTTTCTCCTTCAGTATTGTACCGGTCTAAAAAGAATCTTGTATTTTATTAATTCCCTCTTGCACGAGTCTGAAGAAGTGGTCCACCACTGGGGTGTGATTACTAACCTGTGATGTTAAAGAATTCATCGATCTATGAAAATACTTGTGCAACGCATCTCTTGCCTAGTAGTTATTGAAAGTGTTTCACTGGAACGCCGACCAACTAAGCAGCTACGCTCTGCCTTAAACAAGGCAGCAATAACCACGTTTCTCATATTTTCCCTCACTGAATGATACTTTCGGATACTGAGTTAGTTTTTATTTTCCGAACTTAGTCATTTACCAAAATGTTTTTTTCAAACTTGTCATGAAAACTTCAATGGTAGTCAGAAAACAATGCATTTGATCTTTGTTTTGATTTTTTATAACCAATCAATATTATTTTTATAATAATGCGATGCTTTTTGAGTCAGGATGATGGTACCAGCACCCAAAAACAATGCATACTTGTACTTTGACGTCTCAGTCTCTGACCACTTCATCACGAAAGAGATATTGCTACATCAAGTTATTGATTTATTATAAACTGCAGAGTCCATTTTTACTCGTCCTTTTTCTTGAAAACGGCGGTGGTACAAGTCCAGTGCTTGGGAAGCACAGTCGTGAAATGCTGCTACGGTGCTCTGACGATCTGTTTTTATTTTCACTTTTCGAGACGCTCGGCGCCCCTCAACGTTGTCTTCCCTCAGCAGCGAGTGCATGTGCAGTAAAAAACACAGCATTTAACATTTGAGGCGTTTTTGAAGCTCGAAAGCGATCCACATGAACCGACAAAAACTGTTTCTCTCTTTTTATGCGAGTTTAATGCGCAATATTTCTTGACGATAATCATTGTGTTGACCTATGTGGGTTAGCTGACTAGAATGTGCGTCGGGTGATGTTCAGTGTTCATTTATTGCAAGTGTGCCGTGATGTTCTCCATTGAGTTATAATTAACTAACTCATGGAGTCTGTGCGAGATATGCCGGAATGACACACCACCGAGTGGTGTCACAGATTTGATCGACAGATTTAGGTGTGATGAAAACGCTGCGTCTCCTCGAGAAGTAATCCGTTAGAGTTCGTCCTTCAGCCTAACATCGAAAATCTAACAAGGCTAGAAGGGGGTAACAGAACCTAAACTTACCTTAAACAAGGCATACTAAGCCCCAGGTGACATGTCTGCACGAGTTATGAGCGAACTGTGGTGGTCGAGAATTTGGTGCCATGCATGGTTGTCCGTTGAGTTCCTCTTGTCCTGGTCTTCTTCATGGACTTTTAAGAAATTCAAATGTAAAGCTGGTTGTTATAGAGTCGAAGAAGGCAGGTTTGTAATTAATGCGGTTTTTATTTCAACTCGTGCAGTAGCTGCACAGCATGGATATGTCAGTGAACCATTTGTTCGCTCAAAAATGTCGCTGGCCTCCAACTCGTTTCTCAGTTGTTTGTGACGTCACACCTAGCGCTGCTTCGGCCCGTCTGAGGTGCCTTTCAGCTCAATTTAGAACAATCAACTATTGCTTAAATTATAGATATTACCGCTCAGCACGCAGCAGTTTTACTCAATTACTCATTGTTAGCGATTTCAGACCAATGCAACTGAACAGTTAGACGTCGAGTCCTCTTTCGTTTGATTAAAGTTCTGATTTCATCTAATGTGAGTAACTGGGTGTCATTCAATCCCTATATATTTCACTTGAGTTTATCTAGGGTTTAATTCACGGATTATCTAGGGCTTAACTTAACAAAAGAAAGCCGGGGGACTCGCGCGAATTAATGCCTGCCACTGCACGCGCTTGTGAGCAGAGGTGCCTCGCATTACGGCCAATGCCACGAGATAGTGTGAGTTGCAGTGTATCGTCGGTGCCGCTCACTTAGTCAAACTTGCCGCGCGTGATACGATCTAGACGATCGTATTAAATTAGAGCCTGATACACTCCGGTCTGCTTTGTGTTCCTCCTTTACAAGACCCTCGCTTTTGTTCGTATTGCAGGAGGCGTGAACCGGGCATGTAGCGAGCCTCAAGTTGCTGCATGGTGGCACTTGCATATGTTATAAGATACTATAAATTAAAACTTCATGGCTCTTTCCTACGTTATAAGACACTCTAAAGTGAAACTTCATACAGATGAATGCCGTATTTTTATCCTCGATACTAGTACGGTGAGTCAGTCATGCTACGTGGTTGTCTACACTTAAATATGTAGGTTTTTTAGCCTGCTCTGGGAGAAATACTCAGTCTGCGAATCGCTGTATTTTGGATCAGTTGTAATTCGCGGTATTTTAATTACTGTTAAAGGCAAAAAGACTCGTTTCGCACGTTTTCATCCGTTCGGGCCCCTTAGAACACGAGTGACTAGAACAACGAGTGATGTTGCTTCCAGAACCTACGTTACCTTGACATTTCGAGCAAATTTCTATGGGTAGGACCATGTGTGAGAGAACTGAAGACACTACAACAGGGCTGCAAAAGTTCTGTGTACCTTCGTGCGTGCGTTCCTGCTCATTATTGACGAGTGTTCGCACGTGATGCTGAGAGGGGGTACATGGCGCAGCTGTCAGTCACAGGGGGCGGCGCCCCGTGACACTCGAGAGTGGGCGTTGCGTTACCCACTGTGTGGAGCAGCAGCTGGCGGTGGTCTGGGCGCCTCGTGACGGCACCTGGACAAGTTGCTGCTGGGGTGTGCCTGCACTGACGCTTCTTGCGTACTCTGGTGAACATGGAGTGTGCCACCAAATGCTGAATGTGCTTTGAATGTTGCCGCTAAATGCGCTTTAAACGTCGAGTGTACCACTGAATGTTGACTGCGCGTTAATAATAGAGTGTACCACCAAATATGGATACAAACTAACGCTAGAATTCAACTTTGATGCCCGTAAAAAACTGTATCGATGAATTTTCAACCCTACATTGTACTAGAAGTTGCTGACGAAGCCGATCCCCAGGTTCTGTCATTTAGGTAGAATTTTAACGATCTTATGCATTTACAGCCTTGCTTTTCTGGGCGTTATTGCTTTGCAAGTGTCAATTTATGCCCGCTGTATCAAGTCGAGTGTTTACTGATGAGCGAATTCCAAGATTTCTCAATGAATTTTGGGATAAATTTAAAGAACGTTTTAAACTTCTGCATGATGACTTGTAAATGTTGGTTGTGCGCACCATTTTCTTGGTGTGTGCGCACTGGCGTGCACGTATGAGATACCCGACGATTGCTGAGGAAGCTCAGGTGGGTACGTAGAGCGTCTTCGTGTCCATGAGTTTGTCTCCCAACGTTCATCTGGGACGCTTCGAACCACTGACGAACGATCATTTCTGGTGTAGAGTTAAGAGCTACTGCTTGCACTTCTCGCTACCTCTCGTGAGGGTAGTGATTTTTCCGTGAAACATCCAACACTATTGTGATCGTCGATAATCTGTGTATCTCTTCATTTATCGTTTCCGGGATGATTGTTTCTTGATGAAGTGTAATGTTGATGAATCCACGGCAATTACTAGGTCTTTATTTTGCCATATCCTTTGCTAATTGAAAATAAACCAATTACTTCGTCTGTGAAATGTGCCTGTTTTTCTGTGTAAATAAAAACTTATGTTCTTCCACATCCTCAATTCCGAAGGTCGCGGCATCACCAAGGGATCTTTTGAATGTCTCGGCGCACAAAGAGAATTTGGCGCTCCCGTGATCCTTAACGAGAAAGCGATGGAATCTTTTAATTTCCCTTTTGTAGGATTATGCTCTGAGGATCAGCCCTTCGCGGCTGCAAATGAGCTACTTTGTACCTCCCGAAGGTATTGTGGCTGTGTAACCTGCCTCCAGCAGCAGCAACTACGGTCTCTCGGAGGCATTTAGGGCTTGCATTGTGTCCTTTGTCTCAGGACGTCGCGAACGTTTACTTTCAACAACCAATTCATTGCGAGGTTTTTTATCATCTGATTTTCACAGGGCTGAGTTATTTCTACTAATAAGCATCAACGGCTCTGGCATCTCGTCTGTACCCGCGGCTTGATGAAGAAGATGATGATGATAATAATGGATAGACATCGGAACAAATCTGGTACGGAGCACGACTGATGATATGCAGATGTTACTTACTGTATCGCTCCTCCACGTCCTGCTCCATCACTCTTGGGTGCCTGAATTGTCCATCTGAACTATTTTCGCATCTGGTGGACGTCTGTCTTGTGTGGCTCCCTGTGATTGCCAGTTGCTTTGGGCCAATAGAAAGGTGGAGGTATTCATTGCGCCACAGACCAGCTCTTGCTTGCCAGTCATTGTGCTTTACAAATAAGTTTTTTGTCGCTCGAGGTTTCTCTATGTCTGTGTATTTCATATCATTCTCAGTACGGTTCGTAGCATAATGTGAAGCTCGAATATGCATTTTCATTAGCTTATACTCATCACAGTAGGTACTTCAGTAGTTTCTTCAGCACAAGTGTACCTCGTGAATCATAAAGAAAATGTTAGTGTAGATTAGTGTTAGCATTAATGTGAACTGAGAACAAAATTTCTCGTGAAGTCCTCGATTTATTTTGAGTTAACTCTCACAAATGAGTACAGGTGGGAATCGGTGGTTCCCATGCATGACTCATCTCAAAAGTTGTGGTCGTGGATCTGGCGAGCTTAGGCAACTCTCAATGCAGGTTGATTGCATGTTCGAGTCCCGCTAATGGCGCGCCGCTGATTCTTGTCAAGGTCTTTCTGAATAGTTCTGGTCAGAATCTTCGCTACATAACTATGTACCAGCTCAGAAATGAAAACATCGCCTTTTGGATATAGTTTGAGAGGTTGATTGGGAGTTATTTTGGAGGTAAGGCGAAGGGACTCGTAAATTCTACGAAAGTTATCCGAGTAAATTTGTTCTCGGAATGACCGTTTGCGGGGCGGAAATATCCTATTTTCCGCGGTCTGTTCGGCTTGCGTCATATTTTTTTCCCACTTCCCTGCGGCTGGTCAGGTTTACAGGTCAACTGTCGTTCCTCTTACTTATTTTTTCTTCTTTATTTCACAAAAATGCGCTGAATAGTTATAAACTATTATTAAATATTAATAATTATTAAACTATTATACACAATAATCAAGAGAATGCTTTGGTAGCAGTATCCAGTTTTCTTGTATATTCTTATGGTAGTGAAGGGATCGGTAGCGTGTCGACTGTACGCTCACATGCAGTAGTGTCCATCAGGTTCATTAGGCAGGTGTGTACTTTCGCTAGTTAGTTACGCGCTTGTGTAATGCTCAACAAATGACATTGTAATTGATGAAGTCTCTATGGAGTGCTTCTATTATGCCTCTGACATCACAGGGATCGTCGGCCATGGAACTACAGACGATGTACTCACGTCTTGAAAGTGTTCAATTTCTTTCGACAGCAATTCCTGCGTTGGAAGAATGAACACCTTCTCCTCGTGCGTCAATTACATCACAAAGCGTCCTTTCGCATCGCCGCCAATGGTGCCTTAAGAACCTTGCACATTCGGTGGATATTCGGGCATCATTTCCTTTGAACAGGAATATCTGTACAGCGCACGATAAACGTAGAAGTACGCGCAGGAAGTTCCTCACGCCACCTCCAGATGGACATACGCAGACATAGAAGGCAAAGTTGAACTTGTGAACCGCGCAAGGAAGCCAGCGTGACAAGTCTGGCCAGGACGCGATGTACACCCGAGTGTCAGGCTGAATTGCATGCTGCCAACACCCTCTCAGGTGTGTCGAGCGCAGCAAAATACGCCACTCATGTCTTGGGTCGTGAGGCTTGGAACGGAATCGTGACTCTGTGCCCTCCAGCTTTCCTTCATCATTTCTTTGGGTTAGAATGTGCTGTGCTTCTTGTACCTCTGAGTCAGGCTTTGTTGGACGCTTCAGCCACAGCGCCCTCGTGTTCCTTAGCTGAATTAGTCACCACCTAAAGTGTCGTGTTTGTATGGAGGGCTTGTGTGGATTTTGCTGGAATTTTTATTCCATTCTTTTTTTAGTTTTATTTCTATCAATTAGATATTGTGATGTAGTGGAGTGTGCTTTACACTCACCAATCAAGTACTTTCACCTTGCAGTCTTATCCCGCGGCCTTGCGAAGGGTCAATTGGATTTACAACTGGCATTCTTTTTTGACTCCCACTTGCTTTATTCTTAAGATTAGGAATTCTTTTTCGTGAAAACTGAACGTTTGGCGATCATGTTGAGCAAAATCTTCTTCTTTGAACGTAGTCTTCCTCTCGCGCTCTTCGAAGTTATCACTCGTCTACTCGACGCTGATTGTCTGCCCCTTTTTGTGTTTTCCATGTCATTATCTCACAACCTCCTGTCGTAGCCTTCTTTTCTTTTCAAGTCAATTATACAGTTATTCCTACTTCATCAGTCGTTTCAAGGTTGACCTTCAAATTTACGGTTTATCTCAGCAGGATATATTAAACACAAATCTAAGTACGGCCAAACATTTACTCCTTTAACGAAGGGTGAACACACATATGACAAGAGATTGATGAAACTAGCAAATATCGAGGATGATAAAATAATAGACAATCCCAAAGAACTTAACTCGGAGTATGCAGCGATGGTGACGAATTAAAGGTCTAG
>JACJUY010000055.1:351871-390422 GCA_014220935.1 Platorchestia sp. MABIK
GTAAGGTCCACGAACCGCCGTTCACTCTTTTGGTGGTGGAATTTCACAGTTTGTACCTAAGTACATAACACTCCACATCAGCCGCATGCTTGAAGTCCTCTTAAATTTGATTAAACTGGGAAATCACTTCGCAGTAGCGGTCGTCATAGGTAAACATGAAGAAGGTCTCCATTCCAAATCTCTTAGATTTTCTTCGTTTATACGTTCGATGGGCATTTATCCTGGAGCAAGTGACCGCTCCGGCTCGACAAGAGAGTCTATAACAGAGACAACTGGTTTGTGTCTTTGTTCTGGTCGGGCGAGGCGATCGCTGCAAGACCAAATGGGTTCGGTTTGACTTGATGCAAAGGCGCGCCCCACAGTCAGGCGCGGGCGCGGCTGCGGCCGCCGGGCGTCCGGCATATCGCTCACTGGGAAGAACGTCACAAGTCGAAATTCTTGATTTTTCAGGAGAAGTGATTTCAACTTTGCAAACTGCTCTACGAAATTAGTTTTGATCGAAAAAAGGAATTCTTCCTCTCGGTCAATTTTGAAGGTACAGTTATGACGGTTTTTCCAAAATACGTAGAACGAAATGGCGAATTTAAGAGTATGGATTAGACAATTTTCCAAAATTTTGAGTTATGACGTTGTTCTTCCCAATGAGCGATTTGTTTGGGTGCCCAGTGGACGTGTCTGTGATGGCGCGTACTGTCGCATTCAGCACAGGGAAGTGAATACGCTCTCTAAGCTAAAGCCAATTTTTGTATCATAGCCTGTCAATCGTACACAGATTGAAACTTATTTCGTTGTAATTTATCTTCTAGTTTACTCAAATAAAAGTTTCCCCATATATTTAAACATTTTTAGAAAAGTCTACGAAATGCATAAATATAACTCGACTCTCAGATAAATTATTTACTTAGAATATTGCCAGTGATTTTATTTGTCTAAAACTGTTCTCGTAGCGTAAAATTTACAGTATTTCAATTGCTACGTTTTTCTTTGATAAAAAATAACATGCATATTCTGGTATAAGGTTTTTTAAAACATACTGAAGTCCTCGATGACCATATGTATTGTTGGTAACCCTATCGTCGCAGATCGCTGTGCTGAAGGCTTCAGTCACGTCTATTGTGAAGTCCAAAGTTCAAATTACAGAAGTGCGAATGTAATCGCCGCGAGTTGTGTGTACCCTCTTGGTTGAGCGTCTTTGTGTCCTGCTGCCTGGGTTGGTCCGACCTTGTGCGGACCTCAGGGCCAGTTGATCTTCATGACAGGTCTGAGCGTCCTCTTAGACTTGCGTGAATGTGACTTGTGAGCAACTGGCAACCACCTCGTGTATTGAGTATGGTAGACCACCATGGTATTGAGCCTCATGTAATGGTCGTCGTGGTCGCCTGACGCACGCTGTGACCTTGCAGCGAGCATCGGCCCTCTACAGACCTGCGCACTCTGGCTCATGGCTTGTCAAAGGAGCGTTAAGTGCTCACAGCTCCTTGCTTTCACGCCTCATCCTCTGAATTGTCGCAGCTGTCCAATAGCCTCGTTGTGCACCTATTACCGATTTCAATAAACTCGGTTTCTGGCATTCCCGTTTTCGGTTACAATTCGTACCCAATGCATTGTAGAATATCGATTCAAAATGTGACTTATTAGAGTAATGCATTACCACCATAGTACCCCTCAGGGGGATACAACTGTTGTATCTATGGGAATTAGCGCTCCCAGGGGGACTATGTGAGGGCCCGAGCTAAGGGTTAGGTAGGCTTCCTTTTTGTTGGAATAGAATAGGTTTTTGTTCTGTTACGGACCATCTTTTTTCGGTTCACTGCTGTCCTGTTTTTTCAACACCTACTACTTTCTTCTTGAACTTTGATCTTGTTTCATAAACTTCTTTCTCATCTTACTGTTTCTATGCCCTTTCTGCGTAGATTCCACGTTCCCTAAACTCCATACTAAATGGTGCCTTCCTCCTTCCTCTCTTTGGATCGCCTTTGTAGCGGATAGGGAGGCTTAAACTAACTAATAATCTAATCTAATCTACCACCATAGTAGAAGTAATTTTTTGTCGTACTTTCGTACTCGGAATGTTCTCATTTTTGTCTAATACTGTTTCTATTCAGAAATGAATAAAATCTTCGGATCTAATTCTGGTCTTATTCAATCCAATTGAATAATCGGTCTCTGATAGAAATGTGTCTAGGATTTAGTGGATATTGATTGAATTATTTAATTAATGACTTGGACTTAACTTCATTAAGTTTTCTTTACTGAATTTTGGTTCTACAAGGCGCTGATGCTTTTTTTATTTTAAGTAATTTTTATTCTTTTCAATTCCATCCACATTTTGTTTGTAGTCGGACTGAGCGACTTGTAAGCTATTCATTCAGGCGTCTGGACTCGGCCGCACCATGACGTCTATCCATGGCAGCGTTACATGCTATTATTTGATTGATAAACGTGGCGTGGCTCACTTCGCTTCTGCTGGATGTCATGTCTTTTGATTTATGTTTTGTTTTCTGAGCAGCCCGTCGAGAGGGTGCTCGCTGAAGGCACGTCTGAATCCGCACTGCAAACTTGTTTCGAGCAACACCTACGCGTTCTCTTCGGAGCTCTCCACCATTTCTACGTTGATTTTTCTAACCTCCATTTGCTGCATTTTTTCAGTCATGCAGTTCACGGAGTTCAGACGACTGAATTCCTCGCAAAAGTAGGGCTCCTTATTAGTGGAAGACTTCTTTTACACGATAGAACATTTTATCAATGTGACCAGTTCTGTTTTATTTTGGAACAGTCGCTTCCCGATCTTTCAACTATCACATTCTTCGGTCCCATTCAAACCTACGATTTAAATGCAATGTTGCTGTATAGATTGGATGTTCAAATTTGCGAACCTTTCTACCCTCGACTTCCGTATAGGGCCGATTTTCTTCTACATCTGCGAGCAGAAAAGATTCTCTTTTTGCGGACGTGTTAAGTAGTGTTGTGCCCTCGCTCATTTGCTGCGTCTCACTGAGTCGGTCACGTCGTCTTGGCGAACCAGTCCTTGAGTTTCTCCCAAATTCAATCTGTACTTCTTTTCAAGTGGATCTGTTATTGCTCGAGGATGTTGTTTGTGTGTCAGGTGGTGATTGACATTTTGAGCCTCAATAAGACGCAACTTGTAGTGGCTTTTCACAGCACTGTATTTTCATCCGACGCACCGATGTCTCCGTTTATTAAAACTGGAGAAGGGTGCGTTGTCTCCCACAAATTAACTCTCTGACGTTTCACAGGTGGAGGAGTCAAGGTCTTTGAAACCTCGACGAGTTTTACAGCCGAGGCAAAGCAGCCTCGACTCAGAAAACTGTTGAATGACTTAGCTGCTATTTATGTGCATGGCAAGTTACCTGAGGAAGAACTGGGGTAAAAGTAAATGAATATGCATTTTCAGGATTCAATTACGGTTTAATTCGCATGTCAATTTGGAATGTTTTGGATGGTCGTGCTCAGCCTTGTGGAAGTGATCGTTTCTCCTTATGTTTTTTCTCAGATTTTCATTGAAAATTACTTCCTAATATTGCTTCCTTATTGCGAGGAAATTCCTTTAATATTGAGTCGACAGTAAAAGATTTAATTCTTCTGAATTAATGTGTTGTTGGGTTCGTTTTTCTTTCCACGGTTTCTTTTTTGTTCCGCCCGCTACGTGTACGATGTTTTCTCCTCAGTTCGTCGACATTCCTATGCGTGCTCAGTTTGGGTGAACGCACATACCGTAATATTCCAGCCGTTACTAATTGTAGAATCTAAATGGAAGCTCATTCAAATGGGCATTTTATTTTAGAAATCTTTCCAGTAAGGTTGAGCAAAAATATTTCGACTGACAGGACCTCGAACGTCACAAATCTGACGGTCGAAAGTGGAGAGTTTGCTTCTCGTGTTTCTTGCTATTTGAGCTCCCCTTGATGGGTAGAGCGCTCAACATCTTTCCTGGAATCGGCCATTTCATGTGGCGCTACGGACTATAAATAACTCCCAGGATTTCATTTTGGCCTGACCTGCCCGGCGCCAAAGCTCGTACAGACCGCTGCAGCCAGACTGGCCGGAGAGACATGCGCCTCTCGATCGTAGATGGCATCTTTAACAGCTTTCTACCCTCCCACGCGTGTAAATCTACCTTCCGCTTTCTACTGGCAGCGTTCTGCTATATCGGGTGAATGGCCTAATATACGGGCGAGTCGTGTACGATGGGCAGACTCGCGAACGGTATTTCACTTAGCAACGGACACCTTAGCGTCTGTTGTATACCGTGCCTCAGCGCCAGCTGTCGGAGTGCCAGTTAATGAACTGGCGTGGTATCGCATTGGTCTTTGAGGGTCACGAGCTTCAATTTATGACATGCTCACTGAATTTCAGTTGTGAAACTTCCCATGAATGATCATTTCTGTGTTTTTTTTGAAGTGAATGTTCGGAGTGATCGTGTTAGACGTATGAACGGGGCTTTTACGTTTGCTCAAATAACGAGTGAGCTTTATTTAACTGCGTCTTATGTGAGCCATCTAGGGAACAAATTTCTCTATGTTTGGATAGGCATGTGCTGACATGCTCAACTTCCTGTATAAATGATACCACGAAGATTGTTCGCACAGATTTGAGCGAAATGATGAATGTAAACTTCGAGTGAGTGTTATATACTTTGACGCCGGCGCCTAATTCTTTATTAGACGCACAAATTTGGATGTGCAGCTATTCAGAAACGTTATGAAATTTCAGGTACATCACGTTCATGTGTGAGAAACGAAATTTTTGTCATGGGAAATGGTGAAATTAAATGTTGCTAATAATTAAAGGCTTTTAATGATGAGCAGTTCTTTTTTATAAGTTATCTCCCGAGGTAGAAGTAATAAAAGAAAATAACATAGAGAGCGTTGTAGAAACTAGAAAGGAGCTGACCTCACAGCGAGAGATGGCAGTTATGTGGGGCCAGAAATACCCCGTGCAGAAATGGACAAACTTAACTGAAGAACAAGACAACTTCTAATTAACATCAAGACGCGCAAGTCGAATTTTAGGAAGCAAGTGAGCCCAGCATTACTCGACTTATTGCGAATTAATTTATATAATACTTGTATATTGAAATTAAGCCGACCGAAATTATGGTTATTTTAACTTCTTAATAACTTATTACTTTTTACTTGACATTGACATGCCGTGTAAATAAGGGCATGATGTCACGCTTGAGTTTCATGTTATACGAAGTTATTTTAAGAAATAATTTGCTTCTGTGAGCTGAAAATAAGATTTGATGCAGAGCTCGCACTACAACCGATATTCCAACTGCTGCGCGCATGCAACGAAGAGCAGCGGGTCCAATTTGCTTGAATTTTTATGTAGTGTATCAAATCGATGTAGCTCTGCGCTACTGCAGCGGTGGGGCTGTAAAATATACACTGCTTCTCATTTGAAACGTTGGCATACCCACAATTAAGTTGCATTTGAAAGTTGAACTCGGGATGTTTTGGTCAAAAAGGTACTTGTTCCTGATGTTTTTACAATTCAGTTCCTATGCAAGTGAATTCATCATTTTAAAATATGGAAGCAAGCCTTGTGTCTCATTTAATTTGAATCAGCGTCGCACACAAAGTGCAGTAGCTCGGTTGTGGGCAACTGAGCACCGACGATGTGAGGTGATGAGCGTGCGACGATGAACTCGAAGTATGCGATGTAACTGTACTCAAATATGGGCCCACAGGTACCTATACTCAAATTTTACCATTGTACTAGACTTAAGAAACAATCTACTTCTGTATCGCTTGTGGTAAATAAATTTTTTAAATGTATTGCCTGTCCTGCACTGCTGCAGCATGTGCACACAAGAATACCTAATGACGAAGTGCTGTTTCTTTTCACTTGAAACTTTCTATTTAAGTATTTTTCTGGTAGAACGTCTGATCTTCCAAACTGGTTTGAAATCATTACTGGTAGCTTTAGAGATTAACCGGAGCTTGGTGGGAGAGGGTGATTTGAATCGTACAGTAGGACGTGGGGCAAAATATTTTCAACTTTAACTTGGTGCGCACGTATTACACACGCCAAACACGTGCTTACGACTGAGATTGTTACGAGGTTAGCTGAGGAAATAATAGTTTCAAGACCGTACTTGTTTTTCCTGTTTTGACTTGCGTTGAACAACAGTGATTGTTTCTCTGACGCACAGTAACCAAGAGTGCGTGCTTTGTTCGGTGCATACCTAGTTTGCTGAATATTCTACTTAGTGCTTAGTGCCTCTCCTTTTCTATTTCACAGAAAGAGTCGTCATGACCAATGAATATTCAGACTTGAACAAGGAGTTGTGTGTATTCGGAGCCATGCGCGCAGTCATTTCTATTCATGACATGACTGTATAGAGCGCGTGTGTGCTCGTGCACTCCCTCATGTTGTTTGTCATGGTGCTGAAGTTGGTCGGTCGCATGTTTGTGGGGCGGTGTGAGCGCGACATGGCTGCTCGTCTCCTCTCTTCTGCAGACCTTCCTTCTTGGCTTGCTTGCCCCCTGTCTTCACCCAACGCTGACAACAGGAACTCTAAGCTCGCTTGATTAGCTAACCAAGCGACCAGTTCTGTAAGGAGCCTGGGTGAACTATCATCGTAGCTTCGCAAATCCTTGTTCGTTTCCAAAGAATTGCGTAAAATGAAAGTTTCTTTCCCATTACACGGGAGTTGACTATCGTGTTCAATGTGATTGAAGATTGAAAAATAAATGAAAGCCAGCTAAGTTAATTTAAAATCCAAATGAGAATACCGTAGCGACTTCCTTAGAAGCTACTGCTTTGCTCGTGCATACCAATTTGTGTTCGTCGCTACTCTGTATGAAGATCATTACTATGCAGCGAAGCGTTTCATTGGAATTCAACAACAAGAGACCTCATCCCCAACGTTAGCTTGGAGGGCGACAGCAGCTGTATCCAAGTTTGTTAATGCTCACAAGCTGTACTTTGCCTCGTGAAACAGAAAAATTTATTGTAAAAATGAAACTTTCTAAACGTATTCTGTATGAATGATGAATTGCATGTATCTAAGATTATCTCAAGTCATATATAATATTGTTTTGATGTACTGTACTATCAGCTATCCATGTGAAATTTTAACTTCACTTGTGCTACTAATTCAACGCTCACACTATTACGTATATTACACAGAGTTATGACAGAATTATAGTTCCGCAATATTGGCAAAAATATCAAGATTCCCTTACGATCGCGTGACTAAGGTTTGCTTGCAACGTCTGCTAGCGAGAAATACTGGCAAATGCGTGCGGGCGCTTCGCTCACCGGGAGCCAGGACGACTAAGATGACTTGTGCTCACCACAGCGCATCGCGACCGCGACACTCGTCTCGGGAAGTTCGTATGGTGTTTTTCTTTCTTTTTTACGCTGCCGTGCTTTACTGGAGGCGTGAGCGCGAGACCCGCCGTATGAGTCATGAGGCAACAGGGTTAGCAGGCCATGTGGGCACACCACTGGGACCATACAGTAACATATGAGCTCGCGTACTGGGGGGAACGAACTCCGAGGTGTGTGCGCGCCCAGTGCAGGTATGCTGCGCCCGCTGGCGTAGCACCGTCTGCTACACAAGTCGGCTACACAGGCGCTGATTTCTCGCGTGAATGTTATGAGTTTTGCCAAGGGAATTGTAGGCCGCTGCAAAGGCCCCCGACACTGTCGGGCCTCGTTTTCAAGTTTCAAGTGTGCTGCCTCGGGGCCTCTCTTATCTCTGAGAAGTTTAACCAGTAAGGCATCCACATAGTTGTATTTATCAGGTGAGGTACTCATAATTCAGCAAAGAAACATTTGGGCTTTGAAACACAGAGTAAAACCTATAAGAATGAAGGGTTGACGGTGTTTATTGCGGTGTGATGTAGGTCTTCAACAGAGGTTCTTTACGACGCTGCGCTAGAGTATAATCGATGGTAAAATAATTGAACTGGAGACTTGAGTAACAATTGCAGGTATTTCATGGGTTGTTAAGTTCTTTGTTGCATTTGTTTTATGGTGGCGCTGGTCTACGTCGCGTCTGGGTTTCCGGTCGAAGTTCTGTCTAGCCAGTGATGCAGGCGGCTGAGATCAGGGGAAATGAATCTCGTGTTCAACATGTGCGCTTTCGGTATTATAGTATTCTTCTGAGCTGTTTGCTCAAGGTTAATTGCCAAGTCATGTGATAACATCCTTCATATCGGAGCACAATCGGCGTGATTGTAAGAAAAAGCCAGCAGAAACGATTTTTTGCCTGGTCCGCGAGACAGGAGCGGGGACGGGAACGTGAATAGTTGACCATACGGGTTCGTGTTTTTGGATACCCTGTTGCATTTACTTCTCTGATGAGTATAGAAAGTTGAGCACACTGCTGGTGCTGATCTCGTACTGTGCGTTGCTGTTCAGCGGTGTTGAGACGCTACGCGTGATATATCAACGACAATGATATCCCTGAATTGAGCACGACAAAACCATTGCAGTAAATTACTTGTCTGATGATTAGCTTCATTTCTCTGCTGGAGAACCGAGAAGTTTTTAGTTTCTGAATCAGCAGAAGTCCATCGGGAAAAATTGTGTGGAAGCTTGCGTGTTAGGAAAGCTCGTGGCCGCTTGAGATCTTCCGTCATAACATTGTTCATGTCTGTCGATACACGTCAGCTAGTTCACTAAGTAATTACTTATTTACAAATTTTACGAAGGACCTCTCGCAGCAAGAGTGGAATAACCAAAAATGAAATAGTTGAAGTACATATAAACCAATTAGCTAGTAAAATCTTTCACCTAAATTTCTTTTGAACTGCGCTGAAAGTTCTTCTTCTGTTAATGGGGTTGAGAACGGATTGTCAGACATTGCTGTTTTTATGGCCAAAATCCTCAAAATTGTTCGTGTAAAATTTAAGAGATTAGCTCAAAAAACATACTTTAAGATCTCAGTCAGGAAAACATAGCATGTAGCCTAGCCATGCTCCTAGGAGAACTTCCGCTACCAGTTGTACCGCTACGATGACATGTGTAAAAGTTCATCACCTGAATTGGTGATTTTCGGCTGGTGAAAAAGACAGCGAACTTGGCACCGTAACCGAGTGGTTAAGAACGCGTGCTTCACGAGGAGGTGTCGGCAGTTTGAATCCCGGCAGTGCCGCCCGACGTTTCTCCCAGTTGGGAAAATGGAGAACTCAGCGACAATTCCCCACTCTACCCAGGTGCATGTCTGAAATGGGTACCGACTTGACCGTAGGTAACCGTCATTGCGTCTTGGTGTTAGTTAGAAGGCATTTGGAATACAAGATGACATGCATCAGGCTTGATTGGAATAAAATATCCTTTGAGAGCGAGCTGAACAGCGACTTCACATACCCACACGCAGGGTCGCGACGGCAGCTACAACACGCTGACTCCTGATGGTGCTCCTGTGCATCATAGTGATGCAACCAGGCTGTTACCCGTAGCGTCGGCCTTCACAGCTGAAGTCCTCAAGGAATGCAACTATTGTATCTATATGAAATAGGGCTCCCAGGGGGATGAGATATTTTGGGCTCGAGGTTAGACAGGCCCTACTTTTCTTGAAATAGATACCCCCACAGCGGGATGCAACTATTGTATCTATAGGAATTCCTATTCCCAGGGGGAGATGCAAGGACCCGAGCTCCCGGTTAAACATGCAGGCCTCCTTGTGCTGATTAGGAATAGATTTTTCGTATCGTTACAGACCAACTTTTTTCAGTTCACTGCTGTCTTGTTTTTCATTACTTACTACTTTTTTCAACTTACTGTTTCTGTACACCTTGTGCATAGATTCCGTGCTCCTCTAACCATGAACAAAATGATGCTTCCTCCTTCCTCTGTTTGGAACACCCTTTGTTGCGGTTAGGTAGGCTTAAGCTAACGTCTAATCTAATCTATCAATCTTTGTTACGGACTATCTACTTTCGGTTCAATTCTGTTCATTTTCTTCGTATTCACTACATCTTCAACTTTTATCTTGTGTTTTTAACTTCTTTCAATCTTTCTGTTTCTATCCACAAGGAATCTGTTGTGGAAACACACTTGTGGCTAAATTCCTC
Source organism: Platorchestia sp. MABIK (assembly GCA_014220935.1). Classification (NCBI taxonomy): domain Eukaryota; kingdom Metazoa; phylum Arthropoda; class Malacostraca; order Amphipoda; family Talitridae; genus Platorchestia; species Platorchestia sp. MABIK. Next base: position 361,927 of record JACJUY010000055.1, read on the forward strand.
AATCCTGCAATTCTATACGTAATAGTGCTTTCCTCCTTCCTCTTCTGGGAAAACATTTACTTAGCTAGAGAAGAGGAAAACGAACTTATAATCTCATGTGATTGTACAGCTGATTATACAGCAGCAGCTACAGCCGAGACGAATATGAAGACGCATGGCAACGCTGCACAAATTGAACATGCCCTCTTTCCCGCGGACGATGAAACGCTGCAGTGTGCTATGGACGGCCAGCTGAGGTGCTACGACGGATTCGCAGGTCGCGCGGAGTGGGAAGTATTTAGCAGAGAAGCGGACATTTTTGTCTTGAAGACTCCAAGCGTCTATTGCAATACCAGTGTTTTGTGAACTGGCTCTTCCACACACAGTAATACAGGCGAGCTGTGTGCTGTGTGTGGGCCCGTATGTTGCCTGTCGGGGTTGCTGGCGCCGGTGTGTTGTGCGTCTGTTGTTTCTGTTGAGCCTGTGAGGGGCGGCCTGTATTGCCTGCCGCTGCCGGGCTTTGTGCGGCTCCGCTGTGCCGGTCTGCTGTTGCCTTCTTGCTGGCGGGGTGATGGCTTGGTGCTGGGCATGGTGGGCTGATGCTGGGCATGGTGGGCTAGCTCTAATCTTTGAGGGTAATAGATTTGTGATAACCGCGGTAGGCTGGTGCTAATCTTTGAGGATTTGGCTTCACGTGAAAGACTAGTGATAAACATGGTAGGCTGGTGCTAACTATAGTAAACTTGAGATCGCCATGATCGATTGGTGCAATTCTTTGTGCTTATTTTCCCCTCACTCTGTCTGTACAGCTACTGCTACTTCATGGCATGAACCAAAGCGCTTGTTCCAGGTGTAAGATTTTCTCGCTACTCGCTCGGTCTTAACATTACCCTGAGTGATAGGGCCAACTGAGACTTCAAAATTTCGCGTCATCTCAACTCCATTCTACGAAACTTCTCAGAATAATCTACTTCACTGAACATCATGAAGCACAACTGAACATAAGCTCAGAATAAAATAATAACAAGTCGTCTGATACTGACGCACACCAGTAACCAAAGATGCAATTAGTCCTTACACGAGTGCACACAGTGGAGCTGAATGCCTTGTTCTCAGCTGCCGTGTCTGACCTGCAGTGTGTAGGATGGATGGCCTCTTCTGGCCGCAGCTGTGGTGTTGTTAAGCGGGGTGTTGCTGACCGTGGTGGTGCTGAAGGGGGAGGGTGTTGCTTCTTTTGCTGCCTTTGATGTATAACTTCTTCCCGCCTTTGTTTTATTGATTTATGTCGTGCCAATGTAGTACCATTGGCTGAAGAGTTAAATGCTGAAATCGTAATAATTTATTACATACATTTCCTCTGAAATGAGTCAACAAAGACAGCGTTTGAGCCAGTCTATTTGAACACGAAACAAAGCAAAGCGAAATTCCCGTTACTATAAATAGCAAGAGCATCTTCTAGCGCCCCGCATGCCAATCCTCTGCCCTCCTTCACTCGATCGAGACGTGACGAGCTGAAGTGCAATCCTGTGCAGGTCTTCTTACGTCTTCAATAATGCAACTCTTGGCTGCCATCGGACACTGAAGGGTTCTCTAGAGCCAGCTTCTGTGCTGCTCTTTGCTTACAGACTTTCTCGCCTGACTCGTCCAACGACCGCTTTATCATTTGCATCTGAGTGCTCGACTTCGAGACCTCATACTTGGCTCCTTCGGTCAACGCACGGTTTGTGTCCGCGTTTGTGCGATGGGTCAGAGTTGGGGAGCCCGTTCAACTTCATTGTTCAACTTCAAAGGTTCAATTTATGTAGTTCCCGTGTTCAATGCTGTTGATATATTTACCAGTGTACACGACCCGTCACAAATGATGCGATTCAATATTTACTTCGAATAAATTTTCTAGATGTGGATCAAAAACAAATATATCCATCTCAATATTACACACGACAAAAAATATTATTTCATACTTGTGCACTGGTGAATCTCGTATTACAGATACGGCCATTAAGAATCCATATGAGCGTGACAGGGAGACGGAAGAAAGGGACACCAAACAAATACATAAATAAACAAACACACCAAGGGTATTATTAGGTAAGATAGCAGAATATCCAGCGCCATTTCAATATCTTGAATAATTTTCTTGTCAGTCGTGACTATAGTATTAGACAGGGCAAAGTCCCCGTCCAAAGACGGGCAAAGATAGTCTATTTTTGATATTTCATAAACCCTGATACTTCCGTGCAAACCACTGTCGAAATGAACGTAAATATTTACGGCCAATGTTTGTGTCTTGTTGGCAACTCGTCGCTGAATAATTGCATCGCCTCGCATTTGACTGACCATCAAGAATGTAACACTGCGTTTGTATGGCGGTCTCGGACGGACGGTGTGAGTTTCGTCGGTCGTAATATTTATGTCTGCAGTGGGTATTGTGTATACCACGGTAGAGGAAACAAGGTAGGGTCATTTCTATGGGGGAAAATACACTTCTTGTTCGGCTAGCCAATAGAAAAGCTTCATTTCAAACAAACTTTATGACGTCACCAAAACGCCATGACATCAGGCCAATAGTAGAGACGGATTTAGGGGTAGCAGTGCTACCAGAAGCAATATGAGCGCTGCCATTGGTTCGTTGCCGTGACGTCAGCAAACCCACACAGTCGACGAAAAAAAAATGATTTGACCCTACCTTGTTTCCTCTACCGTGACTGCTATCCCCAATCTGGCTCCACTATTGGCCTAACGACATGGCGTTTTGGTGACGTCATAAAGTTTGTCTGAAATAAAACCATTCTATTGGCTAGCCGAACAAGAGGTGTATTTTCTCCCATAGAAATGACCCTACCTTGTTTCCTCTACCGTGGAATACATGTGAAGGTTTATCTCCTTAGTGAGGTGTTGCAGAGCACGAGATGGTGTATATCATATTTTACATTAGGTTCATAGTTCAGTTATATCTTTGATTGGTTTCTTTTGAAATTTTTTACTCTTTTATCGCATAAATTCATGGGAACTCTAGCAATGTTCATTACTAATGACTCATTAGTAACAATATAGACGACAAAGAGTTGCGCCCGTAAAATCCTGACAATATTCAGACGAATTGAGCCTTGGCTTATAATCATGAAGATATGTTCAAAAATCCCCCAATCTATTTCCATGATCTTAAATTCAAGCGGTACTCGTAATATGTTAATCAACGAGATATAGATAATTTTTAACAAAAAATTCTTTTAGTACTTTAATTATTAAATACACGGCTGCACAATGCTTCAATAAAAAGAGGGGTGTCGAAGAATTTTGGGTGATTTTCGGATGACTAGAATGTTCTACAACCTTCTGGTAAAGTGCTCAGAGCAAACACGTGTGAGTGCTTCTTGGTAGTTGTCAGTTCGGTTCAGCCCTCAAACGCGAGGCTTGAAAAATACCATTTGTGGCATCGAACTTTTTTTTTCAATTAAGATTTTATTGATCTTAACGCTGTTTTAGATCAATATGGCATTTGTTGTAGCAAAAAATCATTTCTTGACCGTGTGTTTTCGTGAGGGACAGTGCCTTACCGCTATTTTTTTTGACAATGTGTATTGTTTAATGTTTTTTTGGTGCTGGTGTAGGCAGCCAGCTAACGCACCGCGCGTGTGGTCGGCGCTGTGTTGAGCCATCGAGCGGCCCTCGCACATGTGTGCTAATCTATCTTCTTTTCACAGCGTTTTCCCGTCATGTTAACAGCCCGTCTTACAATCTGAACGACGCCACCTTTTTTCTTGAAAGCCTCTTGGTCAACCTTTTAATCACTATTCAGCAATGAACTCACTTGACGTCTTCTGTGACTTCTGCTTGACTCATGCGCCTGAGTTTATTCTAGTATTGAGTGCCAATAAAATAACCAATTGATGCAGGTTTTTGTGACTCAAGTTTCTCTCAAATATGGAAAGTGTAACCTTTATTCGCTGCGTGTTATGACGAGTCGTTCTCTTTCTTTTATGGAAGTCAGAAGTCGTAACTTTCACGTACGAGTTGCGGCATCAGCGTACGAACATTTCGTCGTAATAGACTTGATTTCATCTTTCGTGACATCTCTGGCGATAAATTGCTCCAGAAGCTGAAGTTACGCTAGACTGTCTTCTAATGTTTGAGTTATGTTTTCATCATCCTACATGACTGCTTTTAGAAATACTTCATGGTCAACGGAACTTGACTTGTTCCGTCCAACCAGCCACTACAGCGTTTTGTTATCTTTAATGATTTCTTTGAAACGTCTGCAATATTCAAGAAATCTCCCAAAAGTAAGTTTCAAAATTCTATTTGTTTACTTTTGGTTTGTTTGAAGTTTTTGGTAAATTCGTAAAGTGAGCAGCTGGGTTTATTCATTTCTTTTAGCTGTGAATACAATTTTCAGAGGTATGTATTTATTGCCTCTCTTGACCCTGTAGAAGCCGAATGGCAGCCGAAGCCGAATGGCAGCCGTTGCAGGGGTGTCGCATGTGCCTGTAAACTTCTGTCTGGTTTTTGTACATTAATTGCTTATAATTGCTACACTATTGGGAACGGAGAGCTGTCTTGGGGTAAGACCCTCCTACTTTTTTTCTCTAGTGCTTGTCGTGATCTCTTTTATTCGTTTTTATTTCTCTTTTCTGTTCATTTTCTTGATGGTCACAACTTTTATTTTCTTGAACAGTATAACATTGATAAATTGGACTGCCCCCGCTCTCAAACCAGGGGTGTCAGATAACTGTTTCAAATCATTTTATTTAAATCAATAATTGTATCAAATTTTTGGAATAAATGGTGAAGATCATGTGGCACGATCTCCAATGATTTTTTAGATTATACAGTTCCAGTAGCTGTAATTATTATTTGGGAGTTATCATGATCGTTATCATTTGAGTTGCCGAGAATTTTCAATAATTAGGGGATATTATTTTCAGGGTGCGTTCAGAAACAAAGGTATGAGACGATGCCACGCTTCCTCACACTGAAGGCTGGAAAGAAGTTGCTATTAAAACATTGATATGGACTAGAAACGAGTTTCTCGACGACATGATTATGCGCCTGCGAGGTACAAGATGAATTAACTGGATATGTTTACGGTGCTCTCCTGGGCAGGGCCGGTCTTTGTGATAGAACGTGAGGCAGGCCTCGTCTCGAGTGTGCCTCATGGTAGAATATCGTGCCCGGACTACATTGTCGACAAGAAAAAGACTGGCTTCACGCTACCTTGTTCCGTACACCATGGTATGCCTTGAACAACACAAGTCTGGTGTGGACTCCGTAGACTGAAGGTTTTAATTTATGAGATGGTATTTCTATCACAAAAATACCCGCAAGGATACCCATTGGGCTGGGATCTTCATGCCTTGGAGTTGTTCACAAACAGCGCCTGAGATGTGGACGGAAAAAGACAGTCCGACACCTAACCACTTCTATAACTGCTGCAGGAATCTTTACCTTTCTCTGTACTCGGGTGCTCGGTTCCTCTCGGAAGGTCTATTATAGCTCCATATTGACCCTAACTAAAATGTTTTGATCGAAATCAAAGATAGGTGGAATTCGCCTCTACTTGTATGAAGACGTTTAAAGTCATTTGCATTATCCAGTAATTGGTTGTCACGATAGATTTGTCAGATATATCCCAATAATTTATTTTTTGAATGGAATGTCGGTCAAGATTAACATAGATACTAGTTCCGCGCATGTATTGTGTAGGCAGTGGACAAAGTTACGGAAAAAGGCAGGGGTTCAATGGGCTTTTACATAATTCCGTCGTGATGGCTAGTTTCTTGTATTTATTTGCCGCATTGATTTTTTTCTTTGGTTCACACCTTGATGAGCAGCGAAATTATGACGATCTGATCCGCATCACAAAAAAATTTTGCAATGTTATGTGAAACTGGCATATTCTATTTGAGCGTGAAGTCCTCTGATATCGATTGCTCCAAATATTTTACTGTGCAAAGTAAAATGAATGCCACGTGCGACGATGGCGTTGCAAGTGTGGAGAGACGCTATGCTGGTGTGCAGGCTTGTGTGTGACAGCACGTTACGCAAGTGCTGTGCCATGTGTGCTGCTACGGGTGAGTGGTCACCAGCTGTGCTGCTGCTGCTGCTGCTGCTGTTTGACCCCCTCAGAGGGATACAACTATTGTATCTATGGGAGTTAGCGCTCCCAGGGGGACTATGTGAGGGCCCGAGCTAAGGGTTAGGTAGGCTTCCTTTTTGTTGAAATAACATAGGTTTTTGTTCTGTTACGGACCATCTTTTTTCGGTTCACTGCTGTCCTGTTTTTTCAACACCTACTACTTTCTTCTTCAACTTTGATCTTGTTTCATAAACTTCTTTCTCATCTTACTGTTTCTATGCCCTTTCTGCATAGATTCCACGTTCCCTAAACTCCATACTAAATGGTGCCTTCCTCCTTCCTCTTTTTGGATCGCCTTTGTAGCGGATAGAGAGGCTTAAACTAACTAATAAACTAACTGCTGCTGTTTGACCGCCGCTTCTGCTGTTACTGTTTGACCGATGCTGCCGTTGCTGTTGCGGCTGCTGTTGGACCGCTCCTGGTGCTGCAGAATAGCGCTGTTGTCAAATAGAGAAGCAGCAGCAGCTTCAGTGGCGTCTGTTTCAGCGGGTGCAACCTACATACCCCGCCTCGTAAGGTCCCAAATGTTCTCTCTTTCATGAAGATAGAAATGGCTCATTAGAGTTCCTTCCTCGGGCGTAATGATGACCGTGATAGATCGGGTCGCCTTCCTCGAATCGAAATGGCATTCTTTGGTGTGGTTTGCAAGATTGTGCGAATGAGTCACTCAATTATGGTAATTTCATGCAAGAATTTTTCTTGTAAACCTTTTTCTTTTCCCAGCGCCATAAGTGTAATCTTACTGTGACCCGAGACGCACAGCGCATCTCCATTGACGGCAGGCGAAAGATTGGAGAAAAGACAATTACTTTTTTTCTCGGCTCATTTGCAAGCCTAATCTGACGTCTTACTAAATTTGCCGTTGGCTCACCTGGGAACGGTTATCTGGCGGTGGTTGCTTCCTCGGTGTCGGGTGGCGCAAGGTTCTCACACTCCACGGGTACGGTCATGCTTCACGAGAATATCCCTTGCTTAGCGACCCATCGAGCATCTACCAGGAACGGCGTTTGTTTTGTTCGCTATTTCTAATGCAAGCTTACGGAGGCTGCGTTGTAGCGTAACCTCTCAGGGGATGCAACTATTGAATCTAAGGAAATTAGCGCTCCCCGGGGGAAAAATAAGTGAGGGCTCGAGCTGTGAGTTAGAAAAGCCTTCTTTTTCTTGAGATAAAATGTTTTTTGTTATGTTAAGGACCACCTTTTTTCGGTTCAATGCTGTCCTGTTTTTCAGGACATACTACTTTCTTCTTCAAATTTTATCTTGTTTCATGAACTTCTTTCTCAACTTACTGCTTCTATGGAAGCAGTTCCCTTATCTCCACACTAAATCATGCCTTCCTCCTTCCTCTTTTCGAAACGCTCTTTTTTTTAGCGGTTCGAGAGATTTAAACTAACGTATAATCTGATCTATTCCCCTTGCTTAGCGATCCATTAAGCATCTACCAGGAACGTCTTGTTTTGTTTGCGATTTCTAATGAAAGCTTACGTACGGAGGCTGTGTTGTAGCGTAGAGTCAATGAGACTGAGCTCGTGTTTATCAGCATCAGCCTCCGAGAATAGCTACGGACTTCACAAGATGTAAATTCTTCAGTGCTGGACTCCTAATAAAAATCTGCGCCAGAATAGCATGCTGTTATGATTCAGTTTTAGACAAATGTGTGCAGTTTATTTTAGGCTTTGGAAAGAATATTATTTTGAAGGTAGTCCATGGGATGCCTTATTTTTTGTTTCTGAAATTCGGAAACCCGCCGAATGTGAACGCAAGTATTCTGTTACGGATCTGTGAGATCTGCGTCTCGTTCTTTTTTGGCTTTCTCTCTTGCTTTTATATCTTTATATTGTCTTTATATCCATGCATTTCCGTTTCCTAAACTTGTGTTGAAACAAATTTCTACGATCAATTGTGTCAATGTGTTACCGCATTTCTCTCCCTGATATTGTTGGGAATTGGTGATAGTTTAGTTTAAATGGTCATTCATGAAATGCCAATAAGGTGTAGGTTAGCCAGTCACCTAAAAGTGATTTGCCTTATGGAAGAAAGTTTCCATATTTTCGCTTTAGCAGAAACTGCATCAGGCATTTTGCGTGGTGTGATCTGTTGAATTTCTTGCGCTGCTCTCGTCCGCTAGCTGAGATCGTCTGGTGAGGCCAGGACTCTCGTCTGTTATGTCAGCCAGGACCGACCAGGCACGGGAGCGACAGCAGCAACCAGGCATGAGCTCCTATCACAACTGGGATTTATTAATCAAATTTTGTAACTTCTTGGGGACTGGAACTTAAACGGAAGTTAGAAAACGATGCTACTTTTTGCTTTAAGCTCAATTTTTATTTACGTCTCGAGCCAATATCGCCATGATGGTCGCCCTTTGGGATGTCGGCATCTCCCATGCCTTCACCTGCCTGTAACAACGTTACCAATGTTCCTGAATTTAGAACTTAACTCTTAACGTCAGAATTTTTGTAGTCATATTACCGTTATCGCAACCGCCGTCACTAAACTGGCGCCGGCATCAGGCAGTCACCGATACAAGGATGAGGAAGGAACTGTCACTCGGCAGTGAACTCCTAAGAACACCTCCCCTCAGGGGGATACAACTATTGTATCTATCGGAATTAGTGCTTCCAGGGGGACAATGTGAGGGCCCGAGCTTAAGTAGACTTCAGTAGTTAGGTAGCTTTTCTTTTTGTTAAAATAGAAAAGGTTTTTGTTTTGTTACGGACCAACTTTGTTTTCGGTTCACTGCTGTCCTGTTTTTTCAAGACCTACTTTCTTCTTCAACTTTGATCTTGTTTCATGAACTTCTTTCTCATCTTACTGTTTCTATGCCCTTTCTGCATAGATTCCACGTTCCCTTAACTCCATACTAAATGGTGCCTTCTTCCTTCCTCTCTTTGGATCTCATTTGTTGGGGATAGGGAGGCCCAAACTAACTAATAATCTAATCTAATCTAATCCAAAGAACACATTAGGGAATTAATTTAACGAGAAAAACAGTATATTAAGGATAATGTTGAAAGAAGACCGTAGAGTTCTCTCGCGTGTTAAAGGCTCAAGTCATAAGAACAAGGAGCAAAAAACAGCTATGTCTTCCATATTCACCGAATATCACACCCAAGTAAAGTTCGTGGTGGAAAATTCACCTGCTTAACTTACCTCAACTTGGCTCAGCCAATGTACTTCCGATTTTCAGATCATTATTGCGGGCGTAGCTGTTGTGGATTCGATATACGGTTTTTCTTTGCGTTTCTGCATGTCATAGCGTGTGTTTAAATTATTCCTAATTAAAAATTTCCGACCTGTTCGTCTTCATTGTATCAATTGCCCGTAGGTATTTACCATATGTATAGAAATAAGATGTTATGTTGTATGACAAATTACTGCTTCCGAGAAGATTTATGCGACGCATCTGTGCCGTGGAGTAGAGTCGCGCTTCATGAATGACGAACTGAATTAAAATCGAGATAAAGTAAAAATTATTCCATGCGAGTAACTGTGGCAGCGTCTTTCATGGACAATGGAAATGAAAGGAAAATCCCAATTGTAGGCTTAAAAACTGCGAGCCAGGCTGATGACTGCAATCATAATTTCCTTACCGTAAAAAGCTGCTGCGCTAATCATCCTGCCCTTACATTTGGCGAGAGCATCGGTGGAGTAAGACTGCGAGACTGCAACACAAGGCGCTAAGTCAAATTTGCATTGCATGGTCAGTACTCCGATTTTTCAGACAATGATTTCTCATCAATGAATTTGCATCGCTCTGTACAATTGATTTTACAAATCGATATAGTGTTTGATTTTATTGACACACTTGTGGAAGAGTTGCGTCTTGTGTTTGTTTGTTTTGCGAAAAGTTTATTTTGTGGTGAACCTGCATTTCCGATCTTGAAGTGGCGAAACGTCTTTCTGGCTTTCGAAGTAAATGTAGAATTCTGTGCGGGTTGTTAGTATTGATTTGCATACAGCATTCACTAACCATTGCTTTCGGCATTTATTCCCGGCACTCCCAACCATTGGTGCCGCACGGCTTTTCAAATTACATAATTAGATTTAAAAAAGGTAATTCGATAGTCAGTGCCAGTTTATTCATTAGCTTTTCATGTGCGTTGCCCCTGAGGGGATACAACTATTGTATCTATGGGAATTAGCGCTCCTAGGTGGAAAATGTGTGAGGGCCCGAGATGGGAGTTAGGTGGGCCTTCTTTTTGTGGAAATAAGATGTTCTGTGTTATATTAAGGACCAACTTTTTTCGATCCACTGCTGTCCTGTTTTGCAGCAACTACTACTCTCTTCTTCAACTCTGATCTTGTTTCATGAACTTCTTTCTCTACGTACGGTTTCTGCATGGATTCCGCATTCCATTATCTCCATACTAAATGGTGCTTAATTCTTTTCTCTCTTCGGAACGTTTTTTTTCAATTAGGGAGGTTTAAACAAGCATCTAATCTAATATTTCATGTTCGTTAATATTAAGATTAATGAGGAGTGTGGCTCGGCAAGAATGGCTGCACAGCTCAGAGCGACCTAGTACATCGCCACATCCTACGGCCCGTCCACACCCGGCTTTGCCGAGCCTCCCCGACTTCTGATGGTCTTTGTAACCCGTTTCTCTGAGAGGAGTCTAATTTTGCTCTGAAAACGTTATTGTATTGCAGTTGTAACTAATTAAACTTTCTTCGGGCTCTTCTTATGAGAGTGTGTAGCATTTCTCGCCATTTGGGCGGCTGGATAGAAGTTGAGAAAAATAGAAGAAAAATACTCGCACTGGGGTAGCATGCTGCCCATGCATTCTTCTCGCGAAGACCAAATGAGTTGCATTGAGTCAAGTTTATTGTAGAAGGTGAAGCACCGAGTCGTATTTCGAATTAAGGGGATTGATTATGGAAAATGTGTCCTCTCCAGGGGATAAAACTATTGTCTCAATGAGAATTAGCGCTTCCAGATGGAAACAGGAGGCCCTGAGCTAAAGGTTTGGTAGGCCTTCCTCTTTTTAGTGTCGAATATTTTTTTTTTGGTTGTCATATACGTCAGATTAGTTCTTTAGTAGTAAATTGTAATTTTCATCTAGAAGTATGATTCCCTTTAGTTTTGAAACGATACGAGATTGTCCCGAAACGAGTCTACGGTACCATATCAATGTAAATTAGAATTATTCAATATAGTTTGTCTCATTAGAAACTGGTGGCAACGTACTAAATATCACGATGGAAAAAATGAACGTTCACATGATTAATGAAATAAAATACTTCATGATTGATTTGACATTGAAAATTCCCATCCAACCTTGAAAATCAAAATGAAAGAATAGGAAGGGAGAGCCGTGAGCTGCACCACACATCTTTCGTGTCTTCCATCCGTGACTCATTTGTACGTAGAAATGCTGAATGAACATTGAGCCTAAAGCAAAAAGTAACACTATTTTATATCTTACATTGAGTTCCAGTCACCAAAAAGTTACGAAATTTTTTTAACAATTCCTGTTGTGATAGAAGCCATCTATGTGAAAGTCAAGAATTTGTATGTTTCTAAATTGCGTCAAGAATTTGTGTTTCTAATTTCTAAAAATTTTTTTAATCGTAACAAGAATTTGCCTCAACTCGGTATCCTCCATGTTGAAAAGTAAGGGTCTGAATAGCGCAGCATCTTTGGGTGGTGATGAACGCGGCCGCTGCTGGGTGCGAGTTATATCCTGGACGACAATTCATAAAATCTTTTATTAATTCTTATCCTTCATTTATTATTAGCCATAATACACATAATTCTTTATTATTTATTGCACCTTTGTGGACAGACAAAACAATCTCTGTGGCGTAGAGAAGCACAGCGCATGATGGCTCTCTTCAGATAACGTGTTATCGTCCTGACTGCAAATAAAACAATTCGCCCCATTTTCATCTTAATATTAGCCTGACCATCATCACAATATAAGCCTTACCAAAGTATTCACATCAGCACCACAAACATCTAAAAATTCGCCTTGTTACGGTCTAAACATTTAGCAGACTACCACCTAAATATTAAACAAACTATCACTTTAATATCAGTCGCACTGCCACCTAAATATTTGCCTTACTGCTGCCTAAATATTGGCCTTTGTACTACTTCAATATTTTCCTCAATAATATGCTAATAGTACCTAAATAGTGGCCTCACTAATGCCTAAATAGTGCCCTCACTTGTACCTAAATAGTGGCCTCACTTGTACCTAAATAGTGGCCTCACTTGTACCTAAATAGTGGCCTCACTTGTACCTAAATAGTGGCCTCACTTGTACCTAAATAGTGGCCTCACTTGTACCTGAATAGTGGCCTCACTTGTACCTAAATAGTGGTCTCACTAATGCCTAAATAGTGGCCTCAGAGCAACCTAAGTCTTGATCTCATTGCCCCGTGCGAATCAGCGACATCTTCATTTGAATATTAAATATTAGCCTCGCTGCTAACATGAGAGGGTCGTCGCGTTTGTGCGGCAGTAGCTCAATAAATTTCTTGAATGGTGAACTTTCTCTCGTGGTATCTGGCCCAAAACTGCCTGCACTGCTGAAAGTAGTCAAGTTCATCTTCTAGGGCATCAAAAGGCTTCTGTTCTCAGAGGAGCTCCACTGAGGGCCTACGCAACTCCCAGGGGCCGCGCATCTCTTTGTACTGCTCACGGCTGTGCCATGTGCTACCTCTGCTGATTTATCCTCCACCGCTCAACCGCTTGAGTTGTCTTCTGATTAAGCTTTAGTTTATTCAGTTAGTTTATCAAAAGTAATACACGCTTAAAATGATACATTTGAGAATGTGACTTCGATGTTTGTGTCTAATTCGGGGCCTGTCTTCGATCTCACGGTCAGTTTTGAGTGAACTGGCTGCGTGTTTAAGCGTTCCCGGTGGCGGTGATGAGTGAAGGAAGGAACGCTTGCACGCCGCCCCTCACTGCACTAAGAGCGTTTGTTGCCACAATCCTGGCTCTCGAATGTGCGGCTTGTGGCAGGACCACTACATAGCTGCTCCTCATGGCGGAGGTCAGTTTGGTGTGGGCTGCCCGCAAGGGACCATCTTCTGAGTCGCCTGTGCTCCTCTCGCACTTGCTGCTACTCCCCAGGACTCGACCGTTCCACTTGACCTCAATTTGACGTGCTCTTCCTGTGTTCGTGAAAAAAATTGTGTCGTGTGAACATTGTTAGTATCCAGCGAACGGCTGATGCTTGACTCAAAGTCTAATTTGTGAAGTGTGATAGACTGACGTCACGCTTATGAGCAGTTTTCTCTTCTACTACACTGGTAGACTTTTGCCGTATTTTGAACGGTGTGAAGTGAAGTACTTTGCTTTATTCTTTGGCACGGAAACGCATCATACTTGCACCTGCTCCTTGAGGTGAGTGCAGTGCCGCTGCGGTGCCTCAATCTTTCATGTTCGGCATCACGAGGCTGTGTGGCAGGAGCTTATACTGTAGTCAGCTGGTCGTATGTTGTAATCATCTGGTCGTATATTGTAGTGAGCTAGTTGACAAGGTCCGGAGTTGTGGTCGGGCATGAAGATATGTGATGCCAGGGCTCGCATTAAAATCCCCGCATTAAAATACCAATATGCCTCGAAGATGCCTCGAAACCAAAATAATCTCCATATCCTATAGTGCTTTTTAAAGTATTTTAGTGTTCTTCTAGTGTAAAAATTTTACAGCTGACCATGCCAAGAGAAATTCAGATTTAATCGAACTATCAAATTTGAAAAAAACGTCTTCAAAAACGATTCAGGCCGATCTTGCAGCAAACAAACCCCTGCAGTCGTGTTAGGTTTGATGGTCTGACTCTCTCCTTTTCTGCATAGGGGCGTTTCTTTTACACTTAAATTTTAATCGAGGTCTAGATATTCTAATGTAATTTATTTTAGTGAAGCATGAATATCAATGTATTCATTAGAATAGGCTTCTAATGATTTGTGAATGAACAAAATTCTCGCGACGAAAAATCTTGTTTCCTACGCGCTTATTCCACGCCTTCACTTGACTGATGCGACGGTCAATCTGTGAGAAGTGTGGCAAGTTTCGGGCTCAAGTGTTATTAATGCGGACTTCCTGTGAGAGGATGCAGGCCACCACGGACCACGCATAAATGAGGCCCTCATCAGGAGGCTTGGAGCATGAACACGGCTCTAGTGAGTCCGTTCATTTGAAGCTCCTGTAGCATCATCTGCTGGTGTTGCTCTCGGATCGCTGGCAGACCTCACACTGCTAGAATTTATCATTGAGTGCCACTGAATCAGGACACGATAGTGCAGCTCTCCTCAGAAGGAAAAGATTGACCATAAGCTACCGTAGCACTCAATTATATAGAAAAATTAGTGCCGAGATTTAAAGGCATTGCAGAGTATCAACAAGAAGCTCTCTGTAGCCCTCAAGCTATTCCCAGTGTGAAAATTTAGACGCTTTCCTGGTGAGAGGCAACACAAAAATGTACCAGGGCCTTTGAGAGCTAAAAGGTGTGGCGAAGTTGCGAGAAAACTTTTTAATGAATCGCATTATATTGAACTCTTTAGTTTTCCTTTGCGGTAAAGTAAATCACAACGCAAATCTGGTGCAATATACATTCGTACATAAGTTTAATGCATAAATCTATTGTTCAGCATTGCGAGGGGCACTATGTACTCCATATAGTCCTTTCGATCGTAGTTGTGCTCGTACATGCTGAAGTAAATACTACGATTATATCAAGTGTAAATGTTCGACGACTAATGAAATTTTTTGCAAAGGATCAAAAATATCTTTGTGAAAAGTTAACCAACTTTAAATTCTGTGAACAAGCACAATCTTCCAATAGTTATTCTTTAGGTGCAAGACCTGGCGCCACACGGTCACCTAGTCAAGAAACTAAGAGGAGAAGAAAGAGAAATTTGCCTTGGTGGTGAAAAATAAATATAATTCCTGGGCATAAATTGGCGTAACGGTAAATTCTTCTAAATTGCGTTTGACGCATAACATTGGCGATGCTAAAATAATCGTTATTTTAGAATCACTTAAACTTGCCCATGTCGAACGGCAATAGATTGCGAGAGAACGTTTAAAAGTATTTGACATTCTAGAGTTTTAGTGAAAGTAGGTCTATTCTCTGTTGGAAACAAACTTATTTTATTAAAAGTCGAGAAATGTAGGAGTGAAATAATTATTTTTAGGTTCTCAATCAATTTTGCACGCTTTGTTCTCTTGGTATCTTGGTGTTCTTCTCCGATCCGAAGAGCAACGCAAATAATGAAAGTATCATGCTAAGAATCTTCATGGATTGGTTTTGGTGAATAAATGAGCTCTGGAGGTCTGAAAACCGCAATGTTTTTCTTGCGAGAGCTCAATCTCTAAGTTTGGTGTCCAGTTAAGGGCTTCCTGATTAGCATTTTTTCGCCAAGATTCTCAGTTTTTTCCAAAAACAATTTGTCACGAAAAAATAGCTGCCAACCCTGTAGGATATTCATCTGAAATGATTTTCGTGGTAAAAATTATATTAGAAACAACTTAAACTTGAGGATTTTTTTCCAAAAAAAGCCAATCTGACAACCCTGGTCCAGCTTGGCAGTTCTTCAGATCATCAGTTTCAGAAGACGCGTCTACCAGAATAGAATTCTAAATCTTCTTCGCTAACGTCAGGAGGTATTTTGAACTAAAATATTTTGCCTTATCGAACAATGATCAGGCATTTCGAATGCTTATGAACATTGATGCCTATTATGCCTCTAAAAAAAATTTTTCCAAATAAAAAAGAGCCCAAAGATTTAATGAGTAGTAACATAAGTGAATATATTCTCTCGTTTTAATTGAATTGCCATGTTCTTGCAGTTTGCGCGGTCCAATTTAATTTTCTTTAGTGGAAGCGTTGCGTTGAAATTCCTCCACAGCACCCAGTCCCTTCGTTATTCGCTGGAGGCGATATCAATAACTTGGAGCTCATCTCAATAAAATTAAATTCATCTTAATAATCTTGTGACAATAAAATTAAATTGACTCTTTATTTGCTAGTTTTCCGAAACAGTTGCACAGTAGAAATATCAAGTTGCACCCCATGCGCTAGGCATGTACGGTTTCGCAGGTTCCTGCTCGAATTATCCCTTGCTCTACGCCGTTGCTTCAGATTAATTCCCCCCCCCCACTCGGCTGCTTCTTTCCTGGCCTGGTTTCCCTTCCTCCAACCCCAAGTTGCACAGCCCTCCAGCTGCAGCAGCGACGGTGTGCAGGCTCTCACCGGGCTCCAGTTGCCGTCCACGTCGCCGCTGCTTGTTTTTGCGAGCGCCTCCCGATCGCCTCTGCATTGCCCTGATCCGATGACAGCCCGCCGGCGACGTGCCAGGGCCTCGCTTTTCTGGGCCTCTCAAATTACTATTGCGTCCCACCTCGTCGCGCCTTCCTACCGTGTGACAGCCTCTCCAAGCCAACTTTGCTTACGCGGGGTGCACTGTAAACACCAATGTGTTTTATCCATTACTGATCATCTATTGTTCGGCTCTCATTACGCCGCTACGAAAATGAACATTCGAAACTGAGTGAGATGCTTCTCACTGGATCGCGTGTTTTTCCATTGTAACATCCATTGTTTACCGTGAGGATAAATATTGCATGATTGCTGATCTGCCATTCGATGCAGTTATATTGGAACAATTCAAAGGCGCTCCCTCTCATGTGTCTTGTAGAAAAGGACCATGCGAAATGTCTGCTCTCATCAGCACAACACTTCTGCCTCGCCCTCTCCGTCAACGTTCTTTTGGAGCCTCGTGCAGAGTTGGCGCCAGCCTTTACGCTTGTTGAGGAATCTACTGTTTTTTTTTTCACGTGAAAGGCTTCTAATCCTCTGTATACGTATTCTGTGGTGACCAACGCATCCTACCCGCTGGTTTTATCTCGTCAGACAATCTGTTCTCTTTCTACTCTGTTGTATTTCACATTGTTCTGCTGGATTTATAACGACACACGTTGTAGTTGACTACCACTTTATCTCTTTTTCTGACTGCTGTTTCTAGACTTCATTGCTGCTTTCTATTTACAGGCTCGCAGTTCAGGTGGACAAAACCACTGTAAGTTAATGAGAATTCTGAATTCATAATAGCTGCTTTTTTATTCTCTTTTCTGATCTCAAGTTTTAAAAACTCTTAAAAGATTCATTTGTGGTTTTAATAGTTGAAAAACGTTCTTTATATTTCAAAATATGTAGTACTGAATTAATTTTGTATGTTCGTGTGCTGAAATGAGCCGCAGCATACTTTAGTTTGCGAATATTTCCTTAGTGCCTCAAATTGGCGGAAACCCCGCGCTTTTCTTTGATTTCAGTCTACCAACACAGGATTAAATTTGATCATTTCGCTGCCCACTAATGTTTTAACTAATACTGCTTAGTGAGGGCTCGAGCTGAGAGCAAGGTAGGCCTTCTTTTTGTTGAAATGATTTTTTTTATGTTAAGGACCACCTTTTTCGGTTCACTGCTGTCCTGTTTTTCAGCACCTATTACTTTCTTCTTCCACTTCGATTTTGTTTCATAAACTTCTTTCTCAGCTTACTGTTTCTATGCCCATTTTGCATAGATTCCGTGTTTTTTTTTTCTCCGTACTAAATGGCGCCTTCCTCCTTCTTCTCTTCCGAACGCTTTTTTTAGTGCTTAGGGAGGCTTAAACTTACATCTAATCTAATCTTGTGTTGCTTACCTTCTTGCTCGTGAATTTATTAATGCTTTCTCACTAAAAGAATCTTCCATTTAAGGATCCGTAATTTAATTTATTAACTCAAGTGATGGTGAATTTTTACGTAGCTTTGCAATTCAGAATACTTGAAAAAAATATATCAACTCTCGTAACCAACTCATTTCGCTTGTTTCAGGTACGTATGTGGGTCGTGCGGAGGTGGACGGGTCCTCCTGGCGAGTGATCCCTGTGTGAGTGCAGTGTTCACTCTCGCACAGGTGAGCAAGCTCCGGTCCATAGTCTTTCAGAATCATGCCGATCTTACCATCAATGTAAGTACTGGCTTGGTGCTGTGGGGAGGACTTTTCATGTCTTCATTGCTGGACGGTGAACGAATTTTTGAAATTTTTTCTTGTGATTTTTTATCATGTGGGATCCAATAACGCAGCTTTTCAAACGTGTATAACTCTTTTCAGTAAAATGTTCATACATTCTAAGCGAATGTAACTGAGGTTTTGCTACAAGTCCTAACTCTGCATGTGAAGTCGCAAACTCTCCAAAAGGTATTTTTATTTTCTGCGTATAATCTTAGCTTAAATATGATTTTTAACTTTTCAAATTACCGTTGTTAATTTGGATGAAAAGTAAAACCAAATTTTACTGGGCACCCCCTCAGGGGGATACAACTATTGTATCTATGGGAATTAGCGCTCCAAGGGGGCAAATGTTTGAGGGCCCGAGATGAGAGTTAGGTAGGCCTTCTTTTTGTTTAAATAGAATAGGTTTTTGTTTTGTTACCGACCATCTTTGTTACAACGTCTTTCTTAGCTTACTGTTTCTACGCACCTTGTGCATAGATTCCGCGTTCCCATAACTCTATACTAAATGGTACCCTCCTCCTTTTTCTCTTTGAACATCTTTGTCGTGGTAAAGGGAGGCTAAAACTTCTAATATTTTTTGGGCACTGAAAATGGATTTTTTTATACGCCGAAACCTTTGTTTTTATCATGATATTCTTCGCTACGTTGGTTTTATTTTCCATCCTAAAAAGGGAGATTTCTTCTAAATCGGCCCATTTCATCTATTTCATCAACCGTTGTTAAGCATTCACGAATAATTTTTGGAGCACTTAAATTAAGGAAGAACCTGTCTTCTGTCTCAGTGACACAACACGCACCAGCCATGCGCATGTAGGCCGTATGCACACGTCAGGCGTGTGGCAGTGGTCATCTCTTCGCTGCCACCAGCGACTGCATTTACAGTACCAGTTTACTGCCATTCAGCTCCCAGCTTTGTAATTGCTGCGACTAATGTGCCTGGCCGAGGCCTGAAATTACTCCTTTTAGAGAGAAACTCCCACGAAAAAGTCATTTCATTTTGTTTTGGCAAAGTGCCCGCCTTGAGTGCTTCGATGTGCGGAGCTTTCTGTTTCCATGAAACGGAGGTGAAAATAAAAGGCATATTTGTTATTTTTTCGCTGTTCCACTGATTCCTTGCTGCAAAATTCAGGACCTATTCCTGCTTGGTGTGCTCATAAAGTGCATAGGTGTGAGTGTCTTGCGACATTGTGTTGCGTACGACGTCAAAACTGCGGCATAATTTGTTGTCGCAGTCTCCACTGCGCTTATACACAATAGGAGGCAGGAAGTCGTGGAAATATTCTGAGCTGTGTGAGTGTATTCTGAGAAATGCTGGACAAACAAGTTTCAAATTAGTTTCATTCAGTTCTTTTTAATGGGAGAAGATCATGTGAAAGATCAAAGGTACTATCTGCGTTTAATTTATACCATACAGGAAGGTCATAAATGATTAATTCTGAATAACCTGCGTTATATTTCGCGAAACTTCGGAGCAGAATACAAAATGTACAGGAAAATTTGCTGCTATTTAAGACATCAGCTGTCGTTAAATTTATATCCGACAGAAATAAGCATCGTGAACTCTTGATAACATATTTGGTGAACTCTCACCGGTTTTAAACTTTGAAGAGGCCATGAACTTTTCCTCATCTAATTTATGCTTTCCTGTGGCAGTGAATGGCTATTACAAAGGCTGGTATTGCCAGTGTAGCTCAGCGAGACCTCCGTGTGATGTAGGTTAACTCGGTAAAAAAATCAGAGGGGCCGTCCCGTGCTGGTGACCGGTGCGCAGGAGAGCGTAGTCAAGCGCTAGGAAATATTGCGATGTTATCTCGAGCTGAAATACGAGGCACACCTGCCTTTACTGCGGCTTATCCCACTCGTTGGTGAATGCTCTCGTCGCGCTTGACGTGCGGGCCTGGGCCGTTCATTGAGGCATTTGAGTCATTATGGAGAGCCTGAAACGGTATGTTTTGAGCGAGCGAATCCCTCAAAGGGTCTTTGAGAATCCCTGGATGGAGTCTTCAGGTGCGACCCAAGTCCCGCGCCGTGCACACTGGTCGCGCGTGCGCACACTGACCTGCCGCCTCCCACACGCATCTGCCGGGCTCATGACTCCGGCCTCCGCTGCCACTTGTTGCTGGGAGGGCCGGCAAGACCTGGTCAACTTGGTGAACCCTGCCCGTACCCGACGCTTGGCAAATCAAGGACCTCCTTGTGGCAAATACAGGGTGGGCCAGAAGCAACTCACCATTTTAATTTGCTAATGAAAGGAAAACTTTGTTTTATTTGGTCTATTTCGATATCCTATTTACATGTTAACACGCTCATCGCGTTTCCGCGGTTGCTCACGGTTGGTTAGGTAGGGTAGCAGAATTCGGAAATCGACTTTACTGCTTGAATACATTTTTATTTTTCCTAAACAAAATAAAAAACACAATTGCACGATGTTTTACCTCGAATTTAATGTGGACCCGCGAGTTGTGTTCCATTTATTGCCGTGGCTGAATAACAATTCAGATTGTTGCTTGGTCCAAAATGTTTGAGCTTAAAGTTTATGATTTGAAAGTTTCGTTGCTTAACTGGTAAACTATGCGTTCTTTGTTTGGTATGTCGAAATGACGGTTGAGTTTGGAAGATGATTGGAGTGTGCGGAGTGGATATCTTGAAGTGAATGACATCATCATGGTCCACGTCGCAAGTTTTGTCCTGTCGTTTTGTTCAATTGAATAACTTGCATTTTCTTCCATTCAATTAACAGAAAGGGCAAGTAATCAATTGTTTTTCTGATAATTTAGTTGAAGTCATTCCATAATTTTGGAAACTAGATGCATGAATATTTTGTCTGTTTGTTATTTGAGGTCTGCAGCTAGTCAGGTTCTCAGCCTGTAAGAGTTACGGGTTTCCCTGAAATTCATAACTTTGCTTTCTTAATTACTGAAGGTAAGGAAAGTGCTGGGCAAGATGGTGTATGTAGATAGGCCTAGAGGGTACCGTACAATAACTTTTCTCGTGATGCTCCTTGGGACGCGTTCTCTTTCCCCGAGAACTACTCGGAGGCGCCTGTTGTTTACGACGAGCTCTAAACTCCTGATTGCGGGCCCTGGTAATTGTAGGTGTATTGAGTGATGTGTGGACACTGTTTTCCAGAGGAACTAATGGCCGAGTGACTGGTGTGTCTCGACGTGGGCTGACTCTTTATATGCCCTGTACCCTCCGCCTCTCAAAAACTCAACGCTTGTTCGTTCAATTTTAGATGCTTCGTAGGTCAGAGAATGTAATGGAATGTTACAGAACTCGACGTAAATTTAAGTGAAGAGATTTTTAATTTTAGGTTTTTTCGAGGTATTTTTTTTTGTTTTTGATCTGTGGCTACTATTTAATGTGAGAAATACACGCCTTCGTTGCGTGTATTTCACTTTGAAAACTTAGATCATGGAATGAAAATTGTTTTGCAGCTCCCATGCCAAGCACTGAGATGTTTAATCCATGGCTTAGTTTTCTTGTTGCGAGTTTAATTTGTTTCCTGTTCGTTCAGTTACAATTTGACTCTTAAAATGAATGACGCAATTTCTTTTTGGAAATTAATTTATCCTGATGAGTTCACTCTAGATTACTGCGCTCTCTGGTGATCGGTAGGATTCTTGAACTGATCTGAGAGGTTGAAGAAAATTTTGTGTATGGACTCCATTTGTAAATTGAAAGGATCAACTCAATTTCTGCTCAGTCCTCGAATTTCTGGGGACCTCCAGACTGTGTTACGCTATTTCTCATTGCCGTCTTCTACGTCATCTTCTAAGCGCCGCCATGCTCTGGGATGTTCAGATCAAGTCTAAAGGACATGATACATCTGAGGAACACGATAATACAATGAACTTTATCCTCTGTTCTGGCATATACGTTTTTATTATTCGAACTCGCTCAACTGCGACCACGCGGGTTCATTATCACATCTAAATAATTTTTTCGCACGGAATAGAGGAACAAAAATTATCAGTGCTCAAGTAATGGTTGTATCGAAGAAAGAAGAGTCTAAGTGAAATGATAGTCAGCGTTGATTGCCTGATCTTAAAGATGTTCTTAAAGATATTTGTACCTCCAATTCGAGGGGTCGTTTGACGAACAGAGCCACTTCTACGTTGCAAATGCTTAGCTAAAATGAGTTACGTTAATGATTTGAATTTTAGAGAAATGGTGTACAATGAGAGTATCTCAGGTCTCCGTAATTACAGGGCCTTGTTTCAATTGAGGGTTGTCGGGAGCACCCGCCTCCCCAGAGACTGGTATATGATAGGTCACCCGGACGCACCAGAGACCCTTCAAGGACTGCCTCTAATTGGTGCGCCTGTTCGTCGAGTTATCCATAATCAAAGTTGGGCTTTTTTTCTTCTGAAATGAATTTCTGTTAGGAAAGTCACGCTGGAACTTAATTGAGTTACTATCGTGCCAAATTTCTGGTAATTAATCCTATAAAGAAGGCTGGTCCTCTTAATTAAGAACAAACTCAATTGTATATGAATTTTAACCTAGTTCAAGATTTTCAGTTTTTTCTAGTTTTTTTTTCAAAGTCACCTCTATATAGTATGTCATTGTTCGAGCAACTTCGTGTAAAAAGAAATGAAAGTCAATGAGGGATATTTTTTTATGTAAATTTGCACTTTCAATAAGTCTTTTTGATAACTAGGTGATCGTATTTTCCTTAAATAAGGCAATATTTACCCAGTTTAGCTTACTAAATTAGATAACGCATATAATATGCAGCTGTAGTGCTCGACGTCTTGGTGATACCTTTGAGCGCAACGACGCCAGGAAAAATGAGCTTCAGGCCCTAGGACCGGAGCCAGGAGCACGATGCTCACCTTTTCTAGCCAATTAAAGGTAAAGGTCAAACTCCTCCTCTGCGACGCCGGGTCACTTGCCTTCTTATCTCTTTATTGGCGGCTTAAGAACGTCCTGCTCCGCCATTACAGGGGCCTGCCACAACCTGCTACTTCAGAACGCCTGCTACACTTCATTCTTGTTCGATTACTTTGCATTTCCGGGGTGAGGGGCCAGCCACTTATCGGAGCTGCTTAATGCTCAAGCTCTCAATGCATGTCCTTATGATCTGAAGTCAGTAAGTGTTCTTTTACCCTTTGAGTTCAGTGCTCTCTTTTCTGAATTCAAGCTTCCTGTTCTGTTAATTTTGTGATGGATCATATGTTATTTTTTGACGTTGGGAGACGTCAGTGAAATAATTTCTGAAGAACGATCGTTTGATTTTGTGTGTTTGGGTATTTGCCCAATGCTATGTAATTGGGTACGGCAGCATGACGTGTGAAGTCTACATCATATGAATCATTACCTCTCAAGGCGATGCGCGTAACAAGACACGACAACATATTGGTACTGTTGCTCTACGAAAGCTTTCCACTAAATGTGAACCTCACTGTTGAGGGAAGGACAGTTGGTCGCCAAAGCCCAGCATGAGGGAGAAGTGCCGGTCTGTGGCCTGAGTCCTGCCCAATTTCGCCTGCATGCCTGCGTCTGTCTTCACTTGATCTCCAGCCCTGGATTGGGTTGCTGTGCTGGTAGCTGAACTATTGTTGAATTCCTTCTCTTTCTTCTATTGTTTAATTTCTTCTCTTTCTTCTATTGTTTAATTCCTCCTGTTATTTAATTCTTTCTGTTGTTAAATTCCTCCTATTATTCAATTTTTGCCGTTGTCCCTCAGATTCGTCTACTGATATTTTTTCAACTTTGTAAGAACGTGGAGTATCACTTGATCAGACGTTTGACGGAGCTCTGAAAAATTTCCCCTTATCGTAGCAGTCTAAAACGCTTACAGGGGAGAGCACATGATACATTCTTAAAATTAGCTTATATTTTTACTAAGCAAAAAACATTAATTAGTTGAGAAATGCATTGTTTTTACAAGCTGAGAATGATTTCAATCAAAGAGACGCTTCTATAAATGAGTGCTGGAATTAATATGAAATCTATAACATGTACAGTATATGGAATGAAAACTGATGAACTGAACTGATGGAATGGCTTGGGACAAAACGGGAATAAAATATAAATTTCAGTGCAAATAAAAGTACCGCTAACTTACTACAGTTTCACTTGTATATGTGCGAGCAAACACACGGCTTTGTGCGGTCTTGGACGTGCTGAGCACAATGACCAAGCTGGCCGGAGTGGGATGCGGCCGTCCGCTGGGGCGCTTCACCTCTCGCGTCGCTATCGTGCTCTCGCGTCGCTATCGTGCGCTGGGCCCCTTAGCCACTTGGGCGGGTCATTGCGAGTTGTGCACGTCAAGTTTTTCATGTGGTTTTCTGTCCAAATTGTTTGAAGCGTTAGTATTGGTAACTCTACGAGATTTTTCTTTTTAAAATGGTTTGAAGCGTGAGTATTGGTAACTTTTTTTACTAAGGTGAGGGGAACTTAGTCCATGTGGATTGGAATTTCGGTTTCATGCTATTTGCTTTAGAAATCATTGTTAACTTCAAGCTTCATGTGAAACATCTTGATTTAACATAAACTTAAAAGCGAATAAAATTTCAAAGAAATTGATCATATTTACTAAGAAAATGTTTCGGAATCCAGCTTTATCATCACTTCAAAAGACACAAATCATTGTGTCTGTGAAATAAAAGATCAAACTACAGGGAATAGCAGACGCTACAAGGTATCCCGAAAAGGAAAGAAAAATGTGTCAAAGAAAAAATGAAAAGCAAAATCGAGCAGGTAATTAAAAAGTTGCAATGTTTTTGCTATGTGCAAAGGAAATAAACTGTCCATATTGTTTCGGGCAGATTTTCGCTTAAAAATATTTAAAGACTCTGAAATCCTGAGGTCATGACAGGAATGAAGCAAAATCCAAAATTCTGAAATCGGTACTAGAGACAGCAGTAGATTACACATTTTTCGGCATGTTTGCGCACTGCAGAATGAGATAGCTGTGCAAGTTGAATGCTAGTACGGAAGCTTCTACCTCGATACCCTGCCACTCTGATATAGAAATTTCGTGACCTCATGCCGATGTACGACGATGTGCACAGCACACAACTGCAAGAGTAAACTAGAGTGGCTCGCATATCTATGGGAAACGTGTCCTTGCATGGGAAATAATAACTAACGTAATTATTAACAAGAGTGACACGTACCTGAAAGTTATGAAAATACTTTGCACTCAGTAATTTTTAAAGTCGCGGGACAATTTATCGGACGGAGCTGCAAAAGACGGAAATAAGTAGCATAAATGCTTACCACTGCTCAATCGCTAGTGCAGGCATTGTTCAGAACAAAAACGGAAAATATTTAGATTTCAATTGTACTATTATAATTGCGCTTTGTAAAAGGAGGCTTAGTGATCAATTATTCCCATTTTAGTTTAATCATTCTTGATAAATTAAAATTATAGGTCAAGTTATTTGTGTCTCAAGAACGTGTCATTTGACCCGTTTGACAAGTTATTTAATGACATTTGTGTCTCGAGAACGTGTCATTTGACCCGTTTGACAAGTTATTTAATGACATTTGTGTCTCGAGAACGTGTCATTTGACCCGTTTGACAAGTTATTTAATGACATTTGTGTCTCAAGAACGTGTCATTTGACCCGTTTGACAAGTTATTTAATGACATTTGTGTCTCAAGAACGTGTCATTTGACCCGTTTGAAAAGTTATTTAATGACATTTGTGTCTCAAGAACGTGTCATTTGACCCGTTTGACAAGTTATTCAATGACATTTGTGTCTCAAGAACGTGTCATTTTACCCGTTTGACAAGTTATTTAATAACATTTGTGTCTCGAGAACGTGTCATTTGACCCGTTTGACAAGTTATTCAATGACATTTGTGTCTCGAGAACGATGATGTCATAATTTGACGAACCAGTGTGGAAGCAGCCTTGTCTAATGTCTTCCGTGACTCACATTCAGACATACCTTTAAATGTTACCATATTTCAGATACTTCTAAACGTAATGGATATACAATATTTTTTTGTGTTACCAACCTATGAACTCGTACATTAAATCTAAAGGTTATATTTGAAAACGCCCAATTTCGGCTTGACGAAATAGTCTTTTCGTGTGAGAGAAGTATGTAAGCCTTGGGAACTTTATCGAGGGTAGAGTGACTTCAGTAAATATCTCAGTACAAACATCGTGGTACAAATTGCTTGAACGATGTTGCAGAACTTACAGTTTCTAGCTGAATAGAGTGTTGTCTGTTGAAACCAAAACAAGCTTACCTCGATTCCATTTTCTGGGAAAATTAGTTTCTTTCACTGTGAACATATGATGTTTGTACATCACTCCGTGTGTGATGAAATCAGTGTGTGTGTGTGCAGGCGTTTTTAGCAGGTGTCGCAGTACTTGCAGTGAAAATAAGGGTTTGGCTGCAGCTGTGCAATGCTCTGTATTTTAAGACACAAATCTTGGCATCGATCGCCTGCATCTACCGAAGTTTTTGCCAAATTTTCGTTCTCACTTTCTCCATGTCACTCATGACCGCGAGTGTGAAATATTTAGTTAGTTGCGAGAGTTCATCACTTCATTTCACCTGCAGTGACGCACTTGCAGGCGTTAGCGGTTCATTACCATCTCCTGTCGTGCGCAACGACGGCGGCTGGGCAATAAAGTGCTGCGTACTATTGCAGATTCATGGGCAATATTTCACTCAAACAGAGCGAAGTTGCACGAAATTTAGCCCTAAAAACTATTTTTGGAGCTTTCGCTCGACGCCTGCAGCTATTGCGTGTTTGATGAATCTTACATATTCTGACATATTACGATCGAAAAATTTTCGAATTACACTTTTATTGAAGAAAATTGTGCGCACCCTGGTCATGCATGCCTTTCGATTAGAGGGAGAGCAGCGTATCCAAAACTTTCATGCGTTTTTAGTTGGCTCAAATTCCGGTACCCATGGTGAAACTGAGTATTTGTACTCTGTGTGAATTCTGCTCCTAATGTTACGTTTCTCAATAAGTAGATGTAGATTTTGATTGAAATTAAAGTCAATTGTGCCGTTGCATTTGGTGACAACTAGTGTGACTTCCGTTACAATCTGGAATGTTCTACTCTATACGAGAGACTCCTGTCCAAGAAACCCTACAAACTTTCGAAGACCGTGCAAACGCTGATGTCATTATTGTTTAGTAAACAGGAAAGAGCGGTGAACGCAGTACGTGCCTGCATAACTGAATGCTGACGCAGGCCTGGCCGAGTATTTCCTGCATTGCGTTTGTTTTGCGGGCTCCTTCTCCGAGTAGCGCTTGGTTGCTTGCAGCTTGTTTCAGGGTATCCGCACAAGTGGTGAGGCAGCAAGGTTTGTATGTGTGTACTCACAGGGTGACTTATTTTTGAGGGCTGAAATTGCTGTGTGAAACGCTCTCGTATTTCGAGCCGTAAGTTGAAATTTTGAATTATCATGAAAACTTGATGCAACATTTAGCATCCTGGAAACGTTATTGTTCGCTGAAATGTACATTTTTCGAAAAGCTGTTGGATGAAAGTGAAATTGCTAAGTAGCTTCCCTCGCTGTGTTGGAGACTCATGGAGACGCGCCCTCTGGGCCGCCATGTCGTAAGGGCGGTAAGGTCTGCTTCACCACACAGGCAGTGCATATATTTGGCGACGAAGAATATTTTATGTCACGATTAAAAACACTTTCAAAATTTCTCACGAAATCGATAATTTGAAATTTTTCTGAAAGATTTTGAGCTGGATTCTTCAGTTTTTGTCATTTGTGCAGTCTCTATGTATACCAACTTCAATGGCAGATGTCGGTGATTCTAAATATAGATCTGAATAAGGGTCTCCGTCTCCATAGAAACATATCGAATGCTGCATAGGTCTAGTTTTAGTTTGACATTGAAGACAAAATTTAGATAGAAAAACTACTCAATGAGCGACAAAATGAAAGAGTGGAAATTGACTCAACATTCAGATATCGTTTACTTTTATTGTATTTTCACTGATCTCATCAGAACAAGCTTGTATGCATTGATGTGTCGACCACACTAATGATTTTGATGGATTTGACTGGCAAAGAGGAACACATTCGAGTGTCATACCTGCAATGAACGTGGGAGCTGGTGGGAGGGGAGGACGATAGTGGTTGGGGTGGGGGGTTGTGGGTGGCGGTCAACCTGCGCTCAGGGAGGTTCGTGTAGCGTTCAATGGTGCGTTGTGTGACTTGGCAGCCGTGGCTGTGTTGTGTGGTGCACTGCAATGCACTGCTGCTGTGGTGCTTTGCTGTGCTGGCAAAGAACGTTAATCAAATTACGCGCGTGAGCAATCTCAACGTCGAAAATCTTCTAACAAAAATATATTCTGAGCTAATAGGACAATTGACGAACAGCAAATTTCATTCGCTGCAAACAAGTTGCCACGT
>JACJUY010000055.1:391069-415874 GCA_014220935.1 Platorchestia sp. MABIK
ATTAACTTCAGTTCAGTATTTGCCATTAGCTCGTGTGCAATGAGTGCATCACGCTATTTACAAATGCAGAACAGTTGTGAATTCAAATGGGATTTTAACCCACTTTTATTGCTCGTTGCGTCGATTGTGCTTGTATTATGGTGTCTTCATAATATTCTTCATTATTTACTCGAAAAGCCCTCCGCCTCACGAAAAAGCCCAATAAATTTTAATAATATAAACTTTCATAACAATTAATAAACTCAATAAATAAACCTTACATCGCCTGAACACACTGCACGTTGGCGAACGCAAAATACATCCTCGAGATAAATAATGTTTCTGTGGGCCTCTCGTAATGTCAACACCTTCCAACGAAATCTACCTGTTGACAACATGAGTTGACAGCATAAGAGTTGACAGTTTGACAGGCAACATTTTCCTAACTCACTTCTTTTGCAACATGTTTCTTAACTTCTAATTAGTACAACAAATCTTTTCAGGTCGAAAATTTTTGTTTAATTTCTGTTGACGAATGAGATGACGTTTCAGAATGACATAAAACATTTGGTGAAGTTCATGATGCATTTCATAAAGCTCATGACAGCGCAATGCACCATGAATGTGAGCGTCGGCTCATATCCATGCTGATTACATAACATGAACAGATTAAATGTTAGTTTTAAGTCTCCCTAACCGCAACAAAGGCGTTTTAAAGAGAAAGAGGAGGTAGGCACCATTTATGTGGACTCCATGGAACGCGGAATCTGTGGATATGCAACATAGAAATATTGAGTTGAGAAAGGAGTTCATACACAAGGCCAAAGTTGAAGAAGAGCGTCAGCATAGAATCTCAATTAATTTTTTATCTCAATTCTTTTTTAACTAAACCTGATCCGTTCCTCTTCTTTTGCCCCTCAAATGTTCTATCCATGGGATTATCTCTCCCAAGGGGAAAATGCAAGGCCCCAAGCTGAGAGTAAAATAAGCGTTCTTTTTGTTGAAATAAAATATGTATTTGGTTTTGTTACGGGCCATCTTTTTAAGGTTCATTACTTACCTTTAACTTTCTTCTTCAATTTTTGTCTTGTTTCATAGCCGTCTCTCTTAACTTACTGTTTCTATGCACAGGGGATCTTGTGTGGGAACACACCTTGTGTATAGATTCCGCGTTCCCTCAATTCCATCCTAAATGGGACCTTAGTACTGATTAGGGAGGCCTAAACTAACTTATTAATTCTCTTGTTAAACTCTATTTTTAGTGAACTTTTGATGAGCTTAAGGTGCCCTCAAATGGATAGTTTATTCTCTGACTCCGTCATGCTAGTTCAACGTCAGTATTAAATTATGTTGCAGCCGCTGGCCAAGTTCTCAGTAATATGTTAGCTTAACTCAACAGCTGTTTGATACTAGTACTTAACTCGAGAAAGTGTGATGTTGTTCTGCCAAAATTGGTCGGTGACAGCATGCGTGTGTGTGTAGCCTCAGTAAGCGCGGCCAAGCCCCTCTCGCCACAGAACAGACCCGCCACTGTTCGTGCAGAGATTCGCATCCCTCTGCGCCCCGACGAGGCCTATTATTATGGAGACGTCTGCGCAAGCACGGTTGTCAGGTGTTGTGAGAGCGTCCCCTGCAGAGCGCTTGCCAAGCCCTCAGCTGACGGCTCCCCCCTCCTCCCATTTACTTCACTCCGATCGTACAAAAAGTTGTCCCTGACGCTCACTCCTGCTGCCGCTCCTGTTGTTCACTTTGAAGTATCGCTGGGCAGCGGTGCACTCATCTCTCCATTGGTTTAATTGTTTTTTTCTTTCTGCCAAGTTTCCTTCCCTTTGTGTGCTGCTGACGATCATTACCAAGTATTTTGGAACGTATTTCATGGCCTCATCAGGTTGATATAATTGGTTTTTGTCTGCTATCGTTGTGTTTTCTGTTCACCTGTGTGGTTAACGGTTATTCGCGCTTTGTTCATTTTTACGTTTTTCTCATTGATTTTCAGTTTTTTTGTGAGGCAATTCTCTTCAAGCCCACACACTGCAGTGTAGTTTCATCCGTTGAGATTGAACACTCTATTCTATGTGCTTCTGAAAATATTACCTCAGTTAGGATGCTGCTCATAATAGGCCTATCAAGATTTACGATCATCATCATAATACATTTTGTCATGTAGTAATTACTTTACTCATTAGTGAAAGAATCCCATAAATTGGAATGAAACCGGTTCTGCTTTGCTGATTTCTCTGTCCACTTTCAGTTGTGTTGGCTATTCCAACTCTGATGAAGTGACTGCCCTGTCTACATACGTTATAACTTTACTACCAGTAATTCAAATCTTCCTCTTCTTGGTTCAAGTCGTGTCGTACTTTAGAGCGCGTCCTTTACATTTGATTGGCTTAAGAGGGTTTATGAATGCACATTTGCCATGCACAAAAAAATTAGTTTTAAATTCGTATTGAAGTGACTTACTACTACCCTGCTCTCCTGAGCTCCACAGTTAGGTCATATTTTATATTCTGAGGCTGGTAGGTATGCGCATTAGTTGAACTGGTCTCAGGAACTTGCTTACAGTGCTGTGGCTGCTTGCACTCCCTCGTCCTACTGCTTCGGTCCGCCTCACAGCTGGTCAATGCGTGCCACTGTTGCTGTTGCCACGGTGAGAAGAAAATGTTTATTAGCGGCAATAGGCGTGACAAGCTTCTAAATAATGTGAGGTCCGGAGACTTGGACAAACTGGAGGGAGTTACTCTTAAAGAACCAGTACGCCACAAGAGCCACACCGGCTGAAACTTTTTCATGATGACCAGCTGGCTGGAACGGTCACCGTTGTGACTGGGAAAGTGCAGCACTTGATGATGCATGCGTCGAGTTAGGATACCTTGACATGCAGCTTTTGCTGCTTGCCCCTTCAAGCTCTGGTGTTGCAACGCTTATTCTTGCTGTAGCGGTGTTGTGTTCCTCGCTGCACGTGTTAAAACCTATGCTGCTTGCCTCAGCTCTGCTTACCATTGGCCGGTGAGAGATGTTGTAACTTTGATCTAGTGCACTCTCAGCTAACTCTTAATGTTCTGTCTCGTGTCGGGGCACACAAGTAGAGACTCAACGGCAATGTTTAATTTAATTACTGTATTTGCAGGTTGATTTCGTGACGACTTCTTTATGTTCCTTCCTGGTTCGTATAACACTAGTTGCTCATGACGCTATTACTTCATTTTAGTGTCGTATAAAATGTTTGTAGTAGGTTGTCTTCATTGAAGTGGGTGTCCTTGGCTGTGTCGATCTGCAGCCTTCATTCCGAACTCCATCATGCGCCTGCCCCTCCACTCCCGACATTTGCGTGGAACGAAGGGGCAAAAATGCATCGATTAAAGTTACTTCCTAACGAACGTTGACATTCATTCTGCGTTGTTTGGCGTCATCTTATTCTCTCGCGGATAATTATGATGTTGACTTCGATATTGGACTCGTATTTGATTCATGAGCAGTCAACATTGAGAACAGTGACAGTGAAGTCACCGCAGTGAGTTCAGTTTTTTTTTCCACGTGAGCTGAAATGTTCACTTGACATCTGGTCCCCTCAAGTTTTTTGTATTTATTGCAAGAAATTCTCAGAATACTAGGCCTGCTTTATATTTTTGTATCAATACCTGTTATCAAAATTGAAGCAAAGTATTTCACTTTTGTCGACACAGTGCTACTGTATGCTGCACGGATATTTTCTGAGATCATCTCGTAGATGACCAGTGTTGTGACTGTCAAGTGACTGTCAAAACATCTTTCGGAATCACGCCACCTGTTTATGGTCAACTTTCGAATTAAAATTCGATAATATCCTCGCATTCTTTTAATTTATAGGTATTTGAATCTGTAAAATATGAAGCGTTATATTTGGCGCTGTCCTCAGGAGGTATTCTAAAATAACATTAATTCTCATCTCGCATTGACGTTTCGTTGCGCTAATGTCAGCATTGTCATCATTTGCAAGTTGTACCCTGATTTTTGACAAATTCGTTAATTGCATATGTGCTTGAGTATACTCTAGAAAATGACTCAAATATGTCTTTCAAGTCAATACCGCTAGAATGCTGGCAAATTTGTAAAAACGACGACCATGAATAATAAACCGTGAAATTTCTTTAACTCAGCTCACCGACAAAGTATGTTTTATTTGTCAAACCGATATTATTAGCGAGTGAGGACTGATATCAAAATATGATCAAAGGTTTGTCGTGCCTGCCTTTAGCAGTGCGGAGAGTACTTTGAAGTTGCAAGATGATGAGAGCTGCAGGGGCATTTCGCTGGCTAATGAGAGGCCCCGCCACCAGCCCTCATTATGTCTCATACTCGCAACAATTGCTGGAAGCAAGGAGTTATTTCCAGTGGAGTCTGTTTCTCTGCTCCCAGGGGCTGCTCTGTCGTCCTCATGGTTCGCGTTGTCCATTTGTCGTGGATGCACACAGTTATCTCAAGTTTGAACTATTCTTGTGGAGCATCGTGAGTCTCTTCTTAAGAGCCTTGTCAATTATAGCTCACGTGCTAAGTTTTGAATATGTGCGTGAGCGATGTTGAGGCTCTAGCAAAGGAAGACTCCCGTGCGCGCTGTAGCAAGATTCTCTGTCACACATTCTCGCCTTCAAGCATTGAGTTGCTAGGATCATAGGCGAGGTCTTGCAAAGCGATGTTATTTCACACACATAGTTCTATCCATATTTTTGTGACTCCTCGCCCTCTGCGTTAGCAAGACTGGTGTAAATTAAGTTTTCTGTTGGGATTTTTCTTATATTTTCCGTTGTGTATTGAACGTTAGTGTCCAGTGGAAAAGTAAGTGTTCAGACAGGTGTAATTCTCGGCAGTCTTTTTTGACGGGTTTTTGACGGTTATACGAGTAGAATCGGATTATTTTGCTGCAATTATTGTTCAGAACATTATTTTGTGTTGCCATAACCAGATCATTCTGTAAATCCTATAGAATATTTTCATTGTATCTGGTTGTGATTCTTAAATTAGGCTCTTTTTATAGAATCAGTTTCGCCGGTACGCAGTCGCCCCACTTTCCTGTCTCCAATTTTCGCGAACTCTGCCATTTATTAACAGGCTTTTGAGAAGACTGGACATAAACCCGTTGCACATTCAGTCCCACGTTGTGGTTGTCTGCCTTCCTTCGTTAGCTACAGGCAATTGTATTGAAAACAGATTATTTTCTGGTTTCTTTGTGTTCAAATATGTTACATGTTTAGCATTAATGCAAATTGATTGTTTACGGCTCGGCTCCAGTTCGTAAAGGTCGAGTTAAACACACTGGACGTTGTGGTTGAAAGCTGCGCTGTAGGGGCTGTGCTGTGCGTGCTCCTCACCCTCAGAACCATCCAATTTCCGGCCTCAGATTAGGACGAACTTTTTGCGTGGACAATTTTGTTATAGTTCATAATTTGTGGTACAAATGGCAGAACAAAAAACCCTAGAATGTACCGTCATAAACGCCTTGTGTGGCTGATGTATAGGATATCTTTATCATAGGTCGTTTGTGCCGGTTAGCTAACAATGAGGGAATGATCTTGCAATGGGAACCTGTAAGCTGATTATTCATTCACGAATTTCGCTTGTATTTAGTGAGTGTAACAAGGTTGCGAATACGTTGATGTAGATCAGTAGTTGAACGTTTCATTTTGCTCACTGTTCTATAAACGTGTACAAATTCTAGTGGGTATTGAACAAAACCGCCCTCGTTTGTTTATGCTGGAGAACTCGATTCATGTCTATTCTACTTAATACATGGAATTCTAACTCTACCCATAACTAAACGCCATAGACTGAAACTGGTAAGCGTTTAATTACCTACAATGTTCTATTTTCTTTCTTCAGTTTCCAGTACGCGTTAACTCTAAGGCAAACAGAGATGAAAATAGATCATTCCAGTAAACCATAAAAGCGTGAGAATTCAGGTTTTGAAGCATGCAAAAATTATGTCTGTCAATGACACTCGATTATTTATTTACTTTCTTCTCTCATGTGTGAAGTCTGTGTTGCTTTATAATTGCACGTTTTTGACGTGCATTGGCTGATTTATCTTGAATAAATGAGATGATAAATGAATAAATAAATTAATAAACATTTGAATAAACGAATAAATCATCGACGAATAAATGAGATGTTTTGCCCCTCCCTCCTCAAAGAAAAAAAAACTGATGCACAGCGTTATCGATTTACAGGGATTGTAATTGGAAGATTCAAGACCATATTTTCGTTGTTTTTAGCTTCACATTTATTGTAGCTGTAATTATTTTATTGTATGATAGTGTTAGTTGACCGTGTATCATAACTCTATTTATTGTAAAGAGAGAGAATTGCCTTGAAGAAATCAAACTTTCACTGTCAAGTGTGCGGGAGTTTTAGTTCTAGGCGCTTGCACTGTGTTGTGGCAGTAGATCGGAGGTGCGCGGGTGGCTTATTTTAAGTAACTCTGATGTTATGCGTGAGAATCCTGTGAATCTGTAGAATATCGAATCAGAAATGAATCCAACAGTCCCTTTATCTAGCAAATCAATCAAATTTTCGAAAATTTGGCAGTTTTAGTGCAGTCAATTCTCAAATTGTATTCATAGAAAACGAATCACAGAGAACATTTGAGGATTTACTTTGCTAAATATAACAGCAAATAGCTCGGAAGCTTTGAGTTAATTATTTCAATGAGAAAACATTTGTTCTTGGACTATTTTGCTAAACTTCAACACTCTAAATTCTTGTCAACAAAAAAAAAAATTCTCACGAGGCAAAAAAATCAGAGACAATTACCGTAGACTATCCTGTAAAGGAAATTGGGGTAACAGCCCTAGTGCAAATCCTCAATAAAAAACTAGCATTTTGCATTATTTCAGCTTAAATCAGCGCCGAAATTTGCTCCTCACAAGGTAAAAGTGTCTACAGTCGAATTTACTTTAAATAAGGATAAATATTGAACAAACGTGGTCAGCAGTTGTTGAAAATATTTTAGCAATTAAATTAATTTGATTCCCGCAACTGCGAAGGTCTGGCGCTTGAAATCAAGTGAGCCTAACAGGGTAAGTGTCGAAAATTGAGAAATTGGAGCTTGAAAAAGCATTTTTCATTGCGCCTTGTTGACGCCGACTACTTTCATTGATGACTCTATGAACTTTAATTTGTAGCTTGACGTTACAACGTGAGTTCCTTACGGAAAGTTAATTTTTAATTCTATAAAAATTAGGAAGATACGATAAATATATTCCCATGAGCGATCAACATCAGAAAAATTATTAATTAACTCTATTCCAATAGTCAGGATGAGGGATAACTAGTGGGTGCGACTAAGTTCTGTGACTTCTAGGGCATCTGACAGAACGGCATCTCCATGATTTCTCTATATTACAGCGCCGATCATTTGTCATGTTTGACATTCTTAGCACGTTGACTTCGAAGTGGTATATATGTGTACCACTAGGTAAATTGTTCATTTACGTACCGGAATATACAAAAACATTTAAACTATTTTGCTATCTTTACCGAAGTAAATCTTAGAGTAAAAGGTAACACATTATGGTTCAATTGTATTCTTTACACTTTTCAAAAAGGTTAAAAATGTATTAGAGCAGAAGAAGTCAAAACGACTTCTTCTAGCCTAACCAAACTGACCGTAAGCAACCGCACTATCGGAGTCAACGTGTTAAATTTCTGTTACTTATTTTATCAAGAATTTATGAGCGTAAATCGCTAAGTCCTATGGAAAAAATTTTAGGAAGAGCGTTAGGAATACTTGTGGTACTTTGCCCTTCTGCACCGCACTCGACTTGCACAGGAAAGCAAATCGCCTGAGTCACAAGTTTATTTTGCTCTCTCAACTCGCCTAATGTGTGTTTTGCACTTAACATCCCAAAACGATGACTTTAACGCACAACATTCGGTGTTCAAAGAACCGCCTTATTCTCTCCGAGTCATTAATAGCAGTGAGCGTCGTAGTCTTGGTTCATTTATCTGAGTTTCGTTACGTTATTATTGTAGCGATTTTATTTCTTCTGTTCATAAAAATCAAACCGGTTTTAGTTACCTTACTTATAGAATTTTTCTCTAATTACTCTTAATATTCTCTATTTTTAATGCGGTTCTTGATACAAAACGTGTGAACCTATTCGTTCGGAAACCAACACTGCCCTCAACACCGCTCTAATAGAACAAACTCTATTTTGCCCACTGTTAACATTCGCACAAAATGACACCTAAGTCGATACTCGGCCACTCCTTCATCCATATTCCCATGACCTGCAGTTAGTTCTCTCGGTGAACTTGGGGTACCGACATCTTGTTTCTCGGGGAGATACACTTTGCTGGAGGTGTGGCCTTCGTGTCTTGAGTCATATAATTTATTGCCGTTAATCCTTCGCCCCCATAAACTAACGACCGACGCGAGAACACTTAACCAAGGTCGCGTTCAGCTAACTGTGCGTAGAAGGACTGCTTCACCCCTCTTGTCATGGGTGCTTATTATATCATCTTGTGCCCGCGTATCGGACGCGGTGGAGGCTGCTGCGCTGACGTTCATGTTTGTTGTTTGTTGAGCATTGCAGTGGACGTCTTCTGGAGAATTTCGTAAATAACCATAACAAGAGCGGACGTTGGTGCTCTTGTCGTTTTACGAGCTTTTGTTGCTGCACGGCCGTCGCTAGAAGCAGCAGAGCTCGCCGGCTCGCACTGATGTTCTGTATGTGGTGCACGACTTAGGGCACTGAAGCCGTCCCTCATAACATTCTTTCTATTTATTTTCCAATTGCGAGTATATACTCGTATTTTCGTTCTATGAAAAGCTAGTAGTATCTACTGCTAAATATGCACAAAATAATATAATAGTTCTAATTCAATGAATTTAAGGCAATCTCGCTCTAAATTTAAAAAGAAGAACCAACGTAGGGAATGATTTTTTTTTAGTGTTACGGCCTTTTTTTCGCTCACTGATGGCGTTTTTCAGCACCTATACTTTCTTCTACAACTTATTTCTTCGTTCACAAACTTGGTCCAATGTTTTAATGCGTAGGGTATGGGGACACATCTTCTGCATAGATTCCCCGTTCCCATCAGTTCCATTTTAAGCAGCACTTTTCCTTCCTCTTACGTAACACATTTTTTGAAGTTAGGGAGACTTAAACTAGCATGTCTGATCTGATTTATATGAATTCAACATCTATCAATTGAAATTACAAAAGTAAAGTTACTGATTTCTTACAAAAACATTATTGCACTATACTTACTCAACGTATTTCTAAGGATGAATAACTCGAGCATAACGCAACGTGTGTTTGCACTTGTGAAATTTTGTAATTAATGTTAGATTTTAGATGTGAGCTAAGCGCGTGGCATCGCAGCGTGATGGCCTTGCGACGAGCCACAAGCTCGTTTAGCGACCGCTGCGTCAGCGCTCAACCGCCTCTCACGAGAATGAAAAATATCGATAAAATCACTTTAATTATGATAACTATTGACTCAAGTACGGCTTAACTTCCCCATTGATGAATTATTCTGCTTCTTTTTAAGGGAAGTTTACTTCGTTCAGCCTGAATTCGTAATGTAAAGTGTCTAGTGTACTCTCATTAGCGCTCCTAAGCGAAGTTTAGTTGGCTGAGTGCTTGCGGTGGAAGCTGTTCACTCACCGTGAATCATAAGAATGCAAACTCTAGTCTGACAATTTATACAGTTAGTTCCTTTTTTTCTCGCTAATGTTACTCATACTTAAGAGTTGGGATCAAAGTTAAAGGAGTTGGGATTATCCACGCTAAAGCCTATGAGCATTTTGTGAAGATCTTTGCCTTCTCATGTCGAATAAAATACTAGTTATGCTTAAAAAATTTGAGTTCTCTACGATTAATTATCGTGCAAGCCGCGGCAGTGGTTTCGTGCTCGCGGTGAGTTGCTATAGCGCGTCTAAAGTCTCGCTGTGGTGGAGCTACGATGTTTGTCTCAGGCTGGTGGTGACCAACAGTTTTTTTCTCGCTTAGATTCTTGTTTAGATTTCTTAGAGCTGTTCCTTACGTGAGGACCTTATTTCTTAGATTATTTGTGTTGCACTTGCGCTTTGGTCTGCGGCTGGAACATCATTTCAAGGAATATATTTTCCCTTTTTTCATGTTATTCTTAATATTCTTTCAGCTCATGACGATTCAACTAGACCCCTTTTGCCATTCGTGTGGACAAGAAATCATTTCCTCAAGATCGATGAATCTTCTAAAATTTTCTTATTAGGACGTCAAAATTGTTAATTAAATTATGCATTTTTTGTTAACCGTTGATTTTGTAGAACGTCTATGATGAACATGTTAATACTGTCTATCGGATACAGTTTTAACGCAGAAACCATTTCCTAAAAATTGTGTTTCTTCTCAATCATACTCGTACAGACGGAATCGCCCCATTTGGAAGGATATTTTTCTCACATGCAATTTTAAGAAATAACTGCGAAAGTGAGGATGAAATATGCGAGCATCTTTTCGTATGTGAACTGTCTCTGCTTGCGTGATGGGCGCCGGTAAAACTGCGTTGAGATTTGGAGGTGACGAACAAATGTGATGTATCGTAGTATCACAGCAGTGTCTCAGCTCACCAGGGCGCTGCCTGCGATCTGGGGACGACATTCAAAGCACCATCCATGCTCGTGATGTCATTTGAATGTGAGGGTAGATTGGGAGCTACAATCGAGCTCGTATGTTCAGTTCGTTCATAGCGTTTAGGAAACCAATGCGTCCGCGTTTTATAGACTTACTTATGCTGTCCTGAGACCTAGGTTTATATTTCTTAGCTTTAAAGGCAATATGCGTATATTTTTCTTGTAACGACGGACTGTTTTAGTGCTCCTGATGGCGATATTTAGAACACCCCTTGCTTCCTTGTTCGGTCGCGCTGCGTCCCCCATTATGCTGTTCTCAAATCGGCAGCTCCGAGAGCACAGAGCTCCTCTGTGCTTTTGTACCGGAAATATTTGCACATCTGACGCTTTTATCGCAGCCACTTCATTACATGGAGCCTTCCTAGATCTCGCGACTGCTCTAAGATCCCTCGGTGTGGCGCTGTAAAGCCAAAACCCGCCCACCCGAGGCGGCCCACTGCCTGGTCTCCATTTGTCTTAATGGCGGTTACGGAAACTGATGATCAGCAGGCTTCATTGGGTTTTGGGTTGCATTTTGGCCTCTTTTCTCGAGGAAATGTTATGGTGATGGCATGTTGTATGATAGTTCACATCATGTAATGGTCAGGAGCTGTTCCATAAGCCACATCTGCCGTATGCACAGCTTTTCCTGCAAGGAAGTTGGAATGGCGAAGAGACGAGGAAGCTGCTGTTCCGGCTCCGTTTTCGTTCAATTATGAGTTGGGAAGACTGTTCCGATTTGAATAGGTTTTCTCGTGCACATTTACTTGCCATTTATAAAAAAGGATGCTTGCAACACCTTTCAACTTCGTTGGTATTAAAGTATTTGATAATGTTGAAA
This sequence comes from Platorchestia sp. MABIK, assembly GCA_014220935.1. NCBI lineage: Eukaryota > Metazoa > Arthropoda > Malacostraca > Amphipoda > Talitridae > Platorchestia > Platorchestia sp. MABIK. The sequence goes on from JACJUY010000055.1 coordinate 402,526, forward strand.
TAATTTGGTGGCTCTGGTGCCTGTGTTGATCACGTATCTGATTTGTTTAATTATAAAGGAAATAGAAGTGCCCGGAAATGAGTAAACAATGAAACGGTTGGTTTGGGGTAACATTTTAGTGTTACTAGTATTTGCCATGAAGGTCTACTATACCTCCGATAAACTTTGGTGTGCAGGTCTATGGTTAATTTGCCGCATGATTTCGCGTGCGACCGGCGAATTATTTCTTAAAATCTTCATACCGTAGATTCTCCTTCTTATGCACTAGGTAAAAGATATCAAATCCCAATCGATGTGATCATTATGCACTTCATCAAATTAACGTTTTTTCCTGCTGAGATCGCCTTGCTCTGCAGTTCCTAGCGCACGCGAGATGTTTGGTTTGTTTGAGCTTCAATTCATTGGGTGTCCTTGCAGCTTCAGTGGTTTCTGAAGTGCATTTCCGCGCAGCGACGTGCTTGTGTGTGTCTGCAGTGGGGCACCTCATCGTTGATTAGCATCAAACGTGCTTTATTTTGCTGCCTTGTTCCTGTGGGAGTGTGTGGCGCCGCGACTGCCGCTGACTCTGCATTTGCTGGCAGGTTCGTGGAGCACAGAACTGTTCTTTGCTCTCACAATGCAGCCCTGTTGCGTCTCGCGTCATCACTTCGCAGTAAGCATTTAAATATTCAAACGTGAATAAATGCGCAATTTGTCACTAGAAGAGCCGATGCTTGTTTTGAAGAGGTTCTCATGGCGTCTTAATAACACGAGTTTGCTGTAAGAAATTATGTGCAAGTTGTGGCGCAGAAGTTTCAAGGATTCGTGATGTCTGTTTTTTTAGATGAGTTTTGTTCATTGATTAAGCGTCGATGCTACCCATATGAGGCGCAATAAAATTTACGAATGTAAATAATCGTGCATTTGTTCATCATTGCCGTTTATATTATTGAAAATGGGAAAGTTTTTGCGAAATAAAAATTTGTGGATCCTGGGAATATTTTTTAAGTTGAAAGAGCGTTTGGTCAGTCCTGAGCTCCAACTGAGGGAGAGGATGTTGAGAGAATACATTACGCGAGTCTTCATCTCATTGAACACGTTAAGTGCGGCGAGTTAAACTGCATGAAGTTCAATATTCAAATCAAATTAGAGTTAATTTTATAGATAAATTTTGAAAATAACAAACATTGAATAGATCGCGCTTTCATTCACTTTTCATTAAGCATATATTGAAATTGAGTTAGCGACTGCTGAAAATCCCCTTAGTGACCACCGGTGGGTCACGTCGCACTTAAAGTGTTAACGACCGGCTCCACGTGCAGCTGCGCACAAGGCACAACCATAAAGGCAAGTTTCCGCGCACCTCACGACCACACAACGGTGTACGGAGGCGTCTTGCATAACTCGTATGAGGGAAGTGGGGCCCGGAGTGTGAGGCATGGCGCCATGTGGCACTTTTGACGACCACACGACGAATGTGTGATCTTAATAATGCTCAAGTGGGGAGACTGCGTATGGACATCTGTGCAGCATGCTCTGAACATGAACATCAATCTATGTTTACCTAAATATTTCCATTGTCGGCAAAATTGAATAAAATTGTGTACAACATGATTATAGTGACTTTTAGTATTAAATTTGGTAAAAGTTATCTCAGTCAAAATATTAATTCTCCCGCTCTGACTTTACACGGCAGTTTATTTACATTACTCTAATGCCGCGTAATCGCGCGTGCCTTGAATTACCGTGTGTATTACTGGATCAGGTAATGCGGTGCTTCGCAAGGTTAGGGCTTTGAGTTCCGCTGCAGGAGCTATAAGTAATCATGAATTTAATCTTTTAGTGAGTACGTAATTTATTTAGCCGGCATGTATAACGCTCGAGTGTTATGTTAGAATGAGTGCGCGATCTTCTCTAAAGAAATTGGGGCGTTAATTGGCCCGCAGTAGTGCTCGAGGGGGGGGGGGGAGCATTCATCGTTCACGGTACTCAGAAGTCAGAAGAACTTGTCTTTCAGCACTGAGTGGAGCACTCAGTAGGGCTTCTGATGTCGAGGTAGGAGGTGTGTGCCGCTCCGACAGCTAACGTGCGGCGCGTGCTCAGAAGCCGTGGTAGTGACCATCGAAACAATCATATCGTCCGGCTGACCATTCCTGAAAGTAATCAGTGAGGGCTGTTACAAGGACATAATTGATTGTGCCTTTTTTCACTCTAAACGATGGAGTACATTAGGATATATTCTGCTTTGATTAGATTTTCTCAAACTTTTATTGAATTGTAGGCGTGTAGTATTTTTTGTTCGGTAATTATTAAACTATTAAGACCTCTTAAACTATTATTACTGCAAATTTATACGAACATTTTCAAAGCATCTCTGCACGAACTGACTAAATGTTTAGTATCCGCCTGAATTTTTCTGGACTGGTGTTTTAGAAGCGAGTGATCACCTACTTGCGTGACTTGTTATTGTTTGTCGAGCTTGAGAACTTTTCCGAGTGCGTTAGTGCTCCACTCTATGCGAGGAATCCCGTGTGTTGTCGATGTGGTTCAGGTATTTCACGCGCGATGCCGGAATCCAACTCCCAGGCTGGCCGAAGAAAATTATTTTCTCGAATCGGTGGAGATGTGGAGAGCAAGAACAGCTCGCGAAGGCGTCATCTTAAGGCCTCCATACAGGTGATCGTGAAGCCCGACTTGTACGAACCTTCTCTGTCGCCGCCACACACACCAAAGTCGTCTGAAGATAGCGTTAGCTTCGATGATGGCGAAACTGCCCACAACGGGGACTGTGCCCGCGATATCCTACGCAGAAACAGCGCCCTCACGGCGTCACTCAGCGCTAAGCGAAGGAGGGACGCCCCGAGTGAGGGTAGAGGCGCCTCCACGAGTGACAGGGAGTTTGCCATTACAGGCAGGCGGCGCTACCGAACTGCTGACGCTGAACACTTCCGGCAGTTTGATCCCGCTAAGCTGAAAAAAACATCGCTGTCGAACGCCCCAAATCCAAATGAGGTTAAGGAAGAGTCTGGTCACTCGGAGACGGCCTGCCGTGACGCTCTGCAAGCGGCAGGCAGAGCTCGCAGGTCACTGGCTCTGAAGCGTGACCCTAAACTGGCGGTAGAGGCTGGCGGGCCCACCGCTGGTCCAGCACCCGCCCAGGTGAACACAACACAAGACGCGGGTCTTCCTTCGGACGAGAGTGCGCCCACCCCGAGGCGTGAGCTCACTCTACCGAAACGTGCATATCCGCTCTCGAATGGCACGGCAAAGGTTACGTCTCCACAGTGTAATTTAAACCCGGATCCTGCGAAGCGTAAACACGCCTCCAAGGAAAATCCTGCGTCTCGTGGGCCTAAAAAAGGCCATCGAGGCCCGTGTGACCCCCCAGCTGACCGCGTCCCGAGGGGCAACAAACCCTGCGATCGCTACGACGACGAGGAGTATGTCGAGGATCTCGCTCAGCTCGACGTCCTCCTGCACTACGTCAATAATCTCTCCGCCTCGCTCGAGTTTCTCGACTGGGAGAAAAATAAACGTGAGTCTGTTGATCACGGAGCATTTATTCCAAAATATTTATTGAAAAGCTTTCCCAGACAATGCATTTATCCAAAAGTATTAATGCATTTATTCTAATGCATTTATTTAAAAGCTTTCCAAAGAATTTATTTAAAAGCTTTCCAAAGCATTTATTTAAAAGCTTCTAAAGCATTTATTTAAAAGCTTTTAAAGCATTTATTTAAAAGCTTTCCAAAGCATTTATTTAAAAGCTTTCCAAAGCATTTATTTGAAAGCTTTCCAAAGCATTTATTTAAAAGCTTTCCGAAGCATTTATTTAAAAGCTTTCCAAAGCATTTATTTAAAAGCTTTCCAAAGCAATTATTTAAAATCTTTCCGAAGCATTTATTTAAAAGCTTTCCGAAGTATTTATTTAAAAGCTTTCCGAAGCATTAATACACTTATTCCAAAGCATTTTTGTAAATTACAGCATGGCGTACAGGTTATTTTCACCCGTTTCGCGTGTTGTGTTGAGCGAATCCGGATTACACTAGGTCTTCAAAAAACTGTTTTTTGCGTGCAATCATTCTTTTGAGCTAATAACACATGAGAAGTCAACTTCAGCTCACAGTCTCTAAACAATGTGAAATTTCTTGTTAACTGGAGTTAAAAATACACGTTTTTATTGCAGTGTGGCGGCAACATGCGTCACCATTGTTGACACGAGAGTGTCAGCGCGACAGCAGTGTTTTTTTATTTGATAAGCGACGCAGATAAGAACCTACTGCCTGATAAGACTGCTGCGTACGTGCATTTATGAGCAGCAAATGTATGAGCTCATTATCTTTCTATTTCCCTGCTATTCCAAGTTTAGTGTGTGTATTTGCGCTTAATTTTGCCGTGCCCTCAATCGTTCGTTCAATGTACATGCACACTTGAAATTGAGGTGCGTCAATTTCCTAGTTCTCCACTTAAAAACTTTTAATTATAAATATTGAAGATACCACATGGGTACAACTAAATCCCATTTCACTTACTGTATGTTCTTGATAAACTTTTTTCTCTCATGGCAGGGATGTAAAACTGTCACGCAAGCATCCAATATTTTATAGCGGAAGAATCGTGCTGGTACATTTATCTCGTTGCGTTCGTATAAGTTGGAGGCTAAGGAAAAATGTATCACAATAATATTATTGAATGTCGTTCGGTTGCTTCGTTTTGGTGCCTCGAAACATCACGCATTTCACGAGTGAGCAGCTGTTTTTAAAGGCCACGAAGCTGCCTGCGCATTTTATTCAACTTTAGTATTGAAGAAAATGCTTTATTAGGAAAACCAGAGACGCTCGTTCCGAACGAGTGTTATTACCTGCTGAGTCATCACCTTCAATATATCTTTCCCTGCTTCAAGTTAAGTCTAACGAAACTCAAATCCCTCGCATGTGCGGTTGATACACTTTGAATAAGAAGTTTTGAAGGGTATTTGTATGATGCATTATGAAAATATGCGTATTTCCAAAAATTGAATAGGCAAACGCTTGGAAATACTCGTAATGGTTCTACATAGAAGATGAAGAGGCTTATTAATTCATCGGAACGTTAAAGCTATAGCTAATTTTACTCCGAGATCTGAGACAAACTGATGAGGATGGTTGCTGTCAGTGCGGCTCTCGAGAAAAATGAAGGCCATGGTGAACGTAATAGCAGCGTGCAACAATTATGCATTTGTTACACGTGCGAGGTGATACATTTGAGTTTTCGTGTGTTCGCAGTGAATGTTGCTCTCATGGAGCACATTGATGTTGAGAATTTCTTCCTTTGCCGTAAGTCTACGTAGAACTTGGTGACAGATTTATCAATTTCACCCTCGTGTGCAATTTCTGAACGTTGTATAAAAATATTGCTCGTAATGATGAGAAGAATCACAAACGCAGAGTTGTTCAGCTATGTAATCTACAGGTTTTAGCAACGCACTATTCTGTTATTAGATTGTAAATTTTAATCGTAAAATACTTTACAGACAATCATAATCGAGTTTTGAGTAGTTGGGGCTTAGGATTTGATGAAACTTTCCCAGCCGGTCCATCGCTAATTGAAAATTAGTTATTAAATGTAGATGGTATTTTTTATTTCTTTCTGTATTATGGCGCATCTTACTCGGTGATATTGCTCCCTGAAGCGATGTAATTACACACGTAAATAACGTCTTGGGAACGATTGTTATGGGCATTCGATGGGAGCAATAGATAGTATATATTCAAGATAATTTGAACAGCATGCAATTTTGAATATTTATATATAACAGTATTTTCACGAAATATCTTGCGAGCGCGCTTCATGAATGCTTGAAGACTCCATCACACCTGGTGAATTCATGTCTTCAGAGAGGACATGACTGGTTCAATACAGCTCGACTTGAGGCAGCACCGGTTTTGGATCAAACCTTTTTTGCGTTGGAAGTAACTCCAGTTCAATAATAAAAATGCTTCTTGCATGCACTCCCTCAGACTTGCTCATCGTTGCAATTGTTTAGTTGGTTTAATATTGCTCCAGATGGCTGTCAATGAGTTCCAATTCTTGCCTATCGCTGGCAGCGCTAATTTTTGCTGCTTTCTCTAACCGGGTACCGATCGTATAAGGTAGGCAAAACTCGTCTCGTCCGTTACGACCACAACTCGTCTTGACTGTCCTAGAGCACCCGTCTCATTTGTTTCTAACATTTACAACTCTTCCGTCTGTCTCGCTGCGCTGCCATGACTCGCTCGCACGCCTGCCATCTCTCCCTCATAAGCTGCTGGGTGGTAAGCCTGCGCTGCTCCCCAAGTTTCTCGTCACTGCGCAGTTTTTGCCTCCACGCCGTGTATTTCGGGACTGTTAGTGTCTCTCAGGCGCTAACTCTCTCGTTGCTCTAATGTGTTCCTGTTCCCGCCGCAGTCATCGGTGTCCTAGCTTTGGATTTCACCGTTCGAGTAAATTATTTCATTTTAGATGAAATAGATATTGTGAACCTGTTCAAAATGGTTGCTTCTCTATGGAGTGTGCTGAAATAAATTGCTTTCAGAGCATGTTAAAGACGTTCAGGCGCTCTAATTGTAAACATAAATAGTGAACTCTCATATCTGATGCGGCTCTTGTCTGCTTTTAAGTATGATAGATCAAAGGCTAAGCAATAGGAGCGAGTATTTCAAATCACGCCAAAAATACTGCTGCTTTTTGATAAGGAGTTTGTCCTACTGATTACAGTACAGTAATGCTCTTCGTATGATACGTTAAGATTTTCGTTTTCGTGGAAATGACGCTGATACTCGTAGTTCTAACTTCTACCTTGCTTTTATTTTAGCGCATTCCATTTTTTATTCATTGTCTCTTACGCTCTTTTATATTTGCTTCACTGTAAAATAGTTTCATTTTTTCCAGGAATTTCAACGGACCTGGTGCCCACGCTGCTGAACATATACGACGCCCTCTACGCCAAGCTCGCTGACGAGCCTGGGAGCCAAGCCTCTTGTGTCGCTGGGGCCTGCAAGGTTGGGGCTGACGATTCATCTCGCCAAGAAAACGAATCAAGTGTTCCTAATGTTTCAAAAAAGGCCAGTAGCATAAGCTCACCAGAAACGACCACGGGGAAAGTTGAAGAAGAATCGTCGGTTTCTGTATTGAGCAACAATCGAATTAATGAATCTAGTCATTGCCTTAATGAGAACGTGTGCGAGGGTGCATCTTTAACTGGGTGCGAAGAAAATTCAGGCGTGGATGGCCATACCAACGATGTGCGTGGGGAGTCTGAAAATTCTTTAATGGGATCTGCCGTATCCGCGCACCACTCGGCGGAGCGGCGCCTCTACCAAACCTCCCCTCGTTCAGCACGTGTCTCGAAGCCGTCGTCAGCAGTTACAATTATCAGTGAACCTCAGGACGCGGTGGACGAGGCGCTATCTCCTAGTCTATCGTTGCCTCGCCAAATGGTTCACCCGAGTGTTGCCCACATTCCTCCGCGCTCGCCGGTCCACCCTCGCCGCGCGTCTCCCCCCTCGGAGCCGGACGCAGGACCCGGCACCGACGTGGCCTCACAGCCCGTCTCCTACAAACACAATCCGAGTGCCAGCAAGAGCACGTCTGCAGTTAGACCTCTAAGTTCAGTGTCTAGTTCTTCGTCGTCATCTTCGAATTCGCTACGACGAGGACACGCGGGCGTCAACACGTCCTACCTCGCCTCGGTCGAAAGCCTCGTGGAGGCTGACGAAGATGCAGAGGCTTCGCTAGCCTCGGGCAGAAGAAGAGAAAAGAGCCTGAAAGTGAGGAGAGACTTCAGAGGGCACGTCAGCCGACCAGGTCAGTTATTTCGACATTCTGGGTTCCTCTCCTTTTCTTCACCCACGTAATATGCTACTCTAGTAGCCCTTATTTGCTCACGTAGTATGCAACTCTGAGCAATTTTATAAGTTATTTATTTTAAAATATGCGAAAACTCAATGCACCGGTGGCGTGTTTGTAATCTACTCTAATGCAATGAATTTTGTTATTTTCGAGTAGTGTGTTTTTCCTTCATATGCACTATATGTCAGCCGTAAGAAAAAACAAGTTGCCGAACAGAATGTTTCAAAGTATAAATTTTCGTCTAGTGGAGATCCAACCATTGTATCTGTGAGAATTAGAGCTTTCAAGGGAAAGATACGAGGTTCCACGCTGAAGGTTAGGTAGGCCTTCCTTTTGGTGAAAAAAAAAGACTTTTTTGTTTTGTGACGGACCATCTTTTCCGATTCGCTGCTCTCTGCTTTTCAACTCTTATTACACGATTCATCTTTTTTCGTCTTTCATAAAATTATTTCAATCTTACTGTTTCTATGCGCTGAATGCCCAGTGTATGACACGCATTGTACATAGCTTTCCCGTCCCCTTTATTTCATAATGAAAGGTACTTTCCTTTTGCTTTTCTTGAGTATACAAATGTTGCAGTTCGGGTTACATAAATTAACTTGTAATGTGATTTAATCCAGCATACATTTTTTACTTACTAATTCGATTATACGTCAAGAGTTTTAATAACTTTGATTGACGGAAACTTTTGTGGTTTAATCCTTTTCTTTGATGCTACACACCTTACAGAGACTTAGTTTATCAGTCATTGGATCCTCACTTGAAAATGTTCTCGTTGGAAAACTGGGCGATGTTCCATTAGATACGGCGTCCATTACGACATCCATGGGCTCCAAATCAGTTGCTAGCGAGTGGTCGCTCCTTCCTTCCATGTAGAGGGGCTCTTTTCGCGTGAGCTGCCGAGCTTCATCACGTCAGCCTTCGACGAACAATTACTCTCTTTGTGCCGCTAATCCTGCCTCTCGTCTGTCAAATGTAGCTCTCCTTTGCGTGACGTCTTCCTACAACACCCTAAACTTGCCCAGAATTCTGCACGTTTCACAGGTTCCGATGCGGCTGATCGTATCTCTACCGAGGGGCTACTCCTTGCGCGGACGTATTTTACCTCACACTTTTACAGCGCTTTTTTATGTGCGTGAAGTCGTGCTGCGCTATGTTCTGTATGCCAACACCGGGTCGTGCTGCCCTGTTTCATGTCGTACACGATCTTCTCGAGCCTTATAGAACTGATCGTTAACTTTCGCAATCCGGGCTAGATGGTCACTATCGTTTTCCTCTCGAACTTCGTGGTTTCGCTTCTTCAACTTTTGATCATTCTTTCGCCCGTTGAAGATGGGAGTTGATAATTAGCACTTGCCTCGGGTAAATAGTGTGGGTTTTTCTTCCCTGTTTTGTAGAGTGCTGAAATGAAAATGGTTATTGTTTTATTCTTATTGTTTTCGAGACGTTGTTGTTTGCGTGAGCTCATTGGAATACCGTTGGATGTGATCATCTGCCTAGTGCTCTTTTGTTACCGTTCAGAGAAAGATGTTCCTCTCGTGTGTTACGTGAGTTTTCCTCTTTCATACGCCATTTTTTATTTACTTCGTCTTTGCAGGGATGACCACAATTTTCATATTCTAGAATAGTATTTTAATAAAGCTGCCATCACTACGGTTTCAATCTATTGAGAGCCATAAATAATAATTCTAATTTCGTGAACGAATTAAATCGCTCTTAGGTGCGATGTCTATTTTTCACCTTAAGCGTCCCAGTAACGGGAATTGTTTGTTAAAGATGATCAGGAGAAGCGTAAGCCGTCATGTGAGACCTAAATAATTCTAGGTAGCACCCAGAAATAGTAGTTTATACGATGCTAGGTTTCCTTACTCTTCAGTCAGGAAAAAACTATTTAGCATAAATGACATGCGCTAGAAAAGAATTTGTCCACGGCATTAGAAGACAGAGAGGAACAAGATAAGGTGGATAAGCGAGCAGAGTATAGTAACGGTACTCGCTTAACCCTTTGACTGCGACGTGAGCCAGATTTTTTCACTGAGGGAGTTTTCATTATGCTGCTCACCAACCAGTAGTCACAAATTCAATCTTTAAAAATACTTAATCAAAACTAAATTAAAACACGATCCAGGTAATGTTTGGTATTTTCAAAAAACTTATTACAATTGATTTTAAATTTGAATAGAATATTAAACTTCAGTTTTATCTGCCGCTGTCAAAGTGCTAAGAACTGCACGTCGCTCCTGTGGTTTGTGAGGCGGTAGTTTCGTCTCTCAAATAACTTACCGTCTCTCAGGTAACGCGCTAAGTGAGCATGATGGCGAATGCGCAAAAATTTGGTCATTCGAACAAAATTTCGTAATTGACTTAACACGGCTTGACAGAGAGCAAGTAAGTTCGGAATGAACGTTCCAATAATTAAATTGTGGATTGTTCGAGTTGAATATTTAGATGTACCTTATTTGTTTCTTTTACCAATCACTTATTAATTGGGATTTCCCACTATTCTCGAAGGTAAGCGAAGAGCCAAAAATATGTCTTCTCTCTGGTGCGGCTATAAGTCTTCTCGCCTTGGGCACGCTGGCCTTGCCCGAACAGGCGGCTTAGCTTACTTCAAATTATTAATACTGTCTGAAGACCCTTCCAGTCGAAGCACACAGATATGAAATATCGTCACCCTTGTGCTAAGGCGTTCATGCATATTTCAATGTTCTACTTGTTTATTTTGCCGCTAACTTCGTGAAAGTTGTCTTAGTAATTCATTCCCCTAGACAAATAAAATGATACTCAAGATGGATATTGGTATGAAACATCCTCTTTTTAGGTGATTGATAGAGGAATGAAAGGAAGCTGGGGATGCGGTAAACGTGACGGCTTCTCCCCTTCGAATAACAATTTCTGGATGCCAATGATATGAAAACCGTAATCTTATGGAAATTATGCCTAAAATTTCCATTAAGTTAGATAGCTTATCAATTAGCATTGACGAAGTGATTACAGTAAAAGAAAAATAGCTAAAAGAATCTTTATGAGTGACTTCGAAAGTCGGTCCAATTGAAGATGACGCAAACGTTAGCGGCGCGATGATGATGTAATGGTGATGAGAAGAGCAGGCAAGACGTAAACATAGATCGAAAAGAAAAAATCCTTAAACCTTTTTTATATAATTCTGTTGTAATGACGAGTTTCTTGTATATATTTCTTACATATATTTTTGCATCACATGAAGAGTGACGAGTTATAACATGGTTATTATGATCGATTACTCGGCAAATTCAGCAATACTTTCAAGTGATCTGTGTAGACTCAGGACGCATGTTGTTTTCGCCGCTTTGACAGCTCCGTCGTGTATTTCTTCTGGCTTGAGTGAGCGAGACGTGACATTAATGCTCAACGTCACCGCTTCCAACATGTTCATTTGAGTTGCCCAGAGGACGACTCTCGTTCTTGAACCGTGTGGGGGAATGAGCTCAGGTCTTCCATTGTACGTAACAATTATGAGCAACATACTAAATGTTTCCACTGCAAAGGTTTCTAATATTTCTTAGAAAATGATATTGCTAAAATTTGAGGTGTTGAGAAGGTTGCTGGTGTGCTGTAGGCTGTCTTTATTTGCCGACGTGGGCACGCGCGCTGAACCGAGCGGTGGGCGACTGGAAGATCTTAGGCCTGACCATTACAGGCATGCGTGAAAAATTACCCATGCTAAACTTAGCACACTTGCTTCGTGAGTTGCTTTTATTTTTATGAAACCGATAGCAAGGCAAGGTTATCCTCGAGAAGAAGCGGGCTTCAGGTGTGGGGAAAATCGTTCAATAAATCAACCTTTGCTTACATTTTTTGTCAAATTATTAACCCGAAATTTTATGAGTTCACAAAAATCAATAATTTTGATTAAATTTAGCTAGTGTTTTGGAACTGCTGGACTTCTTCTTTATTGTTCCGCAGCTTGATCGGTGTAGAATTTCTGACGATAAAAGATGTCGGCGCTTGATTTTAAGTGTATTTAATTCGTATTTTCCGGTTAATTAATTGTGTCTATGAAGCCAAATGAAGTCGGATTATAATTATTCATCTGTAATGTCTAGGCAGAGTAAAACATTCTTTTATACGATTCCTTTGAGGATGTTCTCCTTTTTTGGAAAATGGCTAGCATTCATTGTTTATTTTTACTCTGAGGTCCCAGTGAAAGTTGAAGACATTAAGCGTCCTTCCTTCTATGTACAATGACACAATATCAATACGAATGCGCCATTACAGCTCACAATGCAGCAGTTACTCCAACCTTATTTGCGACCTCGCCCTTAAGAAGCTGTACAAGTACTCTCTCTTCCATTCGGGGTGCATTGCATACTCAGCTCCTGTAATAATGTAAGCGTTATTTACTTCTGCGCGTGCATTAGAAGGGATGTTCTTACCATCCCGAATTACATCGTCCCTGTTGTGCAGTTATTTTTAGGTGTATTAGATTGTTAATAATTGCGTCTGCTGTGGGCGTTTTTGGAACAGCTGAACACGCCCCGTCTGCTTTGTGTGTTTTGACGGCTCTCTCCTGTGTCTGCCTGCCTGCTCGCCTGCCTGCCTGCTCGCCCTGCTGCTGCCCACACGCGAAACTTGTTTGCTCTTTTCTTTTGGACCGGCGTCGATGAATTATGGTCCTGAACAACATTCAAATTGTTGAGGAGGAAAATTGTGAAGCATCGCTCGAGTAAATTTCTCTTTTTTTCTGTCACAATTGGAATTATTTTCTGCGGTACGCCGATAGCTTCTTTCTATTGAATTTGTTCTTTGAGGAATGACATCCTCACTAACTCAAATATTTTCCCTCTCATGATCTGAGGATATTTTTGAATGAATATCTTAGTCGTAAGCTTAGTCGGCTCGTCATGCTCACGAGGATTCTTTCTATGATTTTATTATTTTCGAGGTTTTGATTTCTTCATCTCTCTAGGAAATGTGGGGAGGGAGATGGTTAGCGCATCGTGCACTCAACATAAGCTCTAGTTTATTCCAGGGATTTATTATAATTATTTTTTACAAAATTTGGCCCTCAACCGTAGAACACATACCCGAGTAAACCCTATACTTGTCCTAGTCAAGATAATCTTAACCTTGTTCAAGATTTCCACTAGTTTTAGGAGTTTTCAAAATTATCGCTACCGTGTTAATTTCAAATAGAATTCAAATTCAAATTTGAGTCAGGGAGTGCTATTTTTTCAAGTAGTTTATTGCCTTCAAGAGTATCAAAAACGGCGGGAAAACTCAAATATGATAATTATTAAAATAATTTATCGTCTTCAACATTTCTGCTTTGTATCGATAGTTCTCTCCTTGTCCGTAAATTGGGCCATTTTCACCATTGGGAACACCAGCTGTGTGGTCTGCGTTTCAGGGTTAATGGCTACAAATCAACAATGTCGCCTTTTGCTAGGGTGCGGCAATAATAATCATAACGTCACGTAACTTTTGATTATGCCAATTAGGCTGCTTGATATTTTTAAGTT
>JACJUY010000056.1:0-19746 GCA_014220935.1 Platorchestia sp. MABIK
TGCGGAGCTGTCTTTAAAAAAAGAGGTATGTATTTGACAAGGAAAACTTTCCCTCAGCTTGATGTTAACATATTTGTCTGCATTCTTAAATACATACATCTGAGTTAGAAACTCGAATATCCTCAGTAATTTACCATGGGTTTCTGCAGAGTTTGTTCATCTCCTGATGGGTGCATTGGTTTTTGTAACAGCCAGTTTTGGGTGAATGAGAACAAATGAGAACTCAATATTGTTCAATGTCAGTTTCAAATAGATTCGAGGGAGAAATACATGTTATGTTTGATTTGTCAGATAATTTGTTTAATCTTCTGAACATTACATTTCAAATTCTCTTTTCTTACAGTAATGCAAAGTACACCTGACGTGTTTAACATTGATATTGATGTCTTCAGAATTCCAAGGCTTTTGTTTACTACTTAGTATAATCGTACATTCTTTCATTGATAACATGCAGTATTTTTAATATCAATTTTAGTTCACACTGTTTGCAAAGGTTGTCGCGTCCACGCCCTCTTGGTAAATAAATGAGTGTGATTGATTTTTCACTTCACTAGTATATCCCTGAATATATAACTATAGTACTTCCTGTAATGAAGGAGCAATAAATCTTATTTCCTCGTTATCGTTCTCACGTTCAAGTTTTATATTCATGTGTATGTCTTCATGAAAACATAACATGAGAGCATAGAACATTGCATGATTTATCACAATGCAATGTCACATTCATTGTTTTCACAAGTAAATCACTCAATGCATATGAAATTTAGCGAAAAATGATTTCGTTACATAATTAATTTTTGCAACAACAACTCACCGCTCATCGCAAACAGAGCCAAATCTACAAATCTTTGAGCGACACAAAACTCGGAAGCGTGATGGTATTTGTCCTCCAGGGCGCCTTTCCGTCATTCAAATGAACCAGAAAATAATAATTCTGGATTATTTCACACTGAATCTGTATGAGCCTTTAAGACTAATGTAATGTGATCTGCATATATCATTTGTACAATTTATAGTAAAGAGGAGATAGATATGTAGTAACGTTTCGATACTATAGTAACGTTTATGGTAACATTTTGTCGTAAAACATGCTAATAATTTGAACTTTGAAGAGAAAATTCATGAACACGAAGTTTCATCTGCTGTTTCAGCGTACTCTATCTTGAAAGAATGTAAACATAGCATTCAAAAACATTTAAAAGCTTTCATCCTCTTCTTCGCATAAATTCACAGCTAATTCAATATGAAATTTAAACTGAACGTCTAAATGCACGCAAGCGGATAAGCGGACATCGCTATTAGAGTTGGCAAGTGCGCAAGAACAATTGAAAGAAAATCAATGTTTTTTTTAATATAATTGACGCGAACGCGTTCCTTATTGCCTGGCTGTTGGTCAACGTGGCAAAGAATACAAAAATTCTTTAAAGATTTTAACATTCAATAACAGTATTTTAATTTTGCATAAGCAGGAAACCGAATTTTACACGTTAATTATGACTTTAAAATTTTGTGGCCTCTCATGATAGTTCATGGTGAGGTGAACCATCATCAACTCCGCAGTGAAACCTAATAAATTTCGCTATGTCACATTCTGACTCGTCTGTAAATTGCGGCAGTAAATTACAGCAGTGAATTACAGTAGTGAAAATAGCATAGGTCGTAATATTTTTGAATGAATAAGTTCTCACTATTTGACCTTCCAAGATCCCTACGGTGGACAGAGACTATGACGCTCCGGTCTCATCGAGTTATGGCTCAACAAATGTACGCTTGTTTCTCCAGGGTATCTAATAAAACATTCTTTTTTGCCATTGCATTAACGAAATCCTTTCTGTTCCCGCTTTGTGTATAGAACTGGCTTTCACACAGCATGCCCCAGTCCTCATGTTGATCGAAGTGTAACTGCTCTTTTGTACGTCAAGTATGAAGCTCATGGTAGAGCTTAGTATCTGGATAAAACTTTCGGTGACCTACTGCACTACGAGCAAGATTCATGTTAGCTCTCATTTCAAATTTTGAGTCTACGCAAAAATATTATTAAAGCAAAATGCCCATCAAATTATTTAGTTTTTAGAACAAGTGTTAAATATTAAAATATTAAAGTCTTTCCAATTAGCAAGTTAGTGTGTCGAGCATGCAGGTTAATGCAAAGTTAACATGAATCCCAGACCATTTAATCGAGAGCTAAATTTTTCTTTTGTTTCTAACTTTCTCGCAGTTGAACCTTCTTAGCTCAGGAAGAGGACAAAGAAAAGGGCATTAAGATCGCATCTATGTATTTCACAAATGTCAACTTGTTTGCTTCGACTACTTACTTGATTTGTTCAGGCATATCTCATTCAAAACCGTCTTTATTCACTCGTTGATTTTTAATTTTTTTAGTTTGCCTGTTCTTTTACTCTCCTTCTTTATCGATCATTCACTTGCTCACTTGTTTTCTCGCTTCTATTTTTTACTTTTGTCCTGCTTCTGCGCTCGCTTTCACGTACGCTCACTTGCTCACTCACTTATTTACTCATATGCTCGCCTACGTGTGTGTTCACTCCTTTACTCACTCGCTCATTTGCATACCGGTTTGCTTATTCGTTCACTCGCACTTTTACTAGCTTCTTTTCTACTTACTAACTTATTTGCTCCTGCACTAGCACGTTGATTAACGGGTTTATTCTATTGCTAGATATGCAATAAAAAAGACCTCACTCAGCAATGTACACTTGTGATAAGAATTTTATAAACTTCCTGGCTGATGCACTGGAATAATGGTTTCATTTGGATTTTTGTGTATCAAATTACCTGCTATTTCAAATGAACCTACAAGTATATCTTGTTCATTGGTTTAATTTTTATTAGATTCCTGTAATTAAAAAAGTAAAATATAATATTTGTCACTGGTAAAGTGGTGCGTTTAATCTTAAAAATGTGGAATTTTTTTCAGCTGGGAAAATTTTTTTCAATTTCAATATCTTCACTAAATTTGCTGTTAATTCAAAAGACATAAACACAATTGTTACAGTTCCGGTGCTTCACTAGATGCACCAAAAATACCGAATTAAACTGAACTAGTTATCCATTCATCAAAAACTTTCTTTGAATAATCGTAAAAAATTGTTTACTCGAGCACTGACTTTAATAAGCAAAGCCCTAAAGCCACAATTCAATATTTACCGCATATGAAATGGATTTGCGTAAAGATAGGTGTTGGAAATGTGAACCTATTTCAAGCAACTATATAAAAAAAATGTTACCTTAAATGAATCTTACAAATTAGCTTATTGCTAGGTGTCAGAATCTCATCATTGATTGCTCCAATTTAGAATAACATTAATAGGCTAGATTACTGAAAATATACAGAGCTAGCACACGTTGATGGAATTTCTTGATCTGACGTTACACTATCACAAAAGTGTTTGGGGAGCAGTAAAACGGAGCTACTTATGTGCTTTAGAGTAATCGGAGGAGTATTTGGTGAAGTAACTCTCAGGTAACTAACAGTGAAACAAAAATTTACAGATTTTTCAGTGTTGGACTGTGTATGAATTTTCATTGATTTTAGCTCTTTCCTTTCATTATCATTTACTGAATGAGCTAATTCAATTTTATAATGAGCTTTGAAATATCTCATGACGATAAGAAATATTTTTCATTTTAAGACAGTTTCTTCTTGCCTTTCGTCTCGCTTAGCCCAATTCGAAAGTATTGAAAAACGTCAAAATCCCTTTGAAAAGATTTGATATCAAGAGATCTGAGGATGTATATAATATGAGTAAAATACTCATTGTAGAAAATTATGGAAATATAGCAAAGAATAATGAGACGTCTGATGAACCAATGATGCGAGGATCAATGAGAGAAAAAGATGCAGCTGGCAAGGGCCAAAATTCGAACTGTAGTGGACAGTGATAATCGATGCGACGCATTTTATTTGATTCCAAGTGAGTTTCACGCAGTGATCGATGTAAAGAATTGGCGGCAAATGTACGCAAATGAGCTAAATGAAGAGAAAATCACACTGTGCTTGCAAAAAATGAAAGTTAAGAACGTAATGCTGTAAGTAACAGAAATCACGGGAAAAAGCTGAAAATTTACTCTTATAGTTCGTGCTACATCATTACAGCGAGTATAGTTAAGCAACTCTGTGCAGTTTTGCAGAGTAATTAACCCTGCCCAAGAATGCAATTAGTCGAAGCACGACAGTTGTTTCGGACAGAAAAACTTAGACCACCACATAATGTCAGAGTTTAAGGAGGTTCTTGAAAACCGTCACTCTCAGAATGGGCCGCCATAATTTCCAGTTCGTCGATACCTGTGAGAGCAGAGCAAGCAATGCAAGGTCGGAGAAAATGATTAACTGGTTGACCTTTCGCTGCATCACTTGCTTATAATTGATGCCAGCCCACTCGCTTTGCATGCGTACGCCAGGGGAGTGAGTGTGGGAATATCCTATATCGGAAAGCTGCCTGAGTTGTGACGGATTGCCCTCTTTATTAACTGCACGCCGAACTTCGCCCGCTCACTTCGGACGATGAAATAGTCTCCCGCTGTGCCTTCCGCAATGGTGCTCTGTTGAGGGCGTTTGCCTATTCCTATGTCGAACGAAAGTGCAAGAATTTTTCGCTTTTTGATTCGAGGGAAACTAAACGTCTGGTGTCACTTAATCCACAGAGACGGATGTCTCTTTCTTTAGGACTGAAACCAGACAACGAAACAATTCGTAAGTAATTAATTTTTATGAAATTTAATCGCTAGAGATGCACTTCTCTTTCTTTCAGGAGTGAAGTCAGGTGTGGAAACAAATCGTGAGTTGGTAATTATTTTTTTTTAAATTTAATGGCTAGGGATGTTTGTCTCTTTTTTTAGGAGTGAAATCAGGTAAGGAAACAATTCGTGATGAATAAGTAATTATTTTTTTAACGTTTTGCCGCTGAAGTTATTAGGAGGTTGTTCATTTATGATCGAGTCCACTCTTACTTCGAGAATTTAACTTCTCTGCCTTCATTGCAGCATCTCTGCTGAAATGTAATATTGCTAACACCCAACACGCTAGGCAGCAGACTGTCATCATGTGCGAGTACACAATAAATCAGTCGCAGGAATTCACCTCAACCGAAACAACTTTCACGCCCTCTCTGTATTCTGATTTTTAGGATCGTCGTAAATAAGTTCAAGGGCCATTTTCTTTTCCGATAATTATGAAAACTGTTCTGCTAAATGCGAGCATGTTGATGTTGAGTGCGCTGTTGTGATTGAAAGAAAGTTATGTTCATTAAGAAAATTTCATGAATGAAAATTAACATCGGTCTAATGAGAGAGGATTGGACGCTACGTCGTGACTTTAGATTTAAATTAAATTAAACGTGTGTGCTTTTAGGGCTTCAGCGCTAATGCCAAAATCATGAATTGCGCTGAAATTTTTGGGCACCGTAAATGTGGAACTATTTCTTTGCCAGTTCATTGGTTTTAAAAAATGGCAAGGTCATCAACTCTCGTATTTCATTTATATACCTTGTCTTTTCATCTTATTTACATTTTCTGCTTGATATACCTGCACCGCACGCAAATAACAGTTTCCTGCGTTTTTGCAGAATCGCAATGTTTGCTCTTTCAAATAAAATTTCATTTATTTTAACATTAATATTCATCTCTAACCCGTTTTCTTCTCTACACATCTCTCAAATTACGTTTACGATTTTTTCGATAACTCTTCCTGCACTTGAAGCCGTAAGCATTCTTGCAAATTTCCTTTTCTTCTACGCACTTGCCGTACTTACGAAGTCATCTCCGCGTGCCTGCTTAAGAGCATACCTAAGTACAGTGACGATTCTTTCCGTAATGCATGTGTAATTTTGTGTGTCGAGGTATGAGTGCAAATTTAAATCGAGATGCTGTGGTAAACTTCCCGAATGTGCGCCGTAGTACGAATTTATGAGTGTGCGTGTATCAATACCCCCGACCACCATGTGACACACCATGAATGTGCACACGCTCAACCACATTCACGCGTGAGTGTATACCCAACCTGGCCAGCCACGGATACACCGGGGAGAGGACGTGAAGTGTTTACACATCTCTCTGTGCGTCACATCGCAGCGCACATCTCTCTTCAAGAGACGTTCTGCATGGTCCTTTAAAAGAAGAAGTATTATTTGTTATTTTCCGAGGGAGTCCCACTCCAAGAGTCAAGAGGTGATCAGTTACAGTCACTGCAGCTTCCCTGGAGTGACTTGCGGCAAGTTTTGTACAGGCGCCGTGTTGTGCTGAGTCATGTGCCCCCGTGCTTCGGGTACATTCTACTTCAGCGTACCCAGCGTGTGTAGGTTTTGCCAAGTATTTGCCTTGTATTTAGGGGAGGAATGCTGCAAAGGGCATCTCATTAAATAATGGAGTGTGATTTTCCTACCCGGTGTTAGTGCAACTCATTTTTTTGACAAATGACAGTGGTGAGAAGAAAAATTAGAGTTCAAGTTCAAGGTTGTTTCCCTTTTTTTAACGTTTGAGAATTTTTGTTTTTCAGGAAAACATCGTCTGACACTTTTTGTTCTTCTTTCCGGCGTTAAAACTGAGCTTCTTTCACATGACATCCCATTGGTGACGGTACGAATCTTACCACAGAATAAAAGCTTTCCGAAAATCTATGCTGGCGAGATTCCGTTTCGTTACCGGCTGTTCGCAGCACCACGCCCTGCGGAGACAGCTCTGAACAATGGCGAATCAGACACAATGGTGTTTTGTTTCAGTCAGTCCAATTCCGGACCAAAGCACATTCTGGGAAAGAAGTTCATGAATAGCCTTCATTTCCGCACTGAAGATTCAAATGTGGGTACGGATAAAAAATTCAACTTTTATCGTCCTCCGGAGTGAGTTACAATGGATTTCAGGCTTGCTGTTCGATTATCCTTCACTGACTATGACTGCTGAGTTTATCAAACATTAATATTTGTTCGTAAAACTAACTACGTACAGTACTTGCATGTGAAACTACACAAACCTTTATTAACATAGTACATACCTGTACATCAACCTTTGTTTTTCAGATAACTGTAAAAGAGTGCTGTTACAAAACCTTACTCAAGTTGAGCAAATAAAAAATTTCGATTGACACACATATCGGATGTGCCGGTCGAGAGTTTCGACCACATTCATAAAATGATCCTGTTACCACAATAACTTGTTCCATGGCTAGTTTTCCGCCGGAACTATAGCTGGCATACACCAATTGAATCAGTACGATACGCATGGACAAGATCTTTTTAGTCCAATAACTCGTTCCATGGCTAATTTTCTAGCTGAACTTTGACTGGCATACACCAATTGAATCATGACGATCTTCTTTGATTCCGATCTGTAATGATTTTTTTTGTCCAGTAACTCGTTCCATGGCTAGTTTTCTAGCCGAACTTTAGCTGGCGTACACCAATTGAATCATTACGATTTATTTTGATTTCGATCTTTAATGATCCTTTTTATCTAAAAACTCGTTCCATGGCTAGTTTTCTAGCCGAAATTTGGCTGGCGTGCACCAATTGAATCATCACGAAGAGTCCGAGCATGTGCGTGTTTGCGTACAGGCGGCCAGGTGCACCGTGCGATGATGGGCGTATTTTAGTTTCCCACTGACTGGTCTTGGGTCTGAAAAGCGAAGTCTAGAGCCCAGTCCCCAAGCAAACAGAGGGTCTGTCAACGCTGTCATGGAGGTTAGTCGATCGGGCCTACCATGTTTGGTTTTCCAGCGTTCCATAAACAGGCCTACCCCCTCCAAAGTTCTTCTCTTCTTCCTCTCGCGAAGATGCTTGGATCTAGTTTAAGTACAGCAAATAAGCAGAGCGCTCTCTAGCGGTGAAACCTGTGAATAGTTTTTGTAAGCGCATCCAAGTTTCGTAGATGCAATTATACTTTTATGCCATTGAGTTCTAAAGAATAAAGTAACAAGACATGTCGATGAATAACATTTCTACGTTAATAATAGAGAACTCGGAAGAGCGTTGGATCTTACATTGAGTCAAGTTGGTACCGCAGCTTCACCTAAAGTTATCCCTTCATCTTGAGGTCTGCGCATCAAAGCTTATCTTTTGAACAAGAAATCTGCGAACAGCACGGAATGTAAATTGCTCCAGACAGACCGAAGAAGCTTTGTGACTCAGCAACGCCTTTTTTTTTAAGTTCACGTTTCTGCTGAAAGGAGAAAATATTGTGAAATAAAGTAAATCAGTTCATGCTGTCTCGAGTGCTTGCGTAAGAATTGCAGAAAACTGCTGTGAGTTTGGTCATATTTTGGGTAATTTCATTGAAAATAAAGGAAAGTATAAGTAGTAAAGAATTCATGTATTTGAAATATCAGAAACAGCAAAGATTTGTGTCGACTTAACAGTGCTGAGTGAAAAATGATAAAAAGTTGCTCGGGATGGCAAATGGTAGAGATACCTTATGTTTTTGATAGAAGATCTTGAATAATGTTTTAAAATTTGAGAATAACATGTGTGACACAACATGCAAACATGAACTGTGTTTGAGAATAACATGAACTATGTTTAATATGAACCACGTTTGAGTCAAGAGATTTGAAAAATTTTGAGGTTTTGCTAATATTTATTGTTAGCAATGTTGCTGATATGGAACACTTCAATTGAACAATGCACAATTGAGTCGTTAGGGAACAACTCCAATTGAACAATTATCGAATTGATGTATCCAATTGGTTTTCAGTTTCCCAGGACATTTGCAAAGCCAAGTCGATACCATGAGAGCATTTGCTTTTTTTTATGCAGATAGACAAATTAATGTGTCCTAACAACACAATATACAACGCCAATTAGATAGTTAAATATTGAACTACATGCTTTAGTGAAACAATACATTAAGAAATGGGTTTACTTTATTAATAAGGAAGTTCATTACATTCTATCCGAAACACACTTACAGGATTATGAAACCTGAACGACCTTTGGAGATATTCCTTTATTTATGTACAATATTTTTATTGATACAGCCAATTTAAGCCTTTCAGGGAAGTGACCTTAGCAATGTTAAATGAAGTCAACGATGAAGTTTCCTGTACAGTTCTAACGTAGAAAACAACAGTGACAAATCCTTAACACACAAGTATTCGAGACAGGCGTTCTCTCGATGCTGCGTGTTGACTTCTGGTATAAAAGCATGAGTGAAATGAAAAAAAGAACCGTTTTTTTTTGTGCAGTAAAGTCCTGATACAAAACAGCAAGTGAACTCGTTCCTTACTTCTTAAAAAGATTTTTTCGTTTGTACGACGGCGGTCTTTGCCTTTGTAAAGAATTGATAAACGTTAAGACTGTGACACGGTTGAGTACTACAACGACATGACCAATTCAGAGATAGAATATTGAACAATAATTTTGTTTGATTAAACACTCACTAAAAAACATGTTTTTGTCGTTTCGCTCTAAACATTTCGCTGATTTAACTGACCTTGCGTAGATTTTCATGTAAATTATGAATTTAGTGGCGACTGAGAGAGCAGTCAGTTTATCACTGTTCACATTGAGCGCCAAGTAAAATGAAGCACAAAAAGATCATCCCACGAAATAAGTAACTGTAACAAAGTGCCTCCCAATTTAGTTATTGATCACATGATTGCGTTAATAGCTATTGAATTACGTCATTTTCTTACGTGGTAATCAATTAGGCTTTCATTTGGAATAAGCAAAAATTTAGCTTTTTTTGTTCATTAAAGCAATAAGCAAAGCCTGAGACACAACAATAATAATAAATGTTTTTTTATGTAAAACGCGTGCGTGATGGAGATACGTTTGACATCCATTATCTAATTAAACCCAACATATTTTTAATATTCTTCCGCATAAACAGCATATGTAAAAAAAAACAGGCATCAACTAAAAACTGAAATATTTTACATGGTTCTACAACCACTGAGAAATAATGTGGATGTAACTCACACTGCTACACAGTTAGCAATAATGTTAATTCTGAAATTAAAGTCACGAGACTAACTTCAGCAGATCCAGATTTAATTTTAAAAAATGACTTGGATGTTGCCAGAGCAACGCAAGCATCCACTCCAGTAAACGTGGACCCGAGAAATTACGGGCGTAGAAACCGAAAAGTGAAGTTTTGAAGACATGTCGAAAAATTCAAGCAAAAACCTATGAAGGGAAATAAAACGGAAGAACGAGGGTCGGAGCAGCTAACAACCAATTAGAGTTTACGTCCCAGTGGACGAACTTAACGATGTTTAACTAGATGAGGGCCGGGGTGCTTCGGTCTTTGGCGTGTGTGTGTGTGCTTGTGTGTCTGTGTGGAGGGGTTGTTATTGGTGTGCTGAAGGGTACAGGCGGGTGGCAAGCGTGGGTAGATATCGCTTCAAGAGCGTAAAAGGTTACTTTTATGATATGGGTTGATTATTTGATCCTAGTGTGCACGACCTGTCAAAAATGACGCGACTCGATAGTTTCCTTAAATCAGTCTTAAGATGTGGATGAAAAACAAATACTTCCATCCCAATAGGACTCGCGATTAAAATATTCTTGTACTTGTGCACTGGTGAAACTCGTATCACAGATGCGGTCATTGAGCATCCTTATGAGCGGCACGAATAGACGAACAAACCAATCAAGCAGTACCTGCATTTTCATCTACATAGTGTATAAAATTCTCCACTTATTTTATGTGTTCAGTGAGATTCCCATTTTAATAACCTATAAAAAATTACGTACAAATATGTAAATGAATTAATTTATTTATAAATTTAGGGAGACACGTAGAGTTTTATTATACAAGGGATACTTGGCGATTTCTCACAGTATTTTCAATGTCTTCCACGTTTTCGTATTTTCTGCGAGAAACCGCTCCAAGGTTCCACCGCCAGAACGAACTCTTTCCTCATAACAGTAGATATATTGCGAGCTAGAATCTAATGAAGGTATTTTTTAATTATGTTGCTGAAGTATGTGATCCAACTCATTTTTGGTGATGTGATTTCGAAATATTTTCAACACTATTTTTCAATGGCGTGAAAGCATTTACTTCTTACCAATCTGAATCAAAATGTAGCTGTACTGAACTTTGAACAGTGTACCTCGGCACAGAAGTGTGGAATATCCCAATTCTGTGTTTAACGATGAAGAACTGTTCGTCAGTACTTTCCATCAATAGACACTTGTTATTTATTCTTAATGAAACGATCCCCAGTTAAAAAAATAAGACGTTTTCAAGTAGTTTCTGTGCCGCGGTAGGCAAGACTCTAGCCGTGCTTTATTCGGAAAAGCAGCCGTTTCTTGGTCGCCATGTCCACTTTATAAGAATCCACTTTATAATCGAGCATGAGTTCGATTTTCCCAGCTTGTTTACGTCCAAATTAGATTAGCGGACAGCCGTCGAACGGGAAATTGTGGTCGAGAGCGGCCGATAGTGACCTTCCGCGGCCATGTTTCACCATGTTCTGCTCCATGTCGACCTAAACACGGCATGAATTTTTAATGGGGGATAACGTATTTTCCAAAGACGTATGATTGCATTTCAATTTGTTTATTGGTCTGCATAAACGAATGCAAAGAATTCAAGGAAAGTAATCACTCGGTATGATTCAAAGCAATATTTTAAATTCTTCAACTATTTTTGCAATAAAATTATTACAAAAGCAACGCAACTCATTTCGAAAACTAGGAGGGTTAACCAGCTGAAGAAGTTTGAGTTTTTATCTTTCAGCCGCCATTTTCTCGGCAACTAGAGAGAGGCTGAGGAGGAACGATAGCACCAGTATTTTCCGAGAAATCTTCCCTCTCAAACGAAATGAAATTAAACCATTTTGAAATGAAGTAGCATAAATTATCAGATAAGGGACTCAAAAAAAGCCCTAACTCGTGCTGGCAAGAACACGTCTTGACAAACTTAACATTTTCACCGCAATTGGTAAAACTGAAGTTCAACATTCAATTCACACATAAAGTCAATTGTAGGGGGTAATTTTGAAACTCACTATCATTGACCGGATCATGCCCTCATTTAACTTTCATTAAGACTTTATAAAATTTCAGTTTGTGACTACTGGTCGGTCAGCAGCATTATGAAAATCCCTTCCGTGGCCTCCGGTGGTGCACGTTGCAGAGAAAGTGTCAATAAATACTAAATTGTAAAATATGCATGAGCTCTTTCCGCGTTGACCAAAAAACGGGAGCAGCCAGTAAGTGTGCAATGCTTTCGTTTGTGTTCTGAAAATGACAGGCTGTGTGCCCGTATCCTTGCAATGGATTATTTGCTAAGTACTGGGGCCTAAGCATCTGTAACGTCTTCACTGCGTTGTGTGATAGAATGAGTGGTCATTGTAGGTATGTGTGGTCACAATTTTTTATATTTCATTTTAACAGAACAATAGTAATGGTAATAAAATGTAAGTATTTAAAAATTAATCATTTTTATAGTTTATTCAACAAAGACAAAATTAATGGTGAGAATAAAGTATGGAAAAAGTAATGATTTGTTTAGTTCATTAAAACAAAGACAAAAGTAATGGTGTGTGGAAGTAAGTATAGGAGAAATTAAAGATACACTCGTTTTTATATGTAATAAGACGGTCGAAAACCTCACATGAGATTAAAACTGCCGACTTGAAATGTGCAGGACCACTTGAGTGTGCAAAACTCGCACTGAGAGTTTAGTTGTGTGAGTGACACAAGCCAGCGTGATGGCATGCTGGATGATTAAGCCTACCTTGCCTGGGATGTATAACCCATTAAGTCAGTCAGTGAACGAATTTATGTACAATTTACAAACATATAAGGCTTCTAAACTAGAAACTGATAAATAATAGGAATAGCTACAAATATATTTCCCATTCATTCATTGTGAGAAAACCCTTTTAGAACTTTAAATTGAAAAGAATTTAAAAGGTAATAAAGGAAAAAGCCTCACATGGCCCGAAATAGCTCGAAGACGATGACACATCAGAGGCTTTCTAATGTACAGAAATGAAGACACGAAAAAAAATCCAAGATAAGTTCATGATATTCAGCAGTATATGTTTGTTTTGTGAAGGTTGGCCATCCTTCCCCCAGTGAAGGGAAAGCAAGGAGAACGTTAAGATATGACTATATGAAAAAATCTCAAAGAAAAATAATGAAATTCAGTAGTTGTGAGCGCAGAGATACGACTATGTAAAAACACTCTAAGAAAAATTCACGATATTCTGGAGTAGTGAGCGCAGAGATATGACGATGTAAAAAAACTTTAAGAATAATCCATGATATTCAGCATTATATATTAAGGTTGCGCATGTTGGCCATCCGTCCACCAGCGAAGCGAAGGTAAGAGAGCGCTCGGCTTCGCCGCGTCCGCTGTTTACGTGAGAATGTTTAGTGCGCGCTTGTCGCAGGAGACAAGGTTTGTTTGCATGGGGCCGCCGCTCCGTGTAAACAAATGCTGTCCACAAGAGAAACACCGTAGACTCATTCCTGCTATACTTAGTTCACCTAGACGTACGTGTGCGTGTGTGTGAGTGTGTGTGCGTGCCGTGTGTGCGTGTCGTGTGTATGTGTGTGGTTCCATCAATCACCCGGAAAAAGAGTAGTCCTCGACATGTAGTGCAGCAAAAGTGCTTCCACAAACGTACTCTGATTTTTTCGAAAAAGAGTAAGAGACTGAGGAAATTGTACCAAAAGCTTCAAACTATGTTCATGAGATGCCACTGCAATGTAGGTAATTGTGTACTTGGAGCTGCTTTTTCAGGTGTATGATTTTGAACATACACAATCGAATGACCTTAGTAACAGCTGATAAAGGATTAATATAACCTATTAAGAAAACCAGGTTTGGTTTTTCATTAATTACTTAAAACTGATTAAATGAAAATTAAAAAATTATGAAAGCAAGATACTCGATCATCAGTTTAGTATCAAATTCAATCATAGCTGTTTGATATCAAGACGTAGGGGCAAATGTTCATACTCAACTTCTTTATGTGATGCACACTTATTAGTTATTTGTGCGTCGTTTAAATCTCTACTCAGATCTTGAGAGGTCAAATCTTTTTCGCCTTTATTAAATGCGGTGCGCGGAATTTATTTCATTGCATCATTTCCTACAGTCATGTATCTTATTTCCTACAGTCATATCTCATTTGCTACAGTCATATCTCATTTGCTACAGTCATATCACATTTGCTACAGTCATATCACAATTGCTACAGTCACATCACAATTGCTACAGTCATATCACATTTGCTACAGTCATATCACATTTTCTACAGTCATATCACATTTGCTACAGTCATATCACATTTGCTACAGTCATATCACATTTGCTACAGTCATATCACATTTGCTACAGTCATATCACATTTGCTACAGTCATATCACATTTGCTACAGTCACATCACATTTGCTACAGTCATATCACAACTGCTACAGGCATATCACGTTTGCTACAGTCATATCACATTTGCTACAGTCATATCACAATTGCTACAGTCATATCACATTTGCTACAGTCATATCACATTTGCTACAGTCACATCACATTTGCTACAGTCATATCACATTTCCTAGACTCATATTACATTTCCTACAGCCATTTAACTTCGTATTTACCATTCGCTTGCTTGTACAGTATTGTCACAGTAGGTTTCATCAATGTGTGAAATTAAATCGTTAAGGACGAACTGATTCCAGCAATAAATATTTTCAAAAGCCATACTGTTAAGAGCGTTTTGTGATGCTATGACTGGATATCTCGAACCATGTAGTCGTAAATTCAAATGAAAAAATGCTATTGTTCTTTACAGGTTGATTTCATCCCCACAATACAACATGAATAAACAAGCCTCAATAACGTCGTTTCAATACAAAGGGCCGCTAGATGTAATAAGATCTCCCATGACACTTCGCATGAGAGGTCATTTGGATTAAATATTCTCAACACTCGATACTTCTCTACAGTCGGTGGAAATATTTTCAATTTTATCTGTTAATTCTTTGTGTTGAGATCCTAGCTACTGCTAAGCTTCTTCTCTTGTAAGGTCAGCGCTCAGCGAGAAAGCATGACTGGTTATTAAAAATTTATCAGAATCTTTGAATATCTCCGAGTGCATTAGGTGACGAGTCCTGTAGTACAGGGATTCTCAAACTTTTTTTAATCAAGGATCACTTTTATTACAGAAAATAAGCTGAGAACTCCCTCACATGTGTTCTCCTCAGGAATATATATATTTATGTATATATACATCCATTGTTAAATTCAGTAAATTTGGAGGACCCCACTTTGAGAACCCCTGCTGTAGTAGACAGGTCAGGCTTTAACAAAATTAAGGTTTCTTCTCCCATGATTGATATATTCGATTTAATTTGACATTTGACTAGTTTTTTTTCTACTCGTTTTCAGGTTGATAATGACCCTGGAAGTCGAAGCTTTCCAAATATTTTTATTCATTGACTTTCCTAAATAAATAATGAATTTAGTTTGCAAAAAGCAAACCGCTTATATACACCCAAAATTAAGGTTTTATAAAGTTAAAAACTGATGGGAAGAGCAAGCGTGTTGGTGAAATTTTTTCTCTAACCTCTGCGTAATGAAAGCAATTAATGTGCAAAGTTCTGAATTCTCTTTTCGCATAAACGAGGATTTTTCAGTCAAACCATCTGAGGATAAAATGTTCGAAATCAGCGTTAAAAATATGAAAATTATTTTTTTTCTCTTCATTTCTCATGTTAAAAAAAAGCAACTTCAATTTACGTAAATGCACAAAACTTTTTTCCTGTTGCAACTAATATAGGCAGATGGCAGTTTGACACCTGTTATCCATATTCTTTTTTACCCAAAAATATTTTAGTTTTTCTTTGATGAATTTATTCAAAAACCGACTCTGAGACTTTGCAAAGCGGTAGTAAGGCGCAGAGAAATAACAAATAACACATTATAAACTACAATGTTCTAAGTACACTAAAAAAATTGCGCTTGAGATCTATCCTTGTAAGTCAAATTTTTATCTGCAACTAAACGAGTAGTTACCCCTAAACTTTTCCCATTCTAAACAACTGCGAAGGGGAACAATCTCCAAGAAAATCTTTTCATGCTCTTCTTATCGTCTGAATCGTCTCTTGAACCCACTCCTTTACCCCGATAAGTTCGGACATTCCATCAGCTTAAAACAAATTTGCGTCATATTTCCACCGCGTAAATTAACAAACCACGTCCATTTCTAGCCAAATTTCGCGCGTAAACTTCCCTTATAACTTGATGTTGGAGGCCCCGAGAGTCTGGTATCGGGCCGCAGAATCGGTTAATCTGTGAGGGAAAGTCAAATAAACTCAAGAACTTGATAAGGCGCAAGATCTGTTGGCTCGCGGGTCAAAAATTTCCATAATGCAGGATATTCTTGAACTTTCTGGAGACTTTTCATTGCGAAGCGTCCAATATTTGTTTGTTCGATCCATCACTAGGATCGATAAAACAAACTGCTGGGCCAAGCTTGCCTCGAGTCTTAGGGACGATTAAGAGGCGCCCGTACGAATACCATTGCAGCGGTGCGTAAGGATGCGTTTTTTGTTGGTTCTACGGGCGTGTAGAGCGCACACTTCGCTCCGCCTCTAGGCCGCAGATTAACCACGCTTTCTCTCCAAACATACCCAAGAAATATTAGGCTTTTTCTTACTCGTTCTATCGTAAATAGGCGCATGCATGAAAACTTTTTCAAGGAGCTTCTTCCGTTTGTAAAATTTACGGTCGTTTACTTTGGTGTCATAGCTGTTGCTCCCCCGCACTTCTGAACGTCTGGGTAATTTAGGAAAATGCTCGGAGAATTTGGGGGAAGCGCGGGACGCATGTCAAAAGTGAACCGTAATGTAAAAGATTGAACTTTTTGGATATCAAATAATTTTTTAAGGCGCATTCATTAGATAGAAATGAGGCAGGCCAAATTTCTTGTAGGTATGTTCGAAAACGGAAATTCAAACAAAATTCTTTTCTAGCAAGAAACTCGTAAAAAAATATATAACGTCAGAAAAAATTATTTATGAAGGAATGTACGAAAATGCCCTAAGTCAGAAATTGTATTTAACTTGAATGGTTGTATTTTCTAAAAATAGTAAAACTATCGTTATAAATACATTTTTTTATTTTGACTTAAATGACATTTTGTGTTGTATTGAGAGTCTTGTTCCACATACACTACACACCTCAGGTCACAAAGACTAACTCTTTATTTAATAAGCATGAACTTTGCATTTAATTAAATCATTTTCGTGTGATTTCCATTAATCGAAATCAGTAAATACAGGAACAGTAATACATAAACAACGAAATTTTAAGCCCCTTGTTAGTCTGTGAAACTAATGTTACATTTCTAGGACCGACGTGACATCAACGTCCAGGTTTCTCAATATCACATCATCATTTGAGTATTAGGCAGAAACTTGAAAAAGAGAAGGAAAAACACAAGTTTCCAAACAACGAAAAAGCAAAAAATAAAATGATCTACGAGTCGCCTTTACCACGAAAGGCAACATTCATACTCCTCAAACTTGGTAATTACCTTCCTCTCTAATTTCCTGTGCTGAACATTATCATCGGTGCGTTTTCAATGGAAAGGTTAAACGAGTATTCATAGTTCCAAGCCCCAGTCAACAGCTGCTCAGAAAATTGCTTTGCTTAGGGTAAGTTTCGTGCTCGTGGAGTCATTAATTACCCGATAATCGTACGATGCCGCTGACTAGCAGACGACGGCCTCTGACGCGCGCGTTGACAGCGAGGCAAAATAAAAGAATGATTTTCCTTCTTTCGTTTGCTCAAGTTTCAACTTTTTATGGACCGTAATTAGAAGTTGTATGAGCGCTCTACATGGTTTGAAACCATATTTCTTCCTGTAAACTCGCACAAATAAGGATGTTAATTTTTTTCTATAAACTCGGTAATTTTTGTTAGAAAACTTGGGAGGTTTAAACTTGTAGTGAATAATAGGGATCGCAACTTTGAGCAAATGTTTATTGTCCTCGAGAATAATATATTTAATTTAGCAAAAAGTTTCCCTCTAAGTTTAGGAAAGTATTGGTACCATGAATAGCATTTTGGGCTAGAAAGCTATTTTAAGTTACCGTTCTGAGTGTCAAATGTTTGTAATACTAAAAAATTAAATTTCTTATTTTATCTCAAGTATGCATTATTTAAGTACCTAGTTTACATTAGCTCACCGGCACTCAGTCGGTAGAAATAACTGAATTAGAATAGATGGCGGAAATTATTTAAAAGAAACAAAAAGAAAGACTGGAAAATTTCTGTGTTAGTGTCTTCTTATTCCATGAATAAAACTGAAAATGAAAATGCGACTTATTTTCAAAATTTAAGTACTACGAGGATGTAATTTACCGAGGTATCAAGCAGACAAAATTACGAGAGTTGCTGCTGGACGCCAAAACTTGGTGTCGTCACCTCGGCAGCATCGTTGTGTGTTTCATTGCGCGTGTGTGTGTGTGGTGAACCGTGTATGTGTGTGTGTGTGCGTTATTGCACCGTGTATGTTTGCTCTACTGCACCGTGTGTGTGTGTGTGCGTTATTGCACCGTGTATGTTTGCTCTAGTGCACCGTGCGTGTGTGTGTGTGTGTGCGTTATTGCACCGTGTGTGTTTGCTCTACTGCTCTGTGTGTGTGTGTGTGTGTGCGTTCTTGCACCGTATGTGTTTGCTCTACTGCTCTGTGTATGCTGTATTTCTTGTGTTCTTCTCTTTGCAAGTACGCACGAGCTTGTGTCTGTGTATTGGCGCAATTCAAGCGAGTTCTTGGGTCAGTCAGCACTGTCCTGCTGTCTGTAGGTGACATATGTGGTTTAGTTGATGGTGTGCGATCTAAAGACATTGGGACATACCCCTCATAGTGCTTAGATTCATAATCAACAGCAGAAATCACTACAACATAAGGAATATTTCACGTCGAAATTTGAAAAATTATCCCAACAAAATTTTCAATTTTAGGATTATGATTTAAGATGTTCATGGGATCGATGGCTCATATATAAGTAGCATAATAATCTCAAAAGTAACGAGTTGAATATTTTCTAATGTTGTAATAAAATTAACTGCGGATTCAATGTGAGTAAAATGATAAGTCGAGGATTATTTGAAACTCAGTACCTCATTAGACTGACTGTAAGAAAAGAATATATAATTCCTTTATTGTTAGTCTTCCTCAACACAAACCGCTTCAAATTCCTTCGCAAACGATTTCATTTCTTCGACCCCGGAAAATGTTTAATTTGCACTTTAATACTAATTAGAAAGTTGTCTTCGACGGTAGACGCGGATAACCTGTGTAGTCATTATACTTAAAGCTCTATCGAATTTCAGAAAGCATCTCCCGCAAGCCGTGACTGTCTGCAGCATCGCAAAATCAAGACGCAGAATGCCCGTACTTCACTCGAGAGACACAGAAAAAGAGTAGCGTTGCTGACATTTAACATTACAGTTGCTTAATAAGTAAAAACGCAACAAAAGAAAGCTTCCAATTTGCTCACACAATGACGATGTCAGCCTGGTCATACGACTCCACTTTGGAATAATAACATCGCGATAAAATCCCTGAAATGCTTCTTCCTGTCGTGCGCATTTGTTCAAGGGTCACAAAATTCTTACTTTATTCTGCGATAAATTCTTAGATAACAATTACCCGATCCCACGGCGTGTGTCTCTCCCGTGTTATGCATGTCGGGCACTTCAATCTCTTTCTCTTTCTTCACTTGTGCCCGCTCCGCTTGGAATTCAATAACAGAATACAGCCGG
>JACJUY010000056.1:20088-35495 GCA_014220935.1 Platorchestia sp. MABIK
CTGCATGCATATTTTTCGCCGCCTGGGCGAAATCGATTAGGCGGCGAAAACCATGCATGCAGGCGGTGAAAAAGTTAGACTGAGGAGTGACACTGCAGCTTCTCCATAGAAGCCACAACCTGAAGCTGTCATCGCTTGTAACAAAGAATATTCGACCAACCCATATTTTAGATCGTATTTGAATGCATGTACTTGCTCTAATGATCTGAAAGGAACAAAATATTTTTAATTTTTTCACTGCAGGAGTAATAAGACTTGGAACTGTCCCTCAGTCAAGCAAAAGATAGAGCTATGCAAAGTATATTTTATTACCCACGAAAATCAAAGCCATCCAGTTCAATTGCTACAGAGGCTATAGCTGATGAATACCGTAAGATCTGAAGGAAAAAGATTGAAAATCCTGACAATGTTTTGTTAGAATTTTTTTTGCTGAGCGCAGTGTCTCGAAAGCATTGTATGACATCACCACCGTCAGTTTAAACGTGGACTTCAACAGCTATAAAATTATTGCCCGGCAAGTTTTACTCTACTTCCAACTGTGGATTGAAATTTTGAAAAAAGTAGACGCATGAGACGAGAGTTTCAGTTTAATTTTTCACGAAGTAAGCATCTGTCTGGCCGCTGTGAAATATGCTTACGAAGAAAAATTGAAGTTATAATAATAAGACTAACTCTTCTCATTGAACGAACACATTTTCGTGAAAGTTCGTGAAAATTGTTGAAAATTTATCGCAAAACAGAGTTCTCTAAATAAATACGATTCTGCACAGTTTCCTCTCCGGCAGTCTATTGCTAAATTAATTTTCAGTTTTTTCTTGTCCTACATCGATGAGCTGACGTGTAATTGTAAATTTTTTTTACGTTTTAAGCAAATCTTGAAGCAATATAGTACTTCAAAGGTTTACCTGCGCAGGTTATCGGCTCAGTTGCGTTCCGTTTGAACGCCTCAGAACAAAACGAATGTCTAGTTTTACTTGATTGGTTATTTTTTGCTTACTGACCTCTGTACAATGCAAAGCTTGATTAGTAACAACAACTAAATAGCAGATAAATAATTGAAAAAATGTGTTTTAAAATCACGCTAAGAACTTCCCATACTGACTGAGTTGCGCAGTTGTTTGCAAACCATTCAAAACGACAGTTGTTCTCTTTTTACAAGCATGCCAACTGCATGTAATGTTCAAGCATTGCCCAATGTGAAATCAGGCCCTGTAAACACGCACAAATTTCATATAATTTTAAGTGCACTTAAATATTCAGATGAAGAATATGGTTATAACCATATCTTCTCAACGAAATAATCTACGGTCGATAAGAAACATTGAACTTATTTAAATGTAATGTGGTGTAGACTTCTAATATATATGATAATTTCTTACACCTCCACAGACAAAACGAATAGCATGAGCACACAAAGCCACATTTGGACGGTGGATAAAAGTTTACATTAGATTGCCATCACAAAGCAACGGTCATCGCTCATCTGTGCTTTATCTCGAACGCACGAGACTGAGCACCTCGAGAGCGCCCTCAGTAAACACCATGTAGCACAATGATTGCCTTCAGATGACGCGTGTTGAGATTCTTGGAGATTGCAGCAGTGCCTACCTTCCTATATTAGGCGCAGTGTATGGTGGCTGCAGTTTAATGCGGTCTTGTTCTAATATGCCGTCCATTAGCGCTTGATAAACGCAGCGACGGACTGTCGTGAATTCTGTGGAGTGTTCTCGGTTATCAGCGAGACAATCGAGGTCTTTCATCGAGCTCATGTTCCTGTAATATACGTACGCTACACTACCGTTGGTGGGCTAATGACTACATGTGTGCTTTCGTATTGTGTATTGCGTTGGGAGGAGATATTCTTAATTGACTGTTGCACGACTGCATCTTCTCTTCGGAGCACTCTTCGGAAATCCATGCTGAAGTTTAGCAAGAATATTGCGGCTTTGATATTTGAACTTGACCGAAAAAGTATTGTTTTTAAGAACATAATAGGCATAAGCGGGGTTTAAGCGACAACCGCGTACCTGAAACTTTCGAAATCAACTAAATTGGTTTTTGAAAGTCCGTGCGAGCTAAAAGTTAACTATTTGCGTGGAAGGTATTATTTTTTAGCACCTTGGTGTACTCAGCCAAAATTTCTTGCAATGTAAACATACATCAGAACTTACTCGAATTTCATGAGCAGAAAAAAAATCGATCTTAAGTATTTGGAAATATTTTAGTCGTAAAACAATGCAAATTATCGTCCAGTCCACAAAATTTCTCAACAGACAATTTACTACTGATTGTACGATTAAAATTCAGAGCTATTAATGTTACAACGATTACTTTGCATAAATTTTTTACCGTTGGAGCTATTCGTGTTTGCGTAACGAAGAAATTATTTCCTATGTAGAGAGAAGAAATTTTAAATCACTCATCGAGCTTGAGATTTTTTAAAGGCCAACACATTATTCATTATTGATACATTTGTGTGATGTGCAATATGTGCTGTGTCATCATGGATCGTTCAGTGGCTTATCCAAGCTGAAGTAATCATCGCAAGCAACATGTGTTGAACTTGAGTGCTTGTCTTTGCTGATGCTAATGGGATTGGGTAATGGGTTTTTGTGCAGAAAACAAGGAAAAACTTAGAAAAACTCATCTCTGATATAAGTTCCAAGTGACTCTTAAAAACTTCAGTTACTAAATTAATATGTTAGATTGAACGTGCAACTACTATGAACGGCCAAACGCTTGTATAAACACTATCACATTCGAGTATAATGAGAAACACATCCCAACGGGACGCGCTTCAACGCATTGTTTAAGAAAGAAAAAGAAAGAAAAACATTTATTTCCAAAAAGGTACAAACATGAACTGTCGATACATTGGTTTTTAAAACACCTTAACCTAAAAGCGTCCTTAATTGAAAATAACACATTGGTATTGGGATACCCGTGTAAAATGTTGAATCAAAAAATGATTGACAGAAAAGCGCATCAAAATGAGTTCCTTAGCTCTGCCTAATCTGATTTTGACAGTGCATTTGAATATAAGTTACTAAGAGAACACAATCCTCGTAACGCATAGTTGAAAAATGTATTCGTTTGTGCGCATTTAAATTGAAATAAGAACAAAAGTCGCGTTTAAATACCTTAACACAGAGACCCTTAATTGCTTGGATACATGGTTATCGTAATACCCATGTTAATTAAGTGTTGAGACAAATGATTTAGATCCTTAATTGCTATTCATAATCCCATTAGACCCAACCAAACGCAGTTCAATTTGAAGTTTGATGCTCCTCCGTAATGAAATTCCTCTTGAGGTGAAAGGGAACTTGGAAAATTAATATCCTAATTAGACGGCGTTTTATCGCCCGATTACACAGGGTTGTGCGAGATGCGCATTGACAGTCTCATCAAGCATCGCCGCCTTCGTTTTATCTCGCTTTACGACCGCCATTTAGGGGGCTCTAGGGTACGCCACGGTAAATGAAATAAGGAAGAGTCACTTCTATGGGAGAAAATACACCTCTTCTTGTTCGGCTAGCCAATAGAACGGCATCATTTCAGGCAAACTGTATGACGTCACCGTTCTAACATGTTGTTAGGCCAATAGTGGCGCCAGATTTGAGCTAGCAGTGTTGCCAGATGCAAGATAAGCGCTACCATTGGTTAGATGCTATGACGTCAGCATTGCCACACGGTCGACGAAAAAAGACTGGTTTGACCCTACCTTGCTCCTTCTACCGTGGGGCACGCGTATATCAAAGCTCCTCCGCAACAAAGAGCAGTTATGCATAAACTGCAGTCCGAGGTTAGCATGCCACGGTGAAATCTGTTAGAGTTCTGCCCCCTAACTCTTCTTAATTTCGCTTCCCCGCAGTGGGGGCACAAAAGGGTCGTTGGGCGGTACAAAAATGATGTTTTACGTCAGCGAAACAAATCTGCAGAATTTGGATAGAAAATTGTCAATTTACTGAAAGTCAAAAATTGAATATGATTATGCAGAATTTAGATAGAAAATTTTCAAATTACTGAATGTCAGAAATTGAATTTGATTGTACAGAATTTAGATGGAAAATTTCAAATTTGCTGAATGTCAGAAATTGAATATGATTATGTAGAATTCAGATGAAAATTTTTCAACATTCTGAATAGAGGTTATTGAAAATAAATTATTCAGGGTTAAAGACTCGTACAAATTTTCGTGATTTATGTTAGTTAAAAGGAGCCAGAGATCCAAGATTCCATGGAACGAAAAGATAAGCAGGCATGCCTCAATTCTCCGGTGACGTCAGGGCACCTAAACAAAAGAAGGGCGTGAGCCGCTCGGCGCCTTTGACCTGCCGGCCGAGGGGCATCGTACGTCTGCAATTTGCAGCTGATCACTCAGTCGATGTGGCTTATGTATCCGAAATTAATTAGGAATCGAAAGTTCTATTTTCAAATTTCATCGCAAAAAAATTGACGAAACTAAAGCCCACTCAATAGAAAAACTAAGGAATGTTATCTTTATTTTTCTGACTGAATCATTGTAATTCAAATCAAGGTCTTTATCTATTGATTAGGTGAACGTTTCTGTCCAAAGATAATATTTCAGTTCAGTTGAATTATTCTGTGTGTCATGAGCGAATTATTGCCCGTTGTAATGAAACGATTATTTCGGCCGTGCATAAACAGACTGATGTTCACAAAGGAAAGGAGTTGTCGTGGAAGACATCAAATCAATCTGAACCCTCAGATTTGAAGAAAATTATGCCATTGTGATCAAATCTTCCACTGCAGTGAGGGCCGTAAGTTCATACTTTCTTTTAGGAAATTTCTTGAAGCTGTGCTATAAAGATGTTCCTAATTTATAACATATTTGAGGTGCTTATATTGTTAATATTTCAGCAATTCAGTGTTGAATGCTTGCAGTCAACAGCTAATATTTATAACAAATCTTGATGTTGGGTTATTGAGATATTCTTAATTTAGAACACATTTTAGGCATTAATGTTGCTCAATATTTCAGCAATTCAGTGTACAATATTAGTAGTCAACAGCCAACAGTTACGTATAACAAATCATATCGAATAGCGTGCTCCGTTGAAATCATTTTTGTTAAGAGAAATCTGATCGGTTATTTACTTGCTACGCGCGCACCGGGATAGTGGCATGAAGTACCGGTTCGAAATAATAAATGATTTCATATGTTATTGAAAAGACATTTTATTACAGCTTAGCTCCAGTTTTTATCCCAGCTTAGCCTCCTGAAGTTAGAAGAGATATGGCATGGTAAAGTTACACGTGAATAAATTGAATTTCAGAACAAACTAGAAAAGATTCATTTGTTAATGTCTATATCCTAGAGAATGGAACTTTTAATAATTATGTAATTATTTTAAAGATTAATTGAAATGTCTGTTTGTGCGAGCTGAACTTATGTGCCGCTTTATGTCACTACCTGAGCGCTTCTGAATTTCAATTTGAGATTGAAAAATTCTATATTTTCAACTCCAACGCAACTTTAATGGCTTATGAAATTGGTAACGGGCAGTATAAAAATTGTAGTTTAGTATTTTCTTCAGCTGGAGCATTGTTCTCTAAATTGCGTATCTCAAAAATTAACAACCAACTAAGAGAAATTAATTTTTCATGATGTCAATCTTGAGTTATTGCCCACGGGGTTATTAAATTACTTTTGAAGGTTTAGACGCTCGGTGTCTGCCAGTGTCATCGAGCGTCGAATTCTGATCCAACAAACAATTTAAAGTTCCCTGATAGGCTTCATTTAGTCTGTAAAAAATTATGCAGAATTTTTTTCACATGTACACTCGAATAGATTAAATTCATGTGTATATTTTTAGTGAGTGCTTGAATATAGATTTACTGTGTTGTGGGCATGAAATTTGGATTTGTCAACAAAACTCTCTATTGCGAGAGCACACTCGCCATGCAAGACAGTTTGGTGAAGACAATCTAGAACATTGAGGGGTTCGGGTAACAGATGTTTTAGAGACGAATTTTGTTCGATTATGGATGTGAAGCAACAGAACGTCCAATAGAATAAATTGTGCCAAATTATTTAATTTAATTAATTTCTGAATTAATGCGCTCTTTAAAAATTTATTTCAAACGTCTGAAAAAAGGTAATTTCCCACTGCGATCATCAATTTACTTTAACTACACATAAACTGTATATTATGTTAAAAAGTTGGTCTAGTGTTACCTCAACATCATAAAATAGCATACACTGAATCAAAAGTTATTTATATAACTTTTGATGTTGACATGAAGTTAAATTTGCAAGAGTTTCGAAAAATTTTCTATTGGTGTTGCATTTCATCGCAATTTTTCTCTTTTTCCAAACTGGTTCTTGACTCACAATCTATATTCCAATTGAGTGTGTTCACATACTTATCAACGGCAAGCATAAGCGCATGTTGTAAGCTGCAAACGAGGCATTCGTCTTATATTTGATATGCTTTCCATGCTTAAGCTTCGTGATCAAGGTTATAGTTAAGCTTCGTGATCAAGTGTAACGTAGGACAGCACTTCTCACGTGTTATACGCACATGAAAGTCAAAGTGAGCCAGAGATGACTCCACTTCACGGACATTTTTTACAGAATCTAGAGTTTCTGTTCATGCTCGCTGAAAGAACTCATTCTGTGCTTCACATTGATGCAGTGTTTACAGGCGCTGGTGTGTAGAAGTTGTCGTACCCAGCCCGCTGATCAGCCAATATCCCACTCGTGGTTGCCCTCTTACCAGCCTCTGAGCCAATAAGTTAGAGGCGCAGCGGGTGAAGCAGTCTGCGTACGCTGCTATAAAAATACCTTCGTTAATTTCGTTGGCCAGAATGCGCCGTAAATTCACAGCTGGGGTTGACCAGATTTACAACATCTTGCATCAAAGCCACATTGTTTTTAAAGAGCCACAAAAAGCCACCTCATTCCACGCTATCTGCCTTCATTGACCGCGATTTATATCTAAAACGAGAGAAGAACATCCCCGGCAAAAACATCTGCAAGCTTGAACGTTACCGGCCTGTTTTCAATTAGCTCAACATTACTGATAAAGTAAAGAGCATGAATGGCTTCGCTGGGAGAAAGAGCAGCTCTCTGACGCATGCGCACAAGATCGGGGAGGCGCCGGTCTCTTGATGAACAGTGCAGACAATCCATGTTGAAAAGATGACAAGTGTGGCCCGCAGACTTAGTAGAACAAGCCCAGCATCATGTATTGGAGATAGCAAAGCGCTTTCTAGAGTCACTCAAATCATGTCGTTTTGACGGCTCTCAAGTTTAAATGCTCTGTTCTCTCTGTAGCAGTGTCCAGAAAGTAAAATACTGCGGCGCACTTTCGTTTTGTTAAAGACAGGTCTGTTGGTCACACACCTTTGTTTCGGGTGCAGGCTTTTGTTGCTATCGAAGTTGAATGAACTCTGCCTGAATCATCGGCTATCTAATTCTTCCTAGATGATCTAACGGGTGGCTGTCATTCTACTAAATTTCT
Source organism: Platorchestia sp. MABIK (assembly GCA_014220935.1). Classification (NCBI taxonomy): domain Eukaryota; kingdom Metazoa; phylum Arthropoda; class Malacostraca; order Amphipoda; family Talitridae; genus Platorchestia; species Platorchestia sp. MABIK. The sequence continues at coordinate 27,579 of JACJUY010000056.1, forward strand.
ATTTTTAGTGTCTTGAAATAATCGTCATGAAATCGGCGTTAACAACTGCGAATTGAATTTTTTTCAAAAATTATTGAAATGAAGAGGCATAAATTCTGGTCATGTAGCTATGGCTAGACATAGATTGAATGATACGCTGTTCAGATGCTTAAATCGATCGACATTTCAATTGAGTTCAAACTATTACAGCTTACTACAAAATTTTAATTTACTTGCCTTTTGTGTTTGCCGCGGGTTACAGCCTCAGCAAAGGTCCCTTTAAAGTTTTCTACATCATGAATAGCTAATTTGAACTGAGACCCATTTTTACTTATGGAAATGATATTTATTCAGGGCTCGGGAGAATTCACCCAAAAGTTGAAAAATGAATGTCTCGAGTAACGTGTGAATGTATGAGGCTAATCGTTTCGCGAATCAAAAATCCTCATTTAAAAAATACATCGAAAAAGAAAGTGATCCTTTGGTTTGATTGGAAACTTCATTTCAACAAGGAACTACATTTCACTCAATATTCCGGGAATCAGGATTTTGGATGAAACGATGTTTTCAAATTTAAAACAGAACGGGTGATGAGTGAAATCGAACGTTTACAGGAAAAAAACGTTTGCAGACCTAAAAATAAGATGGTGACGAGTCAAATCAAATAGCGTTTGCAGACAAGCAAATCAACTAACGTTAGATAACCTAAAACAAAGATGACAATGAGTGAATATCTGAGATTTAATATCTGAGGCCGGAAACTCCTCTGCTGTACAACTGAGTGTCATCGCTCTCCCACCTTTTGAGTTAAAAACCGTCAAGAAGAACTTCAGTTCCATGTTCAAATGCACAGATGTGTGTCCTATGCTGGGTATGTCTTGGTCGCGACGTGAGGACGGGAAGTGTTTATGTTCTTCAGTGAACTCATCGCACTGTGTAAGTAAAAAACTGCAGAAAAATGTGAAAACAAAAGTGAAAACATTCCAATGGAAATTAAACCCTGTAAGCAACACAAACTGTTTCTACGAACTTCAGCAGCTACAATGAAATCTCAGAAATGGACAGACTCACCCTAACTTAATAGAAGCTAACCTAGTCAGTCCATCACGGTCGTTTTTGTATCCGTTTACAAAACCGCGCATGCGCAGGCAAAGATGAGACGAAGTCCTGCTCGTCGGAGGTTCTCGAAGCGACACAAAGTTGGAGTGTCAAGTGACGACTCTCTCTTTGCCGCACTTTCCTGAGAAATGAACGCCTGTCGCCGATGAAAAAGACTATTCGGGAAATGTTTGCGTTGCAGGAGATTTATGGTGGCGCTGATTACCCCAAGCAGACTCACTGTTTACGCCCGAGCTTTTTTACAGACCGCTTACCAGGAGCGGAAAACTAATCAGGGTGACAGCGGTTTGAATTTCGAGCTAATAATTACGAGTACATGCACTAATACGCCTTGGGTGTCTCTGAGGCTTGAGTTACAACTATACACATCTGCAGCGTGTTTGTGCTCAGTAAAGTAAAACGTGTTACATCTATACACACCTGCTGAGTATTAGGTGATCAGTAAAGTAAAATTTGGTAGCACCATGCACAAACTAGCCATCTCGATAATCTCGAGATTATCTCGTACATATAGATGTTGTACATATAGATGCAAGTTGTGGTGTCATGAGTCCTATCACATGATGGTACGCTCGAAATACCTTTGTATCATAATATGAAGCATCCGAGTATTCAAGATCACAATAGTGAATTACCTTCTTTAGTTGTATGTGTGTGTCTGCCGTGAGGTTTGGAATTGAAGTTTCTGCGAGGCAATTTCGTTTCTGCGAGTTTCAGTTGAATATCACTGCAAACTCACGTCAAATGGGAAATTTTCGTACCCAATTCATTATGATATTAAAACAATGGCTGGCTGTACCTTTTCAATACAGTTATTCGCAGTGAAGTTTCTACCAAGTTCGAATTCACAAGACAAGCATCACAGAAACTCATTATTGCAAAATTCATCACATTCACAAGCCAAGCATCATCACAAAAACATATTGAAGTGTTCAAGAGTTATCCATTCCAGCATCTTTCAATCCTTGTTGCGTTGTGGGCGAAAGTGGATATGGCTAACAATTGTTCATTTTTCCTGGACCTGCTGGAGAGTTGCTGCCTCTCCGACCACCCTCGCTGGATATCGGGTGGTGAGGCCAGCGTAACTGATCTTCGCCTCCAGTTTTGCCTGTGTTCTTCCATACGCTTTAGAATGGGCAAATCTAATCTAATCCACTTGAATGATGCCAATAACAATTTTGCCTGTGTTCTTCTATGCGCTTTAGAGTGGGCAAATCTAATCTAATCAACTTGAATGATGCCAATAACAGCTTTGCATGTGTTCATCTATGCGCTTTAGAGTGGGCAAATCTAATATAATCAAGTTGAATGATGCCAATAACAGTTTTGCATGTGTTCATCTATGCGCTTTAGAGTGGGCAAATCTAATCTAATCAACTTGAATGATGCCAATCACAGTTTTGCCTGTGTTCTTCTATGCGCTTTAGAGTGGGCAAATCTAATCTAATCAACTTGAATGATGATGGTAGTTTCGTTTGAGCGGAAATTATACTCATCTTTGTTTTGTCTCTTGGACAACGAGGTAGATTATGTTTCATGAAGAAAACTTGACAGCCTTCATTAAGGTTGGTATGAATGACTTTAGAATTTCTTCCCCATGATAGATTTTTAAGACAAATCTCTCTTTAAGCCCAGCAATTAAATCGCTGCGTTGGGAGTAGTGTATAATATGGATGTTTAAAAATTGTATTCTGTGAAACTAAAGTGTTTTTTTGGGGAAAATGTTTTCAAGCGACTTAATGAAGAAAGTTCAACCCAAGCATATAATAAATTTACCTAAACTTCAGTATCTTTCAAGCGGATGAGTAAAAAAAAATGCAGCCCAAGCAAAAAAAATTCACCTGCACTTCAGAATCTTTCACGCGGCCTGCAGTACTGTACAGGGCCAAACACTAACTCTAAGCACAAGAATAACTGATATAAACCTTTATTTCTGCGAGGTGTAGAGCGGCGGTCCCACCAGCAAGACCAGGGTTTGTTTACCTTCCTTCACTGCCGACACGAGTTTTAAGAAACGCTTGAGAGGCGTAGAATCTGCAACTCATGATTTCTTCAACTTGCCCATCTGTTTACAGGCTGAATTGTAAACAGCGCTTGTTCACGAAGTGTAAAACTGAATTTTTCCTTTCTCCTACTAGAATTTTATCGGCGTTTCCGCATCGGTGGCCAAATGACGTGTTTAAAATGAGTAGTGAATTTTGGTGCAGCGGTGGTGCGTCTTGTGCCTACACACATGTGTGGTGTTGGTGTGTCTACACACATGTGTGCTGCTGGTGTGCCTACACACATGTGTGCTGCTGGTGTGCCTACACACATGTGTGCTGCTGGTGTGCCTACACACATGTGTACTGCTGGTGTGCCCACACACATGTGTGGTGTTGGTGTGCCTACACACATGTGTACTGGTGGTGTGCCTACACACATGTGTGCTGCTGGTGTGCCTACACACATGTGTGCTGCTGGTGTGCCTACACACATGTGTACTGGTGGTGTGCCTACACACATGTGTGCTGCTGGTGTGCCTACACACATGTGTGCTGCTGGTGTGCCTACACACATGTGTGCTGCTGGTGTGCCTACACACATGTGTACTGCTGGTGTGCCTACACACATGTGTGGTGTTGGTGTGCCTACACACATGTGTGCTGCTGGTGTGCCTACACACATGTGTGGTGTTGGTGTTACGATGTTGTAAGTTGGGATTGTGCTGTGTTGTCATGTGATGTCTATGTCCATGCTTGTATATGAAGGGATATATACGATTCAAATTGGACCCTAGGTTTAGCAGGCCTAAATTTACAAATCGTCCAAGTGTTCAGAAGTAGAGTGCAAGGTTTAATTCATTCCTAGGCATGTAGAACTAATGAAATAAAAATTTCAATCCTCAAAATTAATTTCAATCCAATGTACGTGGAATTACACGATTTGGGATTTTATCGGTTTAGACTCTACTTTTGATGAGTGAAGCCGCTCATTTTCTAACTTCGATCGATGTAACAAATTCGTTAATGCCAAGTTTTCATCTGTTAAAGTCAGCGATAAAAAACGCCCTTTTCGAAGGTAATCAAAGATTGTTCGTCCGTACTCTCATAATTTGTGCTAATGCCATTCATCAAATGCAAGTTGATGAAAAAAAGATTAGCAGATCCCAAATTTCTGTAACTTTAATCTTGTAGAGAAGACTACTCTGAGATTTTTCCCAGAGGTTTTGTTAACGAATCACACGCGCTAATTCGAGGGTGCAGTTAATACATCATTGGCCTGTGAAACATTCAAAAATTATTGTCCAGGTTACGTGATTGTTTGAAATTCTTGTCATTGTCCACTGATAAAAAGCGATGACGTCACTACTACACCAAGAGTAAATGAGATCTTTTCGGACAGTTGAGTTTAGTTTTCAATATCATTTCGGTGAACAGATGTTGTACCATATACGATATTCACCATCTAACAAAAACACTCACCATATGTATAAACGACGTAAAATAAGTTACGTTATCTCTTTTTTAATTTTTAAATTTTATACGAAATCGTTCCAGTTCATCACGTGTTAAAGTAGCGATGAATTCACTCATTTTATTTCATTTCACTTTCATGATGGCATCGTTGATCATCATATCATAGCACCAGTAGAGCAGCCAGCCGTAAATTTCGGGGGGCAGACATTAATTATCAGCAATCTTTTTATTCTTTTACTTAAAACTGCAATAACCCAAGAGTCTCCGAACTACAAAAAGCTGCGCAGACACAAATCGCTATACATCGCATGGATATACATTCGTAAGAGAACATTAAATGTGTTCTGTGTTATACATGCGACTTCACAGAGTACAAAAATATTCGTAGATATTTGTACTGATGAAGAGAGCATTAAATGTGCTCTGTGTTTCCATGAGTCTTCACAAAATACAAGAATTTTGCAGACATTTGTGCACTTCAAGATTGGGTAGAAGGAAAATATCTATGAATGCAAATTTCACAAACAGGATGATTGTGCTAGATTTACACAAGAGCAAGAGTTGCGATTTACATAGACAAATAATTTTATTTATTCTCAAGTTATTTATAAAAAGGCAGTTCTGAACTTGCGCTAATCAAATAACAGCTGCCACCTCAAGTTCATGCTTAGGCTAAATTTTCCCTCGTTAATTTGCATGAATTCTAAAATTTTCTACTAAGTTTCCATCAATTGAAAGTTATGAATTACGACAAATTATAAACACAAATTTTGATGCTTCGATCTACCAATAAAATAACTTAGGGAATATATTTTAAATATCCAATAAAATTGAGAGGCTTACAAGCTTCAGATCAGTGTGAACATAGAAATGCATTTTCAGTGTCCTTTCAGAATTCACTGAACAAATTTCTTCAATGAAATTGCGCGGAATGGTCACCGTATTGAGCAAAACCCGAGCTGCGTGAATGGTTGTATTGACGGCCATTCATAGAGTGACGCAAACTACTGAAGAGACGGTAGTAAGAGCCTCCCACTCCGCTCTGTGTCTGCGTGATATAAAGTAGGATTAGCTGGCAAAACTCTGCATTCTGGAGAGGGATCTTTGGAAGCTCAAAGCTTAATTCTGCACCTGGAGGAGGATTTACATTTTCTTTACGTACCCAACGTCTGAGTTAAAGAATAAACGCTACAGATGACAAAACAGGGCGATCAAGGTGAAACTCACATTTTTCTAATTTATTTGCCACAAGTAGTTTATTATATTGCTCAGGATTTTTCTTAAAGCATTCTGAATGACGGACTGGACAATTGAGAAAACATGGGAGAGATTTAGAACTGTCAAGATTTGGTTGTTGGAAATTCTGAACTGTCTTAATATCAAATTCGGTAAATTACCTTTTTAAAACAATGAACTATAATTCATCCCGGTAACAACGTCAGCACAATTGCAGAATATGGACTACGGTCAAATTTTTCATGAAAGTATTTTACTTTCATTGTTGCAGTGTCACAAGTTATCTGATTTAGGCTGCAAATCACATTGAATGATCTTAATTGACAATCATTCTACGAGACTTTCTTTAATATACCTGGAGTTCGGTTTTTTCTTTTAATATGTAGCTCATAATATTTGCGAATGAATTGGCTTTCGAAATGAACATGTCAGACCCGATAACACGGGCCAAGTGAAAGCGCATCGGAACTTGTGCATTGCTGAGATCTAAACTGGTACTTTGGTCTAGTTTAACCTGGCGTCTTGTCACTATTTAGGTTTATACATTGCTGAAAGTTTTACTTTTACTCTACATCGAGTTCAGAGTTAAATAGGTTAGTGAAACTAATGGGGTGAAAATGGGGAGTTGAGGTTTTTTTTACTTCGAATCGAAATATTTCAAAATTCGGTTTGATCATGAGAAAAAACAAATAAATGTGCTCAGAAGATGGGGGAGAAGAATTTCAAGTCAAGTGATTAAGAACATATAAATCTATAATCGACAAACGTGGTCCATGCTCTAAACTTGGCTCTTAAATTTTTCGAATTATAAAACTTTTCCGTCGAAATTTTTTCATCAATCTTTTTCATTTAATTAGTCAAGAGTCAGCATTTTTTCTAGCAGTTTAAAATCATAATGGTCAGCAGCATCTATAGTAGTTTATTCTTAACTATGAAGGTAAGATTTTTAAAAACAATCCTTTTTGGAATTTTAAATAAACTAATGCATGATGTAGACACACAGTAAGTACGTTGGGATTACGATTCGTGCTCTTGAAGCTTGAGTCTACGATCACAAAGGTGACAGAGTCCGAACTATAGTTCACTTTTAACACGCCCGCCACATTAAGCCGTTCGGTAATATCCTATTTTTGCTATCTGTTATCCGTGACCTCTTGCTAAGCAACATAAAATTTTCAGATGTTCATCTAAAGCAAGTAAATCAATGAATATCAGTATGCCAGTTTAATTTAAAAACAAAAGCCTCCTCGGAAAAACTAGTTGAGTTACAATCCTACACATGTTTTTATTATGACGGTTTTCCCTCGTACGCTTTGTGTATTCATTTAATCTCTCTTCGAAAATTTAAAAAATGGAAAAATCCCTTGGAATTCAAATTTTGTTCGGATCACATTAGCAATTCAAATAACGCTTGGACGTCTGTGTACGTTCAACTGTGATCGACCGTAGAAGTGATGGAGCATATCATTCAGCCTATTTGTACCAACGTAGAGGGTTGTAGTAAAAATGTATTTGAAATTCGTCAAATTTTACAACTATTTCATTTGCTGACACGCGCAAGCCTTGAGCGCAGAGCACGACTTCAAGCATGGAATTATTGAGGATAATTTAAAAATCGGTGTTTGCTTCCTTTCTAATTTGGGGGCCTTGAACAAAGCTAGACTGATGGAGCGAGGTAGGATTTGCTCATGCTGTGTCTATTGACCGTGCTGCGCCGCTGCCCCCTCTCTTGTCAGCATTAATTATCTCCTGTGAAGGGCTGTGATCCAGGGCAGAGTGCTGCCCACGGTGGAGGAAACAAGGTAGAGTCATTTCTACAGGGGAAAATACACCTGCTCTTGTTCGGTTAGCCAATAGAAAGGCTTTATTACAAGCAAACTTTACGACGTCACCAATGCGAAATGTCGTTAGGCCAGTAGTGGTGTCAGATTTGGGGCCTACAGTGTTGCCAGAAGCAATGTGAGCACTGCTATTGGTTCGTTGTCATGACGTCAGCATTGCCACACGGTTTGATTGGTTTGACCTTACCGAAAGTTCAATGTCTAACTCATATTTAAACTCAATTTAAATTTTCAACGTTAAAATGTACAGAAGATTAATGGGAACGTAATTTCGTTTGAACATC